>PITA01000787.1:32589-236530 GCA_004023965.1 Spilogale gracilis | reverse complement strand
CTGTCTCAGCAGGCCATCCTATTTGATGTGAGTCGGTTATTGAATATCCACACCTTCATGCTATCTTTGTCTTATGAACTGCATATGTTCTCTGTGAAACTCGGGAAATTCCATTAAAATGATTTCTGCCTCAGAGCATATTCATGTTCTTGAGCCTGCCTGGTCCCTGTGTGGTCATCTTTCAGAATTCAATTTGACCTACGGTCATTACTCCCACTCTATTTTATGGAACACTTTCAGCCAGCTACATGATTTAATGGGTTTAAACACATCATTATTGCCATTATTTCGTAGCTCGCATGCCTAAAATAATACATGACACATTTTTAAATGCATCGGAAGACTTATTTTTTAATTTTATTACCTAGGAATTAATAAAAGCTACTCATTAAATCTTGCCACCCAAGATATCTAAGCCCTGGTTCTAGCTTGTAGTTGGGTGGTCAAGACACATTTCAAGGAGACAGACCCTGAGGTATCACAAGGTTGAAACCAGACATCACAGGGGAAAAGGAAAACTTAAGTATCAGTACAGCCAATGCCCTCTAAGGTGGCCCAACGCAAAAACAAATGATCCAAGAGTGCAAAGCCCCCAACTGATTTCACAGAGGTGACCAATGCAGGCACTCAATATAAAATGCATTTCAAACTCTCCAGAGAGTCAGTTATGAGTCAGATATTATTAGTGAAATACGAGGAACTGGGAAGCATTAGGAGGCAGCCTAGGAAGGCAAAATGGCAAGGATCCAAGGCAAGGATTCACAAAGTCAGAAGTAAGAGGTCATGCCTGTAAACGCTGAGGCTGGTACTCACCACTCTGCTCAGCCTTCTCTTCATTATAAAATGCTGCAGAAAGAGAAGCACAGCATGAATAACAGCAAACCACAGTGTATGCCCCATATCAGGGACACCAACATAACCATCTCCCTCATCGTTTAGGAATGCTCTGTTCTATTACAGCATTCGTCTATTGCTTCTGTGCTTTCCAGTGTGGCTCATTCCCCCATACACTTTCCTAGCTAGCCCTGTCCTGGAGGCCTTTGAGTCCCTGATTTAAGACCTGCTAGGGTTGACGTCAGGAGCAACTTATCTCTTTGGAGAAGACAGCAAGTATTGTGGCTCTATTGTGACAAGGAGTGGTGCCTAGCTCTTTGTGGCCTGGGACTCAGGAGATGGAAACCAAGACTTGGACGGGGGATACTGCTGGCCTATTGTCTTCTCTCCTTCAATGGCTTCATCTGTTACCTTATGGTCCCTGGAGCTAGACCGGGTTTAGGGTTCATTTAGTTCAAACTCTCATTCACATTCAGCTTTACTCTATGGGGACCACAAATATATCAAGTCTACCAACTTAAGTCTGAACTCTACCTGCTTTGAACTTCATAGAAAACTCCAAGTTCTTTTCGCGGTGAGCCATGATGCCAATTCTGAATAGCCAAAGCCATCTTACCTTTACATCAAAGTTTCTATTGCCTCTGGGTTTGTTGGTAACTCAACTTTCATTAGAATCTTTTACATTATTTTTTAATATTAGGGTACCTCAAGAAACCAGTGGATGTAATGGGAGTCGAACACAAACTGTCCAATTAGATGGCGAATATGATAACACTTTGATGCAAATTTTAAATCCATCCCTGCAGAAACCTCAATAAAGGTTCTTGCCAGCAACAGTTCCTCCCTTTCCCTCTGCCTCTTAAATCGCCCTGGTGTCCTCGCCATGTGTCCTGGTTCCCCATATATCCACACCCATGGCATGGCTTAGCCTCTCCTCTTGGGAACTGTAATAAACTATCTTTTCTATAGCAATCACTTTCTGATATATTGGTCTTATACCCCACATTTTCTATTAATGGACTATATTTTAAAGCACTGGTCAAAGTTTGACCAAAGTTTGAGCCCAAGTTTGGTTGCTCATCAAGGAACTTCTCCCAAGAAAGGAGGTATTCCTGTTCAGAGCTCCCCTGGCAGGGTGCTAGAAGGGTGTGCGTATGCAGAACATCCATCTGGCCCATCAGGCCACCTGCTGCCATACTGCTGTCTCACTGCTGGCATCGCACCCAGCCTCCAGCATTGGGGCTGCTGCGACATGAGTCCCTTTCTGGGCCCTGGCTTACTCTTGCTCCTAAGTGACATTTCATGGCATTCAGAGTATAAGGACCTGCGCCACTTTGGTGTGGAATCCTCTACAGCCAGGAACCATTCCTAAAAGTATAGTATGGTAGGGATGAGGGAGGTCAGGAGGAAACAGGAGCACTGGGGCTACAAACTAAGCAAACAAGGGCTTGTTGCGGAAAAATGGTCCAGGCCACTGCATTCCCCTCTGCCCCAACACAAACACACACAAACACACACACACAAACACACACATGCTCTTCTCTCCCCTGTAAGACAATTTCACTAGGCTTTGAATTTGAATGGCAAAGGCCCATTTGACTTTCTCAGACCTTTCTAGTCAGTTTTACACCTTGAGTTATTCATCTATATATAACACGGTGCGTCAATGGAGTCTGAACTGACAAAAGGAAGTCAGGCAGCACCATCCCTTAGAGGCTTTCTATGTGCACACCAGCCTCTCAACTGGCATTGGGGGGGGGGGCAGATTCTTCTTTGGAACTCTGGGCATGCTTCTTTTTTATTTTTAACTTTCTGTTTTGAAATGATTTGGAGTGTTTAAAAAAAAAGTAACACTAGTACAAAGAACACCTATATACCTTGGATTTACTAATTATAAACATTTCAGCCAATTTGCTTTAGCATCCTCTTTCTCTCTCTTGCTATACGTATACACACACCCAATACAGAAGACTGCTGTCAAAACAGAGTCAGCAGCCAACCCAGAGATAATGCAAACTTTATGAAAGGGTAGAATGGCTATGACTGCTCAGAATCTGTGTATCTCCCCTGTCCTCCATCTCCCAGGTAAGTTAGAATGACTCCTTAAACTAGCAAGCATGCCAGCCAGGTAGGTTAGAATTCCTTGGAAGCAAGGTCATAATGAGGAAAGGTAGAGTTGTCCTCAATCTCTAACTTAAAATATTTAATTCAGAATTCTTGAGGTTTGGCCAGACTGTGGGTCACACATAATATGAGCTTCCAAGGAATAGGGAACAGTTGCAGACCTATCTGATTAAGACAAATATTCGTATGTGTCAAGGAAAATTCTGCTTCTGCATTGTACTTTAAAGTTAATGTGTTTTAGTCACTGTTTTAATTATATGTAAGACATATTTTTCAAGAAAGGAAAACCCTTTAGATCTGTTTATAATTTTAAGAGTCTGTATAGTCTTTTTATATTGATATTTCATACCATAAACCACTCAAAGAATAATTAGTGGGTCGATTTTCACTAGGTTGGTGGGTGAAATCAACTTCTTAAGAAACGGTTATCATTTTAAGCGAACAGTTTTCTACCCGTACATTTTAACAACTGTAGTCTTCTATAGCAAGCACTCATAGTCACAATAGTCCTTAAATTATTACAACAAAAATATTTTTGCAAACACATTTAAATGGAAACCCAACTTTATGATGACACATTATAAACTTAAAATGAATTTTAAGGTAATTGGCTTATAAGTATTTGCTATCTATTCTGTTTAAACAAAGTGTAATGACTCACCTAGCATTTTGATTTTTAAAATTTTTATTTTGAGTAGTTTTAGGTTCACAGCAAAATTGAGAGAAAGGTACAAGGATTTACCATATACCCTCTACTCTGACACATGTGGGGCCTTCCCCACTATCAACATCCCCCTCACCCAAGTGGTATGTTCATTAAAACTGATGAACCTACATTGGACACATTATCACCAGAAGTCCATAGGTTACATTCCAGTTCACTCTTGGTGTCGTACAGCATATGAATCGGGACAAGCATGTGACGGCATGTAGCTGCCGGGAGCCGGCCCCGGCAACAGTCAGGATTCCCCGAAGGTGGTTGACGGAGTCAGCGATATGCGGAGACCGTTCTTTATTTAAAGCTTTTTTGTTACAGATCATCTCGAGAGGGAAGGGTGTATGATGTCACATCAATTTAGCTTTAGGCAAACAGTTGGTTCTGTCTATCTTTGCTTCTGTCTCTCTTTTGCAGGCTCCCTGCCTTTCCCTATGCCTACCAGGAGGAGGATTAAATGGAATAAGCACACAAAGGACATATTGCCCCGGCCCACAGGGTAGTGGCTTTCCGGATTCTAGGGGGGGGAGGGGGGAGCGGGGGAAGCCCAGAGGGACTTTCATTCACATTCACAGGTAGGTCGGGAGGGGCGGATCACACACTGTCCCCGACATGTAGCCATCACTATGGTATCACACAGAATATCCCCACTGCCCTAAAAATCCTCTGTTCTCCTCTTATTCATCTCTCCTTGCTCTCCAACCCCTGGAATCCACTGATCTTTTAACTGTCTCCATAGTTTTCCCTTTTCCAGAAGGTCATGGTTTGATTTTTTAAAAACACACTGTCTCTTGGTCTCTAAAGTTTCTTTCTTGAAATAACTTGTGGACCTCTAGTTTTCACTTTAATCAAAGCTGAATTAAATATATTTTGAACTTTAGAAACGCTTCTCTATCTATGTGCAAAATTCACTCTATACATATTATGTTCTGAAGAAGCAGATATTCTCGTTTCAGAAATGAAAGAAGAAACTAAGATTTAGGAAGGCTAACTTGTCCCAAACCACTCTACTTGGGAGCGACAGTTTTAGGATTGGGATACAGATGTTTTACTCTAAAGCTCATTATTTTCTGCTACATGCCCTTTAGCTTCCTTCTCAGGAATGCAACCACTAGATAAACAGTCCATGTCTCCTGAGGCAATGTAATTCATTCCGCGTGAACCTGCATAATAGCAGTGACTTGGTTTAGCATTGACCATCTTGTTTTGGAAATGTAATCCAGAAGAAACGCTTTCTTCCCTCTTTACTACGCATGCGCGCGCTCTGGCTGCCTCCATCCTTCTCCGCAAGAAGTCTGCACTAGTTCCCATGGATGTGCCTCTTCCTCCTCAGGCTGGTATGAAGGCATTTCATAAACTACCCACACCTGGGAAGGCTCCTGAATATTTTGGAGCAAGGGAATGCTAGTGCTTCATTTCTGGATGTTCTCTCTATAGATCCAGCTTCTATGGATAGCTTCTCTTTCCTACAGCTTCAAGGATGTCATCTCTTTTCTTCTTTCCTTCCGTTAACCCATCCCTTAACCTATTTCCAGCCTCTGAGTTCGTCATCAAGAATCCCCCCACCCTCACCTCCACCCCTGGCTTCCTACGTAAGTACTTATTCTGTCCTAAGAATCTTTTCATCTCCTCTAATGAGCCAGATTATTGGTTGCAACATAAACATCATCTCATCTTCAAGATCAATTCCTACATGATCAGTGATTGGCTCACGCACAAAAACAAACCAACACAAACAAGGTTCTAGGGTTGGTGTGTGTGTGTGTGTGTGTGTGTGTGTGTGTGTGTGTGTGTTCAAACTTATGGTTTCCCTTGAAAAATGTCTATTCAAAATTAATAATAAAAATGCCTGTTAACAGCTAAATTCATCTTGCAGGGACTTCTAGGAAGGGTCCTAATGAACGCTGTCCAAATATTTAACAATAAACCACTTTCTAGCAATTCATTATGTATATTAATATGTCAAAAACCTTTTAAAGTGACTTTAATACAGTCTCTCAAAAATATTTCAGCAAGGAACTTTTGTGGCAAGCTATTAACATCCATGGAACGTCAGTTTAGGAAATGTTAGTCTAATGTCTGATAGCCTCTGAGTACATTAAAATACGGAAAGCATTTTAAATGTTCTCTTAGGAACTTGAAGCAGCATTAATTCACAATGATAATTTACAATAATAAACATCTGATGGGCTTCTGAAGGCAAATAAACTGACCAGTATTTGTTAAGTGTGGAAAATAAAGGCAGATCCTACTTTTTGCCTAACAGACACTCTTGGAATCTCTAGAAAGAGCTGAAGGATGAAAACCGATTGTCACTGAGGAATGTTGTCACCCTAGGCAACTGTCTTTCGGTACCAGAAAGCATATTTATTGTGATCAAGTTAAATGCTAATTCTATATAGAACATGCAGAAGGAATGCAAATCGGTGACAAATAAGCATATAAAAGAGTCATTTGCATACTTCTTAATGTGACAGGATGAGCATGTGAATTTTACAGTAAAAATAAAGATTAAAATAGAACTTTAATAGAGGAAGATGAGGTGGAAAGGCATGATGAGAAGGGTATGCTTGATAAGAAAAAGCATAGAGATATTTCTAAGGCCATGCACTGGTGGGATCCCTTTTACTTATTCTATAGAATCCCCAAACACTTGACAATATCTAAAGCCTGCTTATTAGATCAATATCAAGTCTTGAAGTTCTATGGTATTTGCCTTATTATAAAACTAACATTTGATAAATCTACTTGGATATTAGACTCTTCCAGTGGAAGAGGTAGAAGGCAGAACTTGCTTGTTATTCGCATGATCTGATATGATGGAATACAAATATAGACTGTATGATTATCCCCAAAGGTTTACTGTTATTGCTGCCTATATATAACCTGCCTAATATAACCTTTGCTTATCCAAAGGTTCTGAGCGAGACATCTTTCCTGAGAACTCCACAGGGCAAACAAAGGAGCCTCTTCTGGTCAGCGTTTTCTCCTCTGCTCTAACATTCTATGGGTTCCATTCAAGTCAGTTGCACAAAGGAGACAGCAAAGGAGAAAGAGGCCCAGGAATAGGCAAAGGACCCCAAACAGGACACTGTTGTCCACAAATGCAGCAGCTGCCCTCACACCTGAGGGGGATGCTAGTCTCCAACAGGCCATGGCGATACCAAGTCTGAAACATTTTACTTAAACCAAAGATGCACAAAGTAAACTTATTTACCACTTGTAACCATTTTTGTTTCATTGTATTTATTCCTTGTTCCTTTTCCCCTTTCTTTTCCTGCCTTCTCTGGTATTAATTGAAGGTTTTCTATAATTCCATTTTATCTCCTTTCTCAACCTATCGATTATACCTCTTTTAAAAGCAATCTTAACATATGACCTAGAGTTTCTGATACGCATTTACAATTAATCTAAGCCCACCTTTAAAAATCTCTATTCCATTTCACATGGAACACAGGTCCCTTTTAAATATTTTTTTAAAATATTTTATTTATTTATTTGACAGAGAGAAACACAGCTAGAGAGGGAACACAAGCAGGGGGAGTGAGAGAGGGAGAAGCAGGCTTCCTGCCAAGCAGGGAGCCCTATGTGGGACTTGATCCCAGGTCTCCAGGATCATGACCTGAGCCGAAGGCAGTCGCTTAACCAACTGAGCCACCCAGGTGCCCCCACAGGTCCCTTTTAACAAGAGTACACCACTGCCTCCTGCCTGTCCTTTATGACACTCCCATCCTTCATTTCACTTATTTTATGGCATTAATCACCCAGTGCCGTGTTATTATCATTAATTAAAACAAACAGCTATCTTTTGGATCAATTAAGAAAAATAATTTTAATATACCTTTATTTATTCCTCCTCTGATGCTCTTCCTTTCTTTATGTAGATCCCAGTTGTTGATGGTATCAATTTCCCTCTCCCTAAAGAACTCCCTGTAACATTTCTTGCAGGATAGGTCCATTTGCAATGAACTCCCTCAGTTCTGTTTTTCCCGAGAAAGCTTTCTCTCTCACTTTTGAAGGATAATTTCACTGAATGTAGAATCTAGGTTGGTAGAGTTTTTTCTTTCATCGCTTTAAGTATTTCACTCTTCTCTTACATGGTTTCTGATGAGAAATCTGTTGTAAATCTTATCCTTGTTCCTCTATACATAATAGTTCTTTTCCTCTCTCCTGTCTGCAGTTTGAATATAATATGTATAAGTGTGGCCATCGGCTACTTATCCCATTTGTTGTTCTCTGGACTTCTGAATCTGCTTCGGTGCCTATAATTAGTTTTGGAAAATTTTTGGCCATTATTAACTTAAATATTCCTTCTGAAATATTATTTTTTTTCTTGATATTCCAGTGAAATGTATGTTACACTGTCTGAAATTGTCCCACAGTTTTTGGATATTCTGTTTTGGCTGTGTTTTGGGTTTCTTTTCTTCCCCTCCACCCCACTCTTTTTTCTCTCTGCATATCAGTTTGAGAAATTTCTTTGCCATCTCCTTATCTCCTTTCTTTGACTCTACTTAGCTGCGTCTAGTGACTGATAAGTCTGCAAAGGCATTCTTCTTTTTTGATACACTATCTTTGATTTCTAACATTTTTTTTTTTTAGAGTTTTTTTCTCCCACTTACATTATCCATCTGTTTCTGCATATTTTCTATTTTTACCATTTGGAGTCCTTAACATATTAATGGTTATTTAAAATTTCCTACCTGGGGAGGGGGGGAGGGTGGTGCCCAAGTGGCTTGGTCGGTTAGGCATCTGACTCTTGATTTCAGCTCAGGTCATGATCTCAGGGTCCTGAGATCAAGCCCCACATCAGGTTCTGTGCTGGGCATGGAGCCTGCTTCAGATTCTCTCTCTCCCTCTGCCCCCTCACCCAAAAATAAAATAAAATATCCTATCTGATCATTTCAAATCCGTGTCATAGCTGGGTCTGGTTCTGATGCCAGCTTTATCTCTTTAGATCGTGATTTCTCTTAACTTTTACCATACATTGTAATTTTCTGATAAAAGTGTACCACATGGATTAATAGGATCTAAGGTATATAAGGCTGTAGTGTGAGGTTTTTGTGTTTATCTGGACTGATTTAGTTTGTACTGTAACTATAGGTGCCAGTGACTTCAAATGCTTCCCCTGGTGTCTTTGGGTTTCCCTAAGAACTCCCATTGGGAATCTGCATTTGCAGATCTTTAAGCTATAATCTGGCTGGAGGTATTAGAGCCCCATTGGTATGGTGGCCTGGTGATCAAACTATCTTTTAGTGGGCCTGCATCTCTGGGCTAGAACCTTCACCAGTGTTTGCTCCTTATCTCCCCCTATTCTGCCTAGGTAAGACAGGAAGTGTAGAGGGGGCTGTTGTCAGAGGAATGCCCTTCCTCTAGGTGGGCTAAGACTCTGATATTCTTTCCCTCACAGAGAGCAGGCTTTTGTGATGGAGAGTGCTTAGTCATATTTCACAATAATTGCTTTTCCCTTCTCCCTGCCAGAGCTATGAAGGGATCTTTCTTGCTCTTTACCATAAGAACACAGTAAGGTTCCTGGAGGTAAACCCATGCAGTGCAGAGAGCCCCTCTACCCGGCCAGCCCCACCTGCACCCCACACACAACGCCCCTGCCACTTCCAAGGCTATAGCCCTGAGGAGGTTTTCATTCTCAAGCTATACAAAATCAGCCTCTAGCTAATTCATCAAAGATGATCACTTAAGTGTTCATACCAGTCTGTGATTCCAGTAGTTCTTCCCCCCAAGTGAGTGGATCTCGGCTATGACTCTAGATTTGCTGGTCTTTCCACATTTCAGGGTGGTGATTTTTTCTGCAACTGCAATTCTCTGATGGGTCCAAGAAATCACGCCGATTTTCAGTTTGTTCAGCTTTTTCTTGTTGTAAAGGCAGAAATGAGAACTTTCAAGCTCTTTACATGTCAGAACTAAAACTGGAAATAGAAGCTGCATTTTAATATATACTTCAGAGATCCAACAAATCCCAACTGAAGAAATACAGCCTTTGTAAGTGCCCTTCCTTACTTTGAGAACAATTAACAAGCCCTTGAGAAACTGATTATAAATAACCATCTTGGTTGCTCAGTAAAGCAAAACCTCTGGGAGTAACACTAAGCAGCCTTGATTCAATGCCTCTGAGACAAGTTCCATAAATATCCTGCAATTCAAACTTTCCACTCATTCAGAATTGTGTTTTCCACAATTTGTTTTCATTTAGTGATGACATAGTGTACATTTAATTGAAAAGGTATATGTGTATGATTATAGCTCTGCTAAAATTAATTGGAAGGGAATTCAGACAAATGAAATGGTTGTTATTAAGGAATTCTTTTTTATAGTTAAAAAATAGATGTACAGCTGGTGGGAGAGGTTACACACACACACACACACACACACACACACACACAAAGTCAAAGTTAGACTGTCAAACCAAATAATAATCTGACATCATCTTCATAAAAAGTTCAGTGTCTTATTATAGATGGCTTTCTGGTAAATGTCCTGCAAATTTAATTTCATTCTTTGTCCACTGAGCCATAGATATGAAGAAAATTCTGACATATGGATGTCTATTTCAATCTTGCTTGTAATACAGGAAAAGTATCAAACCAAGCTACAAAGATAGTAAACATTTTTACATCATATTTCAATTTAGAAATGTACATTGGTAAGAGGAAATTGGTTTGGAAAAATCCAGTACTAGAATAAGAGAATCAGAAGAATTACTTAACTGCCTCAGATTGTGCAAAAAACTAGAATTTTAACACTGACAACAAAAGTAGATGTTCAATGAAGAAGACTCCATGGTAGAAGCACAATCTTTCATTGAATGTGACACATATTTCATCTTTCCTGGGGTGTAGAGAAAATAGTTGAGCATTGAAAACATGCACTTGGCTCTATGCCCTGGGGAGATTAGGCAACAGAGAAATCAGAAACAAATCAGGCCATTAACAAAAAACACTAGATCCTTATGACAACTCAAGGAGAATGTTAAGAGATTGTTAGATTTTCTTTAAATGGAAAATAAAACTATGGTTGGTTTTGATTAAACATGGTTCTTAAATGCTTGTTTCCAAAAAAGACAATGGGACAGATCTCTTAAATTAAGGGCCTGATTTGGAAGTGATCTGGAAGGCTGCAGTCACTGTTGGCAAGGAATGCCAGTTGTATTCACATTTGAGAAATTAATCAGTTAACACTGATCAGCTAAATATCTGATGATGGAGGGAAATACTTGTTTTTTTTTTTTTAAGAAGAAAAACATCTGTTTATGACTACAAAAGCAGCAAGATTATTTCTTACTTTAGATATGCCTTTAGAATTTACTTGAAATTGTTATTGCTTTATTTTTTCGGCTACATGTGAAGTGACAGATGGAAAGAGATACAGTTAAAAAAGTGAAAACGTTTATAGCCATTAAATATCTCACAGATGAAACAGAAGCTGAATAACTATTCTAAGAATGTCAAGTTTAGGTACCTATAAGCCTAGGAGCCCTAATCAAACTCAGAATAACTTGGGATGAATTCTTCTGCTCAAGTTTAAGGGAAGAACCAAATTATAAACAGGCAATAATTAACAGATATAAGGTAGAATTTTTAATATAGCAACTACTGTTTGCTTTATCTTCTGATTTCAAGAGCAGCGCATATTCAGTTAAAACACCTTGAAAACCAGAGAAAACCTCTTCCACAAAGAGGAAAGAATATCTACAATGCCACCAACCAAAGTTAACTCTGCTGTATTTTTGTGCAGTATTTTTCATTCAAACAGACCTAAGCTATTTACCAAAAATATCATTATATATATACTGCTTTTCTCTTGGTAATGTGTGATGAATACATTCCTATGTCAAAAAATATTTTTCTGTGACATATTTGGATGTCTGTATAGCATTCCATTCTACAAATATTCCATATTATATTTAATCAATATATGCACAATAGACTTTTCCCCAAATTTTGCTATTATAATTGATCTTGTGGTGAACAGTGTGAAAACGCATCTTTGTATACATCTCTAATTATCTTCTAGATGTGGAGACCCTGGGCCCGAAAGGAGTCTTCATATTTTCTTAATTATTTTAAGTAAAATTATTTTTGAAAAAAATACTCAGTAATATAATAATATTAAGTGTATGTTCTTTTAACATTATTTCAATAGTATAATATTTCATAACATAGCAGTTTTTTTGTTTTGTTTTCATATTTTCTAAACTTTTTTTATTGTTAATTTTTTTTCCAGTGTTCCAAGATTCATTCCCTGTTCCCCACACCCAGTGCTCCATGCAATAGGTGCCCTCAGTACCCACCACCAGGCTCTCCCATCCCCCCACCCCCATCCCTCCAAGTCCCTCAGTTTGTTTCTGTGTCCAAAGTCTCTGTTGTTTCGTTTCTCTCCCTGGATTACCCTACTTCCCATTTACTTTCCTTCTCCTACTGTCCTCTAACAGCAGTTTTTAATAAGCATGTGCTAAGTTATCTGTAACCAAGGAATGTCTGACTACTTCCCCCATTACAGGATCATCGTTCAAGAAACACCAGGTTGCAGTTTATACAATATGTGTCATTGTCAATAACTGAGTCTTTTTATAGACTCAGTCTTCATCATTCCACTCTGCGACCACCAGAGAACCATATATCCAGCTACCTCTCGTTAACACCTCCACTCTGTGAGTTCCCCAGGATTAGGACAGGACATCCAACCTGGTCAGCCTTTTCTTGTCCATAAAGCTTGTTGACTCTTATTTCCTCTCTTACCCAGCTTAGCCACCTAACATAACCATTATAACTACTCCCTTACCATCATCCGACTCCATTCTCCTCTTGATCCTCTCTAAGTTTTCTGCCTAGAAAAGATTTCTTGTGCTTGCCTGGTGGGCGACTATCCTGGTAAAACCAATTCTCCTCCTACTCCGGCAGGCCTGCACCCAAGCAGCTGAGGACAGCTGGAAAAAAATCTCAATACCATATTGACTTGCCTCTGTTTGAATTCATAGCCAAAACTTGAGTGAACCCTCATACTGCCTGGCACTCCCACATTTTCCTGCTCAATTCAATTTCACCCTTTCCTCCTGTTCTCAAACACCCCAAACTCTGCTATCCTCCTAAATCTTATTTGTTAACTTTGGTTATTGTTTTGCTGAGAAAATAAAAGCAATCAGAAGGGTAAAAATACATGCACCCCTCCACTAACTTTCATCCAGGTCCTTATACGTTGCCTCCCTTCCATTTCAAAGGTGAATAATCATACTCCTAATTCACTAATTTACTGCTCTACTGGATCATTCACATCAACACACATATTGTCATTTCTTCCATATTTAAAAACCAAATAAAAATGTTCTTTATCAATATCCTTCTCCAACCCACTTCTCTGTAAACCACCTAGAAAATTAGCTCTGCCTGCTATCTCTACACCCTCTTTTTTCATTCACGCCATGCCATTATTCCCCTAAATGGCTCTTGTCAAAACTGTCAACAATTTCAATGTTGTTGAATCCAATGGTTAACCCTCAGTCATCTGACCCATGCTACTCAACCCCTCAGGAGCATTTGAGGGGCACCTGGGTGGCTCAGTTGGTTAAGCCACTGCCTTCAGCTCAGGTCATGATCCAGGAGTCCCGGGATCAAGTCCCACATCGGGCTCCCAGCTCTGCAGGGAGTCTACTTCTCCCTCTGACCTTCTCCCTTCTCATGCTCTCTCTCACTCACTTTCTCTCTCAAATAAATAAATAAAATATTAAAAAAAGAAAAACAAAAACAGTGCTCTTTCTTAAAAAAAAAAAAAAAAGAGCATTTGAGGTGGTTGATCCTACACTCCTTCATGAAAACACTTTCTTCACTTGGCTCTGGCCAGGATGCCACAATTTCGGGCCTTCCTTGTCCATCACTGTTCACTCCCTCTCCATCATTTTGGCTGGTTCCTCCTCCTGTTTCCAACCTCTAAACACCATGGTGTCCCAAAGTTCAATTCTAGAACCTCTTTTGCCCTCTAACTACATTCCCTCTTCAGATGTCACATGCAGTCTCACCTCTACACTGACAACTCCCCTGAAATATCTCCAGCCCTGTCCACTCATTTGGATTCCTTATCTTACAAATGTATCTTCAAACTATATTAGGGATCCCAGCTCTTTTCTCCAGCCTTACCACGACCACATGAACCCAACCCATGTCATACCTCAGGTGCCATGAGAGCATCCTCTTTTGTCTGGCTTTGAGCTTGCATTGTGGCCTCACTTGATCATAGACTCACATCCAACTTCTGGAGTGATCCTTCTGAAAAGTAATTGAGATCACGTTACTCCTCTGACCGAGGTTCTATGTTTCACTTTAAATAAAATTAAAGTCCTTACCAGAGCCCAAGAAGACACTGTATTATCTTACTCTTATCTCTACCATTTCCCCCCATTCACTCCACTGTAGTCACACCCAAGTCATACTTGTTGTTTCTCAAACAAGCCACGTGCACTTTACCCCAGGGCCTTTGTACTTGCTGGTCTTCTGCCTAGGAAGTGCTACTGGGCATATCCGCAGGAAGCTCTCCCTCATTTTTTTCATGTCCTTGCTCAAATGTCATCTTATCATAAAAGCCTCCTCGTTCAAATGTCATCTTATAAAAGCCTACCCTGAGAATCCTAGAAAAAATACATCACACACAGAGACACACACACACATCTATCACTGTTGATCGCCCAAAATTGCTCTTGTTGGCAGTTTATTACCACTTTTTATACTATATATGTCAAATTTAAATTGTCTATCTCCTCCAGTGAGATAATATCTCTACAGAATAAAAACTCTGTCAGAGCAAGAACTTGGTCAGTATCCCGAATGTCTAGAATTAGGCCTGACTATAGTAAGTCCCCAAAAAATTAAAAAAAAAAAAAAGGACAAGAAGAATAACTAGAAATGCTTATGCATTCCAACTGTAAATGCAAGCTTAGAGAGTAAAGGCAAGTATTTCCAAGTGAATTGCGATCTGAAAAGGAAGTTTTTCTTGGCCATGCACATAAGCCTTTTGCAATTATAGTATATGAATGTGGAATCTTATGCCATAGGCCATCAACCACAGGAAAAAATAAAATAAATCTCAGGCCACAAAGCAGCAGAAAGCAATAATTAAGGGCTAGAAAAAGGATTAGACAATTAGTCACCACTTGCTTTGCCAGAGTGGTTGAGAGCATAGGCTCAAGGGTGGGACAGATCTGGGTTTGAGTCCACACGCCGTGCACTTGCTCTACCATCTTGAGCAAGTTAGTTACTCTGAGTCTGAGGTTTCTGATCTATAAAATATGGCTAAAACCTCCCAGAGTTGTGAAAATCACATGACATAATGTTCTTAGCACAGTCCCAGGCACGTGCTGACTTATCATTTTCAATACATTGTTACACTACTACTCAACATCAGCACATGGCATCGAGTAACACGGCCCTGGCACATACATGTCCTCCAACAGAATTCTCTGAGGGGTAAGGGACTTACTTACTCACAAGACTCTTCGTTCAGCACAGGAATCTACATATAATACCATTAAGGGGCTCACTGGTTCAAGACTTCTGAGGAATACATAAAGCCTTGTTCAAAGTAAATGAACACACACTCAGATGAGATCTCTGACCAATAGACTATACGTCCCCCTTTTGGAATGTGATTCCCACAGGTTTCCTGGTCCCCTGCACTAAGAGGCTGGTGACAAGCCTTTGCAGGGAGCCTAGAGGCTCTGCCTCTGTTGCTCAAGGTTTCCTCTTTGTGGGTTCCATGGTGCTCTTGTTCTATATTACTGGTTGATTTGTGCTAGGATATCTTTCACTTTGTTTCAAGTCTCCTGTTAATCTTATTTCTAGTTTATGCACTTCTTCAAGTTTTCTCTGAGTCTTGAGTCTTATTAATCCTAGGAGTCGCTAAGTGATACAAGAGTCCATAATAAGCCCTTTTCCTTTATTCATTCAACAGATGTGTAAAAAGCTACCATGTGACCAAACTTATGCCAAGGTAACAGAAAGCAAGAGAAACACAGTATCTGACCTCTCCTCTGGGAACTGAAGTCTAATGAGGAGAGCAGACATTGAGTGAGTGTGTGCGAGTGTGTGCGTGTGTGTGTGTGTGTGTGCGTGTGTCTGCAGTAAGAACTGTCATAAGTGGATTACATTACAGAGTTCTGTGTAATATACAGGAGAGATAACATCATCAGACTTAGAATATCAGGGACCTGAGGGAGTTATATTTAGGAAATATTTTTCAAGCCTTTTAATCATGACCCATACTAAGAAATAAAATTTACAGTGCAATGCAACACACATACATATGTACACAAAACCAAAACAGATGTTTCATGAAACGGCACGTTTTTCTATTGTTTCACTTAATTATTTTCCCTCTTGCTCATAAATACCTACTACATTTATTTTATGACCCTTTAGTCAGTGATAACACAACAGCTTGAAGAACACTGATCTAAAGTGAAAACTAAAAATAAGTATCAATTAGCCAGCTCTGGATAGAGTAAGGATTGAAAGGAGACAACACATGTTCCAGGCAAAAAAAACCCCATAATGCACAATGTCCCTGAATGTATACAAATTCATTTCCTCTCACCTCTAGTGTTGTGATTAAGATCGACTGGCAATCAGTTTCTGTTTCTACCTCCTTCTAGGGTACCTTCCTGTACAGCAGAGACTAGGAAATAAAAACAATGTTTCCCAGACTCCCTTGCAGCTAGGTTCTACTTCTGAAATAAGCTCTTCAAGTTAGATGCAGTATCATGATTAGAAAGTTGAAAATGAATCAGACCCACCTTGCTGAAGATTTCAGTTGGTTCCAGCTGGAAGTTAGTCTTTTTTTTTTCTTCCTTTTTCTTTTCTTTCTTTCTTTCTTTCTTTTTTTTTTTAAGATTTTACTTGTTTATTTGACAGACAGACATATATAGAGAGAGGGAACACAAGCAGGGGGAGTGGGAGTGGGCTGAGCAAGGAGTCCAGTGCAGGGCTCGATCTCAGGACCCTGAGATCATGACCTGAGCCAAAGGCAGATGCTTAATGAATGAGTCACCCAGGCATCCCTGGAAGCAAGGTCTTAAGGACATGGCAGATAGTGGCCATGTATAGTGTTCTACTGTCTAGTCACCAGTTTTGTCTGCTGAGAGGTAGTTGTATCTATGGTGACAACATCTTGCCTTGGATTGTGACTACAGCAGTATATTTTTAAACTTAATGGTGGCCTCTGATTCCTACTCCCCTTAAGTGATTCTGAAAGCACCTAGTACCCTGTATTAATCTCTTTTTTCTTGGAAAACTTAAGCTTGGGTCAGGTTTCCCAAAAGCAGGCCCCGAGATGAGGATTTATGTGCAAGCAATTTTCCAGGAGAAACCATTAAGGTGTTAGGGGAAGTGGGATTGGGAAAGGGAAGCAGCCAAGTAAGGCTGTAAATTTAGGCGTAGTTCCAGTCTTAGGACAGGTCCCACAGAAGTGTTCAGGGGATAAATTACACCTCAGTGGTTGATCTAAATTGAGGCAAAGCATCTGGAATTTCAAACCGTCATAATGTCAGTCACTTATGGGCCAGTACAGGGGATGCCCTGTTATTATAGACAAAATGACTCCAGAAACATGAGGGTAGTCCTCTGGAGAGGTATGAGTGGTTAAAAGCAAAGGCCTATCGCAAGTGGGGGAAGGGCACAGAGAAACATTAAAAGGGATCCACAGGGAGCGCCTGGGTGGCTCAGTGGGTTAAAGCCTTTGCTTTCGGCTCAGGTCATGATCTCAGGGTCCTGGGATCGAGGCCCCCATCGGGCTCTCTGCTCGGCAGGAAGCCTGCTTCCTCCTCTCTCTGTGCCTGCCTCTCTGCCTACTTCTGATCTCTCTCTCTCTCTGTCAAATAAATAAATAAATCTTAAAAAAAAAAGGGGGGGGGATCCACAGGGACGCCTACAGAAGACACATGGAGTACAAGGTCCTCTATATAGAGTGATTTTGGTAAATTGCACCAAACCCTGACAGATATAATTAGCAACAAAGTTCATGAATTACTAGTTACTTATGCTCCTTGTCATGTAGGTTGCAGTTCTTCTGCTAAAAATGCTACTGAAATTGAACCTGCAAGTGGAGTAGGTTTGTTATAGAGGTGCCATCACATGTGTGATCATTATGGAACAAAAGCCTTGATTCAGCCTTTTGAACTTTAGATTTGCTACCTCAGATAAAGGAACCTGTTGAAATTTGTTGGCTTTCTGGCTATTTTTCATTTTCATGAACATTAAGCAAGAAAAAGGAAAACAATAAATAAAAGAAAAAAAGCCCTAACATCTACAGTTGTTAAGGGATCTTGGCATCCTAGCACATGGCAGAGGATGTAGCCATAGGAACCTCCAACTCCAACTTACCAACCTGGACACCAGCAGGCCTCCTGGTGGTTCACTCCATAAATGTTTAAAAAAGTGTTTCTTCCTCCAAAAAAATCTGAGTAACTTTATTTTCTGTTTATTTATTTCAGAGTCTTATCAGGATTTACTCTTACACAATACTTATTTCTCCCCAAGTACTTTTCCTTCCTTGAATCATTAATCTGACAAGCATGACTTGTCCCATATTTATTAACAAACCATAACTAATTCTCTTCCCTTCTCTTAACCTTCAATTTTAAAAATAAATGAAACTAGATAAAATATTTATTTTTTTAAGTGTCAGAGATAAAAATAAGAAAGTAATTATATTTTTGATAGTGAAATGAACTAAAATTCCTTTTGATTTTTGGATGAAGTTCACAACCAGACTTTTGCTTAAAAAGATGTGAATAATAGCAAAACTACTAACTGGGATCATAGTATATATCAAGAATACGGCTTGAGTATAATGTAATTTTAATTTAGGCATAGATATCTTATTTATTGTTGGTAATGCCATTAGAAGGGGTTGGCGGGTTACGTGTAACTATGCATCCTATATCATTAGTGCCTGGCTGTTCTTATTATAAACTCTAACTGTCCAGTTAGCCACCCAATTAGGGAATCCCATAGTTTTCTCCCCAGGTGACAGAACCCACATGCGGGTCCATTCCATGACTGCTATACCTATTGGTACCTACTGGCAAAATTGTTGTTTTTCTCCAAGTGATAAAAATTATATTCCATATATTTCCAAGGACTAGGAATGAGTAGAAGTGGGGGTGGAGGTTGGGACAACATTCAGGGCATTCAGGGTATCCTGATCTACACAATTCTAAGTCTTTACTCTCCGCATAAAAGCCCACTGCGGGGGGGAGGCAGGGAAGAACCTGCCCTCACTTTCTTCTTTAACTAAACTACTAAACTAAAACAGGAGACAACATTATCAACCAAGACTAAGGCTACCCAGGATTTCTTCTTTTCTCTTTCTGCTCATGTAGACAATTCCTAGCATTTCTTGTGCTCATTTCCCATTACCCCTTCCTTTTTGTGTACCTTTCCTATATACTATTATATTAACTACCCCAAGTATTGCTAAATACGCAACCTATAAAGAGTCTCACATTTTACTGATTTATGAATAAAATCAAGGGATTTGTTTTGGTTAAAAACTGGGGGGGATTATATCCAGAAAGTAATACTATCTCAAGTTAAACACACACACACACACACACACACACACACACACGATCTCAAGTTCTCAAAACTATAAAGATCATATTCTCTGATTACGGTGGCATAAAATTAAAAGTTTATAACTGAAGGATAATTGGGGAAAAAATCAAAGATACTTAAAAACTAAAAATTCATTTTCTATTCAATGTTGTCTTAAAACAAGAAATAAAAGTAGTTATAATTTAGACATAAAAAGATCTAATAAGGATGACAGTATTACATCTGAAAACATGAGATCCTGCCAATGATGAACTGAGAGGAAAATTCATAGTCTTAATAGCATAAAATAAAAAAATAAGAAAAATGAAGCATTTAACTCCAAAAATCTAGGAAAACAAAACACAATAAATTCCAGGAAAGTACAAAGAAGAAAATATAAGAATAAGAGAATCATACACTAGCATAGCATAAAGTATATTTAGAAGTGAATTATTTGAAAATACCAAAAAATAGACAAAATTTTGGCAAAATTAATTAAACACATACTTACACACAACAGGTAAAAGTAAAAAAATTAGGATCAGGAAAGGAGTTATTATTACATATAAGAAGAAACAGAAATATCATAAGAGAAAGCCATATATAACTATTGCAATAAAAAAACTATTGCAATAAATAGAAAAATCTTGTAAAGGATGATTTTTCTAAGGAAATATAATTGTTTCAGGGCATCTGGGTGGCTCAGTCGTTTAATGTCTGCTTTTGGCTCAGGTCATGATCCCAGAGTGCAAGGATCAAGCTCTGCATCGGGCTCCCTGCTCAGCGGGAAACGTGCTTCTCCCTCTATCACTCTGCCTGCTTGTGTTCCTTCTCTAGTTGTGTTTCTCTCCGTGAAATAAATAAATAAATAAATAAATAATCTATCTATCTTTAAAAAAGAAATATAATTTTTTCATTACTTATCTACACAATAAACTCAGTATTTAAGACAACAAACATTTATTATTATTCATGAGTCTGTATGTCAGCTGGGTGGTTTGCTCATTAGTTTATAGTCAGCTGCAAGTTGATGAGGCAGCTCTGCTAATCTTAATTGGGATACTGCACATGTTTAAAAGATTACTGGCTACACGCTTATGTATGATGATCCTGGATGGGACACTGCAGTTTCCTCCATGTATTCTCTCATAAGCAGGCTAACTTAGGCTTATTCACATAGAGGTGGCAGGGTTCCAGAATTACACATGTCCACTTGAGGCCCAAGGTTAGAAATGATACATTGTCCAGGCACCTCCATGGCTCAGTCAGTTAAGCACCTGACTGTTGGTTTCAGCTCAGGTTGTGATCTCAGGGTTGTAAGAAAGAGACCAACATCAGGCTCCAGGTTTAGTAGGAAGTCAGCTCGAGATTTTCTCTCACCCTCTCCCTCTGCCTCTCCCCACCATGCACCCTCTCTCTAAAATAAATATATATATTTTTTAAAGAAATGACACAGGGACACCTGGGTGGCTCAGTTGGTTAAGCATCTGTCTTTGGCTCAGGTCATGATCCTGGAGTCCCAGGGTATCTAGCCCCGTATCAGGCTCCCTGCTCAGCGGGAAGCCCGCTTCTCCCTCTCTCACTCCCCCTGCTTGTGTTCCCTCTCTAGCTGTGTTTCTCCCTGTCAAATAAATAAATAAGATCTTTAAAAAAAAAAAAAAAGCTTCAAAAAAGAAATGACACAGTGTCCTTTCCATTAGATTCTATTGGCCAAATCAAGACACTCAGTTAATCCAGATTTAAGATGCAGAGAAAATAAATCTACATCTTGACGGGAAGAGCTGTAAAACCATACTTCGAAGGACATGGATATGAGAGGATCATTAATCAGGTTCACTGATGCAATCAACCTACCACAAAAATTGACTCAAGAGAAAATCTGGATATACCATGAAAGACACTAAAAAGACTGTCAATAGACTACTTCCAAAATATGCATCAGACCTGATGTGTTCCACCTGCAAATTCTTTCAAATATTGAGGAACAGAAAATTTCTATGCTACGATATTAGCCTGTGGGGCAGAGGAAGTAGAAAAGACTAATTCATGAAATTGGCATAAGGCTGATACCAATCATGTCAAAGAAAACTAGAGATCAATATCATTTGTGATGAAAGACCCCCCAAAATATTAAATATTAGCAATTAAAATACAGAAGGACCCCAAAATATGGAACTTCTCATGCAATGGTTTATTTTAGGAACTCAGAGATAGTTAAAATATCTATAGTTTTATATCTAGTAATATAATTTATCACATTGATCAAAGGAAAAATGTTTTTCAATCATCTGAATTAAATACTAAAATGAATTTGGTAAGATTTATTATTTACTTGCTATTAAGATAAAAATCAAATAAATTTATGTAGTCTTTTAAAAAATTATTTCAAGCCAACATCCAATAGCATGCTTAAACATGTAAAGCACTAGTTAGATAAGAGTATAGTTATTGTGTTTACAAAAAAAAGAGAGAAAGGGGATGAGATGTTTATGGTTCATTACTAATACTTTTAGGAAATAGTAAACATGTATTAAGCGAATTTAAATAAGTGTATTTACTACAGAGATTTCAGAGCCTTTAATATATTAAGGTGTTTGTAAAACATATCTGACTACTGAACTTTCTTTTTTAAAAGATTATCGGAAGGGACTTTGAAAAACACTGCAACATTCTCTTTTCAAGTAGATATAAGATAAGCATGGATCCTGTCACCATTATGATTTCAAATCACTCTAGAAGTGCTAACCAGTACAATCAGAGAAGCTAACAAAACAGGACATTTATATTTGGAAAAGGAAATGGCAAAATCATTATTATTTACTGCTGATGATTGCCTTTCTGGAACACCAAGGAAAATAACTGGAAGATTATTAAAAGTAATAAGAAACCATCCTTTTACTAATCCACAAAAAGCAACAAGTTCCTTATATTCCAATATTAGTTCATTGGAAATTGAAATACAGAAGAAGAAATAGAAAATATCTAGAAATAAACTTAAGAAATATGTAGGACCTATGTAAAGAAAAGAAATACAAGAAAAATTTTCTAAAAAACATAAAAATTAAAAGGATGGATGTAGTATGTCTCAAACTGAAAAATTCAATACTGCAAAGACGTCAATTTTACCTAAATTAATCATAAATCCTGCAGAATTCCAATATCATTTTAAAAACATAACCAAATGATTAAACATTTCATTTGGAAAAAATATGAATAGTAAACAGTCACCAAAGATAGAAACCGTAAAAGAGGGGTGCCTGGGTGGCTCAGTTGGTTAAGCAACTGCCTTCGGCTCAGGTCATGATCCCGGAGACCCGGGATCGAGTCCCACATCGGCTCCCTGCTCAGCCCGAAGCCTGCTTCTCCCTCTCTCACTCCCCCTGCTTGTGTTCCCTCTCTGGCTATGTTTCTCTCTGTCAAAGAAATAAAATATTAAAAAAAAAAAAAAGAAAGAAACCGTAAAAGAACAAATCAAGAGCCATCATAAATATTAAAAAGGTACACAACAAACCAAGGAAAATATTTGTAATACATATGACACAAGGATAAATAGCTAAGATATTTTTTTAAATGTACAAATAATTCAAACATCCTTCTTGGGTAACTCTAAGAGATCCAGTCTCATGTTTAATATTTCTTGAACATTTTAGAAAAAAGACTTACTCTTTTGTGTGGTTGCTTGCCAACTCCACGCCAAACTCTCACTTGTGTTTTCTCCCAGACGGCTTTACGCATTTCAGAACCATCTGGTATATCTACCTGTTTACAGAGAATTCCACCTTTTATATACAGTATCTCCTCTCTCAGCCCCACCCCACCCCAGGATAATAATCTCTAGGCCTCAGTCATTTCTAGAAGACATTTTCCCATACCGAAGGATTTAGGGAAACAGTGCAACAAGAGCATATCACTGCCCTATATCTCATTTCCCCCAGAGGTATATAAGTTGAATATATATGCTTTCTCCTCCCTTTTCTTCCTAAGATCCTCCAGTGTCAACTCACACACAGAAAAATAGAAATTACTACGCACGTGTTAGCATCAGTAAGTGAGGAGGAAGTTTCATGGAGCAGGTTCACGTCTTGTGGCTTCCTTTATCTATTGCAGCTAGGAATAACCTTGACCCTGTTTTCAGAAGTAGCCAGGATTCTAAAGCATTTGCTTTAAAATGCTCTAGGAAATAAAGGTGTGTATTGGGAGGAAAAAATAATAAAACAACTCATCAACACAAAGTTAGGCACTAATCCTTCCTTAACATTTCAAACATTCCCAAAGTCAAACAAGTGGTTTTCAATCCAGTTGCATCAACCAGCTTTATATTAACAAATGAGGTGCCTCATTTAGTGGACAGGATGATTATCAGTTTCTCTTGGGGAAATCTCACATCTCAAAAGGTGACTGGGTCTTCCAGTAAAACATATCTTAGAACCTGTAGTTAGGTTTGGTCTTATCACTTCATTCAGATATCAACCCAGGAATTTCCACATAGTGGGAGATCTTTACAGATCTACAGTCAGCTAGTGATACCAAAAATTCTGATCATATTCCCCTCAAGAGCATCTGTAGCATCTTTCAGTTCCAACGAGTAAAGCAAACCCTCTCTGCCTACTCTATAAGACCCGATCAACACAGCCTACTTTCTATTAGCCAAGTAACTGATAAAAGTGTTTTAAATTTGAGGTCTTATCCCTGTTTTTGCCACTTAGTATATTTTCCAATGCTGCTAACCGACAAGTCATGAACTCACCTAATGGGGTTTTTTAAATCATTAAGCCCAAGCCATTACTATTATGAGAATTCCATGAGTTTCATTTTCTAAGTCAGTGGCTATTAAGTGGAAAATCTGCTAAGACCCAAAGTCTCCAAATTACTATCTTTATTTCCCCTTCACTCCAATTTTAACCAGAGGTCATTCTCATTAAAAAGCCTCTGGGGTCTTTAGTAAATGTAAATTTTATACTCCCTGAGAGATCCTTGGCCTTTTCCTGTAGCTGTGGTCATGCCAGTCAGCCAGCTGCTATCAATTAACATTCCATCAATTTCCCTGTCAGTCTGGGTTAGGCTTGACTGAGTCACAGGTAGGGTCTACTTGGCAATATTTTTGATCTCACAGTGTGCTCACCATAGTGGAGTTAGGACCTTTAATGAAGTTTCATTCAAAAACAAAAACGTTTATTGAGTGCTTACTATGTGAAAAGCATTATACGTTTGATTTCATTCCAATGACATGAAACCTCATTGTTCTAATTAGTGATGGCTAGGCAATTTTCTAAAAAGAGATTAAAATATTACTTGTAGGCCAAGAATAGTTTTTTGGTGTTTGTTAAAAAAAAAATTACATGAACGACAGAAAGAAAAAGGAAAGGAAGGGCAAGAAAGATAATTTAAAAGGGAAACAAGAATAAAGAGACAAAAAAGAGATTAAAAACTCAAGGACAAGTGAAAAGAAGAATAGAATGACAAAAAAGGAAAATGAAATAATTTTAATGAAAATTTGAATAATAATGAAAAATGCAATTTGAAAACCAAGGAAGGCAACAAAGAAGAAAGAAAAAGCTAAAAAAAATCAAGAGTGAAAGGAAGCAAGTTATTTCTATTTCAATAGGCTCAACTATATTGTCCCTAATTTTCTCCTAGTACAATAAACTTTAAAACACTGAATAAAAGATTATTATGATTACTTTTAACCCACAAGTCATAAAATGAAGACTTGACTTGGCAAGAGAGTTAGAAAAATCCTTTAAGGCCCCAAGTCACAAGAAAAGATGAATTGTAAGGGTAAGCCAGCACCTCCAACAAAATTTGCATTAGAAACATGTCCAGCCTTGGTAGCCTATAGGAAAGGGGCACGGAAGAAAAAGCACAGGGCCAATGCAAGGTGAGTCAGATCGGACTCCCCACATAAACTAAGACCCCTGGAAGGTAACACTCTTAGCGGGCAAAATAGAAAATAAACATACAAAAGCCCCAAAGAGGGAAATTATAAAAGAACTTGCCTATTTCATTCTTGCTTCAAATAAAAGAAAATAAAAATTGTTCTAACCAAAATCATGGTCTGTGGTTGAATTTCTGTTAGGTGCCCCCCAAAATTTTTGTTTAAACTCTTCTTAGGTTGTAAAGTCTCCCCAGATGTGTGGCAGATACAATTCTTTGCAGAGTAGCAAACCTTAGTTAAACCCAGGCCTTGGTGAATCCCTAAGGATAATGTTTGAAGGCACTTGGGCTCTTATTTAAAAAAAAAAAAATCACCAAACTCATAAGTAAACAAAATATCATGAGGCAGAGGCAGAACAATAACTTTAGAACTATTCTTTTAAAGACTGGTATGTTAGAATAATCAAAATTACTACAAAAAACTACTTTGTTTAATATGCTTAAAGAAAAATGAAGGCTACCAAAAATTTGGCAAGGAATTAGTTTATAAAAAATAGCTAGAAATAAATTTTTTGAAAAACACATAAAATGTTTAGAAACTGAAACTGGAAATTCAGTGACAGATTAAACAAAAGATTAAATACAGCTGAAAAGAGATTTTGTGAAGTGAATAACAGGGTTGAGGGAATTGATCAGAATGCAGCTCAAGAGAGAGAGAGAGAAATAGAAAACATGAAAAAGAAATCATAAGTCATAAATCATGGTTTCAGAAGTCTGAACTATACCCTAAACTAGAATTCCAAAAGGAGATAATGGGAGAAGCAATATTTGGTAGGGCTTATAACTAAGACTTTACCAGAATCTATTAAACTCATGAATTATCATATTCAGGAACCTCTAGTGACTCTCAAGCAGAATCAATGCAAACAAATCCCCTACCTTCCCTATAGTGAGACTTAGAACATTAAAAAGAGCAGCTATAATAACAAAAGAACAGATTACTTTCAAAAGAACATCAGTTAGACCAAAGGATGATTTCTCAAGAACAGTAACAGCAAGACAGTGGAATAGTGTCTCAAAGTGCTGAACGAAATTAATCATCAATTTACAAACTCGGAAAATTTCTCTTTTAATATTGAAACAAAAGGGGCGCCTGGGTGGCACAGTCATTGGGCGTCTGCCTTGGCTCAGGTCATGATACCAGAGTCCCGGGATAGAGCCCCACATCGGGCTCCCTACTCAGTGGGGAGTCTGCTTCTCCCTCTCTCAGTACCCCCTGCTTGTGTTTCCTCTCTAGCTGTGTTTCTCTCTGTCAAATAAATAAAATCTTTTATATATAGATAGATAGATAGATATAAAAAAATAAAAGGAAGACATTTTCAAACAAACTAAAGAACTTACTTCCAATATACCTTTTCTCCCCCCAAAGACTTTCTTTGAGAGAGAGAGTGTGTATGCACATGAGTGGAGTCGGGGGGGCAGAGGAAGAAGCAGGCTTCCTGCTGAACAGGGATCCAATGCAGGACTCGATTCCAGGACCCTAGGATCAGGACCTGAGCTGAAGGCAGACGCTTAACTGACTAATCCACCCAGGTGCCCCCCAACATATCTTTACTAAAGGATATTCTGAAGTGAGTAAATCAGGAAGAAAAAAAAATCTCAAAAGGAAGTTCTGAAATACAAAAAGAAGTACTAATGAGAAAAATAAGAATATGGGTAAATCTAATAAATAATAACTGCAGAAACAATAATAATATATAACCTGTGGAATTACCTTTTAAGAAATTAAAATTCTGTACACCAAAAGCATAAAATAGAAAGGTTGAAAGTAGAAGGATGAAAGATACCAGGCAAATAGAAATGAAAAAATCTGGAATAGCTATATTAATTTTAAATGGAAGGGGAAATTTTTACTAAAGATAATAAAGGCCACCGGGTAGGGTGTTTTTTTTTTAAGTTTTAATAAACCATAAAGGAATAAAAATTCTAAATGTGTTTGAACATAAGACAGCTTCAAAATATATAAAGAAAACTTGAAATGGCTAGAAGGAGAAATTGATGAATTGACTGTTTTAGTTAGAGATTTCACATACCTCTTCAACTGGGAGAATGAATGAACAAGAAATAAGAACACAGAAAAACACACATTTGTCAGTCTTAATCAAATGCTCACATATGGAACATGGGACTCCAAAATGGATAAAATATATATTCTTTTAAAATACACAAAGAACATTTGACAAAAACTGGAAAAATATTGAGTGTAAATCATGCTGGTAAGGAAAAAAAAAAATAGAGAGAGTGAGAGATAATTAACATCTCTTCCTGGGGTCTAATCCTTGCCCTAAATACTAACTAGCAGCCAATCACATAAGAATATAACTCCTGCAGAGAATCTCAGAATGGAGGGAGTTCAGGGTCATCTACTCCAACTTATGCCTCATCTATAGGCTTAATATAAAAGTTTCCAGAACATACCCCTAAAACCTTAATCTAGCTTCTCTTTAAACTTCTCCTTGGTGGGGAACTGTGGTGGTCCCTGAGAAGCCCTATCACGTTCAGGCCCACCCAGACTTTCACCAACTCACATGCTGGACAGGAGTCATTTTTTCCACAGAAGCAATTCAACTGTACCTCGAAGTAGTTATTACCTTACAGTCTGTGTCACAGGATGGGTCTGGTGATGATATAAAAAATACTACCAAGAACCCAGACCTTAGGTCTAGGAGATAGGGCTTCCTAAAAGAATGTGTATAACTGTGCAAGGCAATTATGTGGTGTTTCAGAATAATGTAATTAGACTTTGTAAGCCCCACTCAGAACTTCTTGCAACCTTGAAGTACCCCAGTTTGAATCAGCAGAATATATATACATCTCCCATTAAGAGTTTTAAAAATGTGTACAGAAAAACACATATAATGAAAAACAGCACAATTCTGCCCCATCTTTTCCTATTTCCAATTTCAGCAGCAACTTTCAATTACTTTAGCTGTAGTGTGCCAGTTAAATAAATCCAAATTTCTAAGTAATGTGCTCATACTAATTTTTCTTCATTTTTTAAGTTTTATATTTCATCTGTTTATTTCTAACTATAGAAACAAAAGATTTAGCTCCTATACAACCTGCCTGCCCCCTACATTTATATACTTTTCCGGTCTGAAAAATGTCAGGATAGTTTGTTATTCTTTTTTGCTTATATCAGTATGAAGTGTTCACATTATTATAATAAAATAAATATTATTTAGGGATGAGTGTAAAGTATACAATAACATTACTTTCCACATGCAACTTTTTGTCTTCTCTAGAGGAAATATTGCCCTTTTAAAATTTCTCATTTTTTTTATATACCTCTTAGTACTTCATCCACAATTCTTCAATAAAACTAAAAATAATCTCTCGAGTCCAAATTCATCAGGTACTCTACAAGTTTAATTTTTCTTGAAAAAGCTCTCTTGGGTATTTCCACCTTTTTCCATTATTTTCCATTAGCTGCACGCTGGCCTTATTGTATCACTGGGACTTCCCCTCACAATCATTTTGGGAATTTCCTTTCTTTCCTGGGAATTTCCTTCCTTCTCCCCATTCTCTGTGCCCCATGTCTTCCACTTTCTTCATTTGCCACCTTGCTTTGGTGATGCACATCCCATCATAGATTCCTTTAAAAGAGTAAATTTTAGGGGCGCCTGGGTGGCTCAGTTGGTTAAGCGACTGCCTTCGGCTCAGGTCATGATCCCGGAGACCCGGGATCGAGCCCCACATCGGGCTCCCTGCTCGGCAGGAGGCCTGCTTCTCCCTCTCTCACTCCCCTTGCTTGTGTTCCCTCTCTAGCTGTGTTTCTCGCTATCAAATAAATAAAATCTTAAAAAAAAAAAAGAGTAAATTTTAAAAGATATTGCATTATTCATTCTGACAGGCTGAATATTGAAACATGACTTGAAAATTTTTCAATGGAATTTTAAAAGCACTGTTCTAATTTTATTCATTGCAACTGAGAGGTCTGATGCCCCTCTGGTTCTTGATTCTTATTCTGTGATCTCTCTTATATATACATTTATGTGAAAATGCAAAAACAACTTATATGTCAAATAATAGGAAAACTATTGATTTAATTTGATATCTTCATATATTTTCATAAGAAAACTATTGATTTAATTTGATATCTTTAATTTGAGACATAAAATCATATTTCAGAAAAACATTTAATGTTATAGTAAGGTAACTGATAAAATGATATATAAATGTGTTAATTTATGAAAATATCAAAAGTGACACTTGGTGTGTGATGAAATTTTGGGAGTTTCCCTTTTTATTAATTTCTTGTTCTGGACTGAATGTTTGTGTTCCCCCCACCCCCACCAATTCATATGTTCAAATATTTAACTCCCAGGGTGGTCATATTTGGAGTTAGGGTCTTTGGGAGGTGATGAGGTTTACATGAGATCTTGAGGCTAGGGTTCCCAAAACAGGATTAATAACCTTGTAAGAAGAGAGACTCAAGTTCATTCTCTCCACATGATGTGAGAACACAGGGAAAGGCAGCTGTCTGCAAACCAGGAACCAAATCTGCCAGGACCTTAATCTTGTGTTTCCCAGTCTCCAGAGCTGTGAGAAATAAACGTCTGCTGTTTAAGTCACCCAGTCTATAGTATTTTGTTATAGCAACCCAACCTAAGACACTTCTATGTCAAGTGTATTTCTAGAACCTGTATTTTTAGAGTTGCGTTTAGAATAGTGTTTAAATGCCATGAGCAAAGTCCTCTTTAAACCAGTAAAAAATATCATCATTTATTGAAAAAAAAAAAAGCAATGAAAGAGCATATTAATGCAAATATTTATAACAGTATTTTAATTTCACATTTCCCATATTTTTAGTAAACACTTTCTAATGTATAGCAAAGGTAAAAGAATTTTTCAGTGAATGAAATACCTATTACTTAAATTACACCAATAACATTTTATTATACTTGCTTTATCACATACTTACCTATCCATTCCTCTGGTCAGACATTAATCTCTTACTTTTCTCTGAGTTTCACCACAAACAGCAGACATCAGTACACTTCTCTTTAAAGGTTTTAGCATGCATATTATTAACCAGAGCTTAATACTATTTGTAGTACTTTTGAGATAAAATTCAGATACAATAAAATGTACATATCTAAAATGTACATTCATTGAATTTTGAAAAATGCATACATCTAGTCTAAATTTCCTTAGTTTCCTTTTGTCTGAAAATGCCTCTATGATTTGCCTCCATTTCTTGAAGAATATTTTTGTTGACATAGAATTTGAGGCTCACAGGTTATGCTTTTTTTTTTTTCTTGTAGTTCTTTAAAGATATCAGTTAATGTCTCCTTTCATTGTTTCTGAGAGAACAGTGCTCATTGAATCATTGTTCCTTTATATGTAATGTATTGGTTTTTCTTTTCTGGCTGCTATCAGGATTTTGTCTTTATTCTTAGTTTTCAGCAGTTTCACTGTTCTCTGACTTGGGATTTGTTGAGCTTTTCTAAATTGTAAATTTATAATTACACCAAATTGGTAAGACTTTGGCCATTATTTTTAAAAATATTTGTGTCCCATTTGCTTCTTCCTCTCTCTTCTGGGCTTCCAATAATACATGTGTTAAACCTTTTGACATTGTGCCACAAACCTCTGAAATTCTATTTCCTTTATTTTTAAGTGTTCTTGCTCACTGTACTTCAGATTAGATAATTCCATTGATCTGTCCTCAAGTTCACTGGTTCTTTCTTCTCTCATCTCTTTCTGCTGTTAAGCCCACCAGGTAAATTTTCTATTTCAGATAACTTAATTTTCAGTTCAATAATTTCTTTGATTCTTTCATGATTTATTTCTTTCCTGAAATTTTCTATCTTTTCATTCATTGTAAGCATATTTTCTTTTACATCATTGTGCGTAATAGTAATAGCTGCTTTAAAATTCTTGTCCAGGGGCGCCTGGGTGGCTCAGTTGGTTAAGCGACTGCCTTCGGCTCAGGTCATGATCCGGGAGACCCGGGATCGAGTCCCACATCGGGCTCCCTGCTCGGCAGGAAGCCTGCTTCTCCCTCTCTCACTCCCCCTGCTTGTGTTCCCTCTCTGGCTGTGTTTCTCTCTGTCAAATAAATAAAATCTTTAAAAATAAATAAATAAATAAATAAATAAATAAATAAATAAATAAATAAAATTCTTGTCCAATTCTCACAGCTGGGTCATATTGGGTTTTGTCTTTGTTTATTACCATTTTTCTCCAGAATAGATCACAATTTTTTGTTTCTATTATGTTGAGTAACTTTGGATTGTATCCTGGTTGTGAACATTCTCTGATGAAACTGTATTCTGTTACATTCCTCTGAAGAGTATTACTTGTTTGTTTGTTTAGTAGGTAAGTAACTTTGTTGAACTTACACTCTAAACTCTAGTCTCTTGGGCACTACCCAAATCTCAGTTATTTTGTCTTAAGTTACTTAGAATCTGACCTGCATATAGAGTTTAGGAATCAGCAATGATTGGAGCAGAATTTTTGGTTCCCTTCTCTGGCTTTCTCATGGCCAGGATTCTTACCTCACTTTCCAGTGGCTTTGGTTGCCTTAAACTCTGTTCTGATTCGTCAGGCCAGAAAGATTATTGGTTTTCTGTAATCATTTGCATTGGCACATATAGCCAAATGTGGTCTGCCTTGAGGCTAAAAGCTACAAAAAGAAAAAGAGAGAGAAAACTCACACTTTGCCATTTTCTCCTTCCAAATGCCAACTTCTCTACATATGATCTGTTCAATTTTATTCAAGCTTCATTGCCTCCAGGTGGTTGTTTTGTTTGTTTGTTTTATTCTGCCCAGAGTTTATAGTGGTTATCTGTGGAAGCATCAGTCTAATAAGTGCTTAATCACACATTCCTAAAATGAGCAACCGCTGTGGGAAATTTTTATCTTCTTTTTAAAACTTTCCTGTATTGTCCATATTGAACAAGAGTGGCTTTAATAGCAATATTTTATTAATATATTAGCATGGTATCACAAATTAAGACTTTTCATACAAAACATGTGACTAAATTTATATGGAAAATAAAGGGGAGTAGAAATGCTTTGGAAAATGATAGTAAACATTTTAAGAGACTGAAGTAGAACTGAAAATTCCACAGCAAGAATTCAGACTATAAAGCAGTAAAGTCTCTAAGCCAAAGACCCCTCTGAACAGTCATTGCATCCACTAGCTGCACCAAGAGGAAGCCAAACCAGAGCTTACCTAATCACAATTTTCATCATAGGTATTCTTACTAACACTTAGCTTCCTTTCCCAGTGTAAGTCCCTCCCCTCCCAGAGTATCTACAGTCAATAATACACTTACTGAATTTGATTTCCTTCCTCTAAAACATGTCTTCCCTCATCTGATGAGGATCTGAGTGGACAGGTATAGGCTTTCTATTTCCATGAGAACCATAGGTTTATATATTCAAAATTGCCATTAGTAATGAAATGATGTATTAGAAACCAACTGTGTGATCTTGGATGAGTCATTTTCCCTTTTTGGCTCTTAGTGCCTTCACCTGCAAAATAAGGAATCTGACAAAACTTTTTTTTAAAAAAAATCTTTGATATTCTACAGAACTGCAGAGAAATTCTCAAAACATGAACATGCTTTAAATATATTTTTTAATTCTTCTTTCCTTTAAAACCTGCTATCCTAGATCATACTCGGGGTATCGTGTACTATAAAAAAAAAATCCACTAGAGGGGAGTAAAACATTAGATGAGAATTTACCACAACTCAGCTTGGGTAGCCTGCATACATTATATTTCCAACTGTTGCCTAATATCTATTGCTTCCAATCAATCCCACTTAATAGCTTTAAAATACAAAGATGTGAGGGAATCACCATTCCTTTGTAGAAATTCTCTGCTCTGTGGGAGGAAGCCCAAGCCTGGGGCTGGGGAGTCTTTGTACTCTTTTAAAGTCACTCACTAATGGAACAAAAGCAGTTACTTAGAACAAGCATGCCCATTCCATTTCTAATTTTCATTTACAACTGAGTTACAGTGACCAAAAGGTTTCCCTAATCCTTAATTCAAAGACATGCTTCATCCTGACAACTCATTCTTACTTGAAGACCAGAGCAACCCCTGTGTTCCCATCCCTTGGGTAGTGCAATATTTAAAGAGACCTCAGAATCTTGTCTGCGTTCCAAGTTCTTTGCACCTTGAAGGCTGAAAAAAAGATTCATTTGGTGGGGGTATAAGATAATTAAAGACCCCTGCCCCACTGGTTTAGTACTTTTACTTTGAAGAAATATAATTTAATGTAATTAGTTCACGCTCTTCTCTTTCAGAGTAAAGTTTTAAAAAAAGATCTGGGCCTCTGGTTCCTATTCTCAGGAAGCCAGTTTCAGGGGAAGGGAAGGAGAGACAGGAGAATCAGCTCAGAGGGCCAGGTATTAGGAGAACCCAGTCACATACTTGTTCTTTGAGTTCTGTATCTTGAGGGTTTCATAATTTTTTAGTTTCTGAGTAGTTGCAGAATGATATAGTAGGAAGAACATTAATTGTGGAGTCAGTTGGACCAATCCTAGATCAACGAATTGACTTCTGTATGACCTGGAACTATTTATGTAAACTTTCCTAAGTTAACAATATATGAAACAGGACTCTGGTTACAAAATACAGAAATCAAACTCAAATTTGGGTCAGTATGCAACATCATCAGGTATATCTTGATTCCAGAGTCCCTGTAGTTCATCCTCATAGCATACTGTTTCTTTTCACTAATGGAGGACCTTAAAACTGACATCATCCCAGAAAGACAGCATCTTTTTCTTTCAACTACTATATATAAAATCCTAACAAGAGTTTCTGATTGCCCTAGCTTGAGTCTTGGCCAGAAGGAAAAGATTAATGACCAGGATTGCCAATTAAAATACAAGACTCCTTGCTAAATTTGTATTTCCAGGGAACAACAAACAAATGTTTAGTGTAAGTCTCATGCAACATTTGGGACATACTTACACTGAAAAAGTATTGTTTATCTGAAATTCAAATTTAAATTCTAATTGTCCTATACCTGGTCCTTTACCATGTGTGGTTTGAGAAGCACTGGAGTGAGCACCCCCTTTAGTTAAGGGGCACAGACCGCCCAGGGAAAACCAAGGGCTAGATTCAGACAGTTAAACTCTTGGATGTCACTCTTCTTTTCCCCATCTCCTGCAAATGCCATCCATTGGTCAAACCCAACTGGAAGCCAGAAGGGGTTTGGAAGGAAGCACTGTTGATACAGTCGAAATCTGCCAAAACTTGTCAGAGCCTCAAGGTAGAACAGATAGACAAGGATGAGGGGAGGGTCTGAAGCAGCAAACCAAAGATATCCAGTATAAGGAGACTTGAAGTTATTTATGTAACATCTCTGCTTTGGTTTATATTCCAAATCTGGCATGGAAAAAGAAAATATATATTTTTAGCAGAAGTCTTCCCCTTCAATAAATGGTCCTTGAACTATGCTGAAGGGTTGAAGAGCTTTCTGAGGCAGAGTAAATGGCATATTAGAATGTCCTATTTCTGCTTCTGCCACTTTAAGGACACTACAAGAGCAGCAGCAGAGCTATAATTAGCTGTGAGTTCTTCCAGGATGAATCTGACATGGCAAGAACTGGAATGTATTTGCCCAGCAACTGCCCAATTTATTAACTCTCTGTGATGACTTTGTAGTGTTTCAACTTGTTTGGGTTAAGCTGTGTTTAGCCAGAATTCCTTCTCTAGTATATTTCTGGATAAGCTGGGCTATAAGACATATTTTCTTGCAAGAATTGGAGAATGAAAAGAAAATGGCAGCCATTTGGTTGCATTCACATGTTTCCTTCAGTCATTCTATCAAACACTGATCTAGATGCTATGAATTTTGCAAATGTAAGTGAAGTCCCCAATAAGAATATGTAAATTAGGGAGACTATCCTGGGTTGGCCTGACCTAATGGGTTGGAAAGCCCTACAGGAAACAGAGACCTTGCCTGTGGGCAACAGGGGGTTCTAGCCCCATCAGTGTTCTCTTTTTTTTTTTTTTTTTTTCAGTGTTCTCTTCTTGACTGCCTACTCTATAGACTTCGAATTTGCTTATGCAGCTTCTACAACTGCATGAGCAAATTCTTTGTAATGAATATATCTATCTACTAATATCTACTAATCTACCTACACCTGCTACTGATTCTGCCTCTCTGCTTGAACCCTGGAAAATAGCACTACTTCTTATAGCTGAGCAGGTAGGGAAGGCAGTGGAAGGCAGTCTTGATTCCAGGCCCTGGGCTACTTCCTCCACACCATCACAAGCTCAGCGTCATCCTCTCCACACCTAGCCTGTTATGACCCTCACTGGTCTTTATCAATACACAGGTAGCTCCTCCATTCCAACTAAAGAAGGAAGAACTCAAAGGTAAGGAAGGGTAGTTGTGAGGAAATCCAGAAAGGGTGGAAATGATCGAGGTGGAAAGAGTGGATGAAAAGAACCGGGAGTGATTTATAGAAAGAAGAGGAAGAAGTGGGCTGGAGAGGCAGGATGGGTAGTCTGGGAAGATGGCACAGAGGGGAAGATCAGGAGGAAGGGACAGAATAAGGAAGACAGTATGGAGGAGAAGGTAGCAGAGGATACCTGTGTTTAGCTTTGTCCTTCTTTGTCAGGTTGCCTCCATCTTCTCTCTGGGATAAGGAAGACTATCCCACTAGAAGGTCACGTCACACTTCAGTTATAAATTATCTGTGAAAGATCATACCATACTTATAAGTGACTGACCTTTTTTTTTAAGGGACTGATCATTTTTTACCTAGTTTTCACTATTTTTGATGATTAAAAATGCCAATTTGTGGCTCATATACTTGCTTTAAATTTGATGTAAAATTGTAAGGTAAAATACGCTACCACTTGCGTAAAATAAAGGCTATATATGTTCTATAGCTGTATGTACAGATTCAGAATAACAGTTCTGCTTCAAGGTTAGAGAACTAGGATCTAGGGATCAGAGCAGAGAAGGAGGCTTTTCACAATACATCTTATACTGCTTAGCTTACTATTTGTATACACTAACAATTTAAAGATAAAAGCTCACTTAGCAATTTCCATCATAGATACTGATCATTCTATCTGCTATACCTGCAGCGTGTCTTTGAATGTTAAGTAAAATGCACAGAGTAGGCTTAGCCTTATCTCTTTCCTGAGTCTCTCCAACACTTAACCTGTTATGACAGTGATGTGATACTCTCCATAGAGGTATTTCCACTTAGGATTCTATCCCTCACAATTTGTGCCAGTTAATCTAACAGATGGCAGTGATTACGCTCACCAGTGACACAACCACCCATCCCATGCACCTTATGGGAAAAGGAGAAACTCCAATAACATATAGAGCCAACTTTTCTGGGTGAACTTAAGTGAGCACTCCAGAACAAAGGGAGTGCATTTTTCTACACATTTAAATGGAAAACAGGCATCTCCGTTTAGGACATGCTTCCTAAGAAAACAAAGCTGCACCCACCACCTGCAGGCGAGGTAGTCTAGGAGATGCACTGTGGAGGGGCTCTCCAGTCTTTCTCCAATAGAACCTCTCACTCTATTGGAGCTTCAACAATTATCCGTGGTCTCTAGGATCATGGCAGCAAAAGGGAATGAGAGTACATCAAATTATTTTGCAGTTTAAAAAACCCACAGAGAAGCTTTGTGTGATTACAAAGTAACAGATCCGAATGAGAGAGATCTGCCAGCTGGAACTACTGAGGGAAGGGCTCTTGGTGGTAAAGAAACTATGGGTCTTGAGAAAACAACTAGTACATGTTGCAGGCTCAGTGGAATTTGCTTAATAAGTTGCACATTTGTCATTGTAGGTCAGTTCTTTGGGTGCCAGGAGACATACCTTCTTCATTATATAATCAAATATTTGTCCTGAAAATGTGCACTGAAAAACGTCAATCACTCTGCCATATCCAAAAGCCTTTCTCTGGCCAGCTGAGGATTCTGAATTGAGCCTCCATCATCGGGAACATTTTGAAAGCTGAGTCTGGCTTTGAGTTTTGGCTCCTCTGCCACTTATCTTTGTACTTTTTCTGGAACACTATCACCCATCCAGTCTAGAAAGGCTGTTGGGAAGGCGGAGGAGGGCAGCTGTTTGTTCATGATCTCAGGCAGAGGTGGGAAGTCAAAGAACTCCAAATTTTTCTACTTGTAAATTTCTATCTGGCCATAGATTTTATCAGCTACAGCAACATGTTAATTATTCTGAGGGACTTCAGACAAAACGTCTTCATTTTTTGAGCTTTCTTTTGTTTTAATCTTATGGTGCCTGATGAGGGACAGCAGAAAAATGTTCGCCTTTCCCCCAGAAGACTGATTTATAGCCTGCACAGTTTCAATTAAAGATCAAATAGGGGCTGGCTCCTACACTCTTAAAGGGTCTTATGACTGCTTATACATCTCACTGCTAGTGAATATCCAGCTGGAATGACAGGCACCAAAGAAATCTTGGGCAAATTTTAAGAGCAGGAATTCAAAGAAGACATTTATGATCTAATACTCCCTGCATGTCCCCTTCCCCTTGAACACTAAACATATAATAGCTTCATATAGCAAAAATGCCGCTCTTTCTGCCCACAGGTTGTGTCCCCATGCTACTTAAACTTAACTAAGTTTATGTAATGTCTCATGAATTTTTTCTTGACCAGTGCATCCTGCAGTCCCACAACATTGCCCATAACCATATGTGTTGGTTCTAAAAACTTTGAAGACTTCTTTTAAGAATTATAAAGCTTTTCATTTCTTCTAAGGAGGTCTCTTTGGTTAACCTTACAGATTCTGATTGGAGACATGTTTACCATTTCTTCCGGTATCAATTTTTGTGTCTGAGTGGGCAAACAGAGGTAAATAATTCGATTTGCTCCAAGGAAAAGACCTTTGAAAATAAACCTCACAGAATATTTATTCAGGAGATGACCTGAAGGAGATAATTTGCTTTTAAAAGGTAAGACATCTAGAAAGTAGCTCTCACCTCTGATCTATTTAGAAGGAACATTTTCCAGAAGCCCTCCAGCCCTTCCCTTATATCACATTGTCCAGAACTGAGTCATATGCCTACTTAAACCGATCGCCGGCAATAGGAGTTAGAGCCACTGAGCTTAGGTCATGCTAAACGAGTTAGCTCTTGAGTTGGAACAGAGTCATGAGGGGACGGAACAGACACCCTCACTTTCCTCTGACCAAAAGGAAGAAGTGAGTGATAATGTGTGCACACAGGCAACAGCCACATATCCCCATTTTTTAGAGGTGGAATTCCAAAGTCTGATCTGAATCATGACCTCAGTATTCTAACCTGAGAAAAGTATGGTTTGTATTAACTGGATCTGAGCTATGCAGTACAAACCTAATGATTTTAAGCAGGTATCTCTTTGGGCAGTGCAGCAACTCCTAACTGTTTTTAGTATGCAAGCCTCTTATCAATGATACAGTAGCATCTACATATATTTTGGGGGAAAGAAGCAGCATCAATGTTAGAGATATATGGTTTGGGTTTATGGACAATGCTTGGTGAACATCTGGGTTCACAGTCATCTTGTAGTAACCCCATGGCCACTCTGGATACTTTATCAGCTACACAAGGATCCTTGCAGAAGTCCCTTCAACTTTCTCTTCTGTAAAATGAGGATTAAAAAAACCTACTTTGGAAGGATGGGATCAAATTATATGTATGGAGCTCAATATGGTAATTAGCCCATTACAGATAACCCCAAAACCATATGCTATTACTTGTGTTTATACATAGCCCAAACCTTAAGAAATCTAACAGGCAAACATTTTGAAAAACTTTTAACCAGTTACAAGAGAAATCTGAATTCATGGGAAGCTCAGAAACCATAATTATGTGAATACCTGAACATCCAAGAATCGAAGTAACTATTTAATGAACAAAGTCTTGGAGACTCTGCAGGGTAGATTGTGAAACTGCAACATATTCTTAAAAAGTCTCCAGAAAAATTAACTAGTAGCCAACGAAACCATTAAGACCTATAGGGCCATACAGTGCATGAACTGGTTTCACCCAATGTTATACAAATGAAGTGTTTTGGGGATTTCCAGGGTTGGGGAAATACAGGAAGCAGAATTGTGTCCTGTACATTATTGTACACAACATGATTAATAAAATTGTGAAATCAAATTTGTGAGGAAACAAAATCTTTCAGTTGTACAAGGACTATGTCTGAGCCAAAACAAAATAATTTTAAAAACCATATTTTTGGTTTTATTCAATTTACTCATCAGATATTTTTAATACAAAATTTAATTTGATCTCAAAGTTTCTATATTATTGCTGAACTTTAAGGAAGAAGCCATTCTATTTATTATTTTTAAAAATAAAATTTCTCCTTAATGACATTACCAGTTTGATTCTAATTAATTTACTGTCTGGTCCTTAAGGAAAAATGTTGTTATAATAATAAAAAGACATTTTAGATTGGCCTGTTTACTGCTAAGGAATTTCTAAATGTCTTTTAATCTCTCTTTTTAGACATACCATTACTAGTCGAATTTTAAAATTACAAAAGATGGTCCTATTCTACTATAGATTCTTTGGGTGTTTTGGTTAATTCTGAGTTTCAAAATAGCCTCCACATCATATCCTATTCCATAAACCTTCCCTAAAGAGTAAATCCTGTTTTTTTTTTTCCTACATCCTACCAAGAAGGCAAGTTAAACTGATTTCACATGTGGAGAAGCCTGCTGAACTCATTTTCCTTCTTGGGAGCATAAGGGAGAAGTGGAAGGAGATGGAAAAGGAAAGAACTCTCCTTTAAAATAAATTCCAGCTCACCTATAAGCCAAGTTAAATAAAGACAGTATAGGGATTAGGACCATGGGTTCTCAAGTTTAAAAAAAAAAAAAAAAAAAAAAAAAAAAAAAAAAAAAAAAAAAAAAAAAAAAAAAAAAAAAAAAAAAAAAAAAAAAAAAAGCCAAACCCTAGATGAAATCAGTTCCTTTGTTGTGGCGAATGGAAGATGTTAACAATAGGGGAATCTGTGTGAGAGGTCTATGGCAACTCTGTACTATATGTACAAACTTTTGTAAATCTAAAACTATTTTAAGTTTATTGAAAAAAAAAAGAAAAAAGAAAAAGGAGAGCTGGGTGTGACTTCTGGCTCTTCCACATGTTAGCTGTGTTAGCCTTCAACAAATCATTTAACCCGTCTAAGCCTCAGTCTCATTCAACCTAAAAGTGCCCATATGGAGCCTACTTTAAAAGACTACCATGAGGATTAAATGAGCTACTGAAGTGCTCGCCACAAGGCTCAGCATGAAGTTAATGTGTGTGAAGTAGTTGTAATCACTAATGTGTGTCCACCAAAGGCCTGCGTGTTGCAGGATTCAATGGAAGGCAAAGCCACTTAAAACCATCATGTCCTAGTTCCTTCTTGATTTCCCAATATATAGATGGAACAATCATCTTCACAATCACCCAGGTCCTAAAATCCCTTGTGGTGCTTCTCTTCCCCTTGATCTTATATTCAATCAGGCAGCAAGTCCCATTCAACCTAGTGCTGTACTGTTCTCAATCCTGTCACCTCTTCGTTCCGACCACTTGCACCTGGGCTCTGGACTGGCTCAAGTCTACACTGGGCCAAGACGTCATCCTCCTGGCTTCCCTATTTCCTCCGCTCCTCCAAGGCCTCCTGCAGCACGATCTCACTGAGCTCTCCACATCATGCTGCCTGACATACAATAACTCTCCATTTTCTACAAATCAAACCTCCTTTGCTTTGCATTCAAAGCCACCCATGATGTAGGTCTCAATGTACCTTTCCAGCTGTATTTCCCACTACTCCCCTTCATATACTCTTAGTTCTAGTTTACCTGCATCATTAACTAGTTGTGAGACATGCCTAAATCTTAGTAACAGCACAGACTTTGAGGCCCAGAGATGCTAAGAAAATAGCCAAAAGCCACACAGTGAACAGCAAAGCAGATTTTCGGTCACTGATGGCATTTTAAGTTAATACTCAGGGAGTAACCAACATCTGCCAACATATAGCAGTGATAGGAAAAAAACCAAAAAAATCAAAAGATAAGACATTTAAAAAAGATATTTCTGAGGACTTGAAAAGTTCTGGATCCAAAAGCAGTACAGGTGGTCAGGAGTTCTTCAGGACATCAAGGATTCAAAGTGTCCTATAAAGGGAACAAACTAGCTGTTTAAACTCATAACCTGGGTAAGAGCTTCCTTATCCCAGGGTGCCTGAGAACAACAATCAGTGCTTGAGGCCACAGCTCATATAAAAGCTTTGCACCTGGAGAGCCTGGAAAATCTAGACACAGCCTTGCAGCCATGACTTGGGCCAAGCCGCCTGCTGGCTCAGTGACCAGACTTAAGATTTCCCTAATGAATCAGAAACCACTTGGGTAAGACCTGCTCTGGAACTGGAGACCCAAGGGTCCAGGCAGAGGTGACCACAAAAATCTAGACAGATGGGGAGAATTCAGAAGGAAAAAGAAAGGTCTCTTCATTGTCATACTGCAAGTTAAAATTCCATACACAGGGCGAAATGAATTCTATGAAATACAATAGAAGTAACAATTTGGGTAAGACTCACTCCCCAGTGACATCAATAATTACTCTAGAAGTAACTTTAGGTATTTTTACATCTCTAAATATATAAATAGAATCTATTTCTTTAAACAATTACTAGACAAAACAAGCAGAAATGATACAAAAAATACAGGTATAAAAACATCCACTAGAAATCCTGGAAGTGAAATTTTAAAAACTCCATAAATGGAATCAACAAAGAATTAGCAAACTGGAAGCTTGCATTTAAGAATTCCACAAAGCAGCACAGCTAAAAGTATACAAAAGGACAATGAAAAGATACAGAGGATGAGGTTATGTTTAATAAGAGTTCCTGCAGTAACAGAATATGAAGTGGTGACGCTATATTCAATTCCTTTAAATCTTTACCCAAATGTTAGCATCCCGGAGTGACCTACCATAACCCTAGTATACCATTTAAACTTGTGACCGCCTCTCTCCTATTACTCCTTCTTCCCCTTATTTGACCTTATTTTTCTCCATAGATCTTGACCAGTTTCTAACATACTGCGGCAGTTATGTGTATTCATTGTCTCCCCTGACTAGAACGTGAGAGCTATGAGGACAGAAACTCATCTGTTTTGATAAGTGCTGCATCCCCCTAGAACAGCAAAAAGCAATTGTTACATATCATAAATATGTAGCGAATGAAAATGAATGGCTGAGTGTTTTTTATAATGGAAGAAAACAGTGGGTCCTCAGTTTGAAGGTGGACAGCAAAAATCTAAAAAAAAGTTATGACACATTATTGTGATAATTAAAGTAATCTGAATATAGACATATGTGTATCCATGTATAATTTCTTAAGTATGACAGTTGTATTTATGTAGGAAAATGTTTTTGTTTTTAAGAGATGCATGTCAAAAAAAAGAAGAAATGGAAATACAAAATAAAATCTTGCTCTAAGAAAAAAAAAAAAGAGCGATGCATGTCAGCGAGTTTAAGGATGAATTGCCATGGTGTTTGCGACTAAGTTTCATAGTTCAGAGAAAAAACATATATTACATGTATGCATGTGTGTGTGTTCCAAATAAATATAGAGCAAATGTAGAAATGTAATAATTGGTAAATCTAAATGAAGAGTATACAGGTATTTATTTTCTATAGATTATGAGGTTTTTCAAGATAAAAATTTTTCAAGAAAAAATAAGGGAAAAATTAGTACATAGAAAAGAATTTAGGAGAATAGATAAAAATAAGAGAACTTCTTGGTAATATAAGAGGTCAGCAGTTCCTCTCCTCCCTACAGAACAACTATAACACTAGATGGGGGGGAAAAAAACCCACGAAACTGTCAAAAACCACCACTTCAAATAACACCTTGGAAAGGGGACTCTGAGGCATTGTTAACTGGGGCTACTCCCATTCACTTCAGTTTGATGAGTTAGGTAGTGCTAATAGGGCACTATTGGTAGTGAAAATTAATAGCTTCTCTTCCAGAGTGCACTGACTTAATCTGGAGTGGAAGGCAAGGAGCCCACACCCAGCAGTTAAGGTATCAGAGGGACAAAAACAAGGAAGGTTCTGCTTGCCTTAGACTGTGGTCCCATGTGAGATAAGAATCCAGCAGACCAATGAAAATATTGGCAAGAAGACTGCAATTGAGGGGCTAAATATGCTCTCTATGCATCTGCACGTGAGTGGGAGGCTGCAAACATATACAGGGAAGACTTAAAGGGCTCAAGCTCTCCACATTGGCTGACACGTGCAAAGACCACCTGGAAAGGCTCAAGGGGAAATAAAAGTAGAGGAAGACAAAGAAATTGTCTGCTTGGAATGCATATCTCCACACACCTACGCATGTATCAGTGGAGGGTGGAGGAGCTATTAACTCAAGGTTTTTGAGTACAATCTCTGACTAATCATTGGATGACCACGAAACTAGATATATACAGGGGCATCCTCTCAAAGCCAGGTTTAAAAAATAAAAACACAAACTAAAATAACTAAGCAGAGAAATCAGCAGACACACTGCAGGAGAGAAATTTTTGTACTAAGAGTATTATGTATGCATGTATGTGTATGTGTAATACATACAAAATAAAACACAAATGTAATATATGTGACAATTAATAGCACAAAGGAAGGGGAGGGAAATAAAGGTATGCTGGAAAAAGGCTGCTATCTTGTATGAGAAGTTAATTAATATTAATCTGAGTAGTCTGCAATAAGTTATGCCTAATGATGACCTAGAATGACTTAGAAAATGACTTAAAAATAGTGAAAACTTAAGAATTAAAATAGTATCCTGATAAATAAGTTTAATACAAAATAAGGAGTAAAGGAATAACCCAATAATAAAAAGACATATACGACAGAGAGAAAGCAGGGGCGTCTGGGTGGTTCATTTGGTTAAGTGTCTGCCTTCAACTCAGGTCATGGTCCCAGGGTCCTGGGATTGAGCCCCATGTCAGGCTCTGTGCTTAGCGGTTCCTGGGATTGAGCCCCCTGTTGTGCTCACTCTCTCTCAAATAAATGAAACTTTAAAAAAAAAGAGAAAAAACAAATAGCAAAATGGTAGACATAAATCCAACTATAACTTTATTAAGTTTTATGGACTAAAAACTCCAATCCAAGAGTAAAGCAGTATTGTATAGGAAAACAAAGAAAAAAAAACAAAAATCAAGATCCAGCAACATGCTGACTACCAGAGACCCACTTGAAATTAAAAGACACAGATAAGTTAAAAGAAAAAGGACAGAAAAATGTAGGCTACATAACCCATTATCATGAGAGAACTGAAATGGCTGTATTAACATCAAACTGGACTTTAAGACAAGAAATATCACTAGAGACATAAAGAGATACTTTATAATTACAAAAGGTCAATACATCAGGAAGACATAACAAATGTGAAGGTATATATGCCTAAAAACACAGCCCCAAGATTCATGAAGTAAAAACTGACAGAATTGAAAGGAAAAATAGACAACAATTACAGTTAGAAATTACAACCTTCTACTCTGAGTAGCTAACAGAACAAACAGGCAAAAGATCAGCAAGAATATAGCAGACTTGAGTGACACTGTCACCAAAGTGACCTGACATTTTTAAACACTCCATTAAATGAGAGAAGAATATGCATTCTCTTCATATGCAGGTGAAACATTCTCCAGCATAGACCATATACTAGACATAAAACAAGTCTCAAGAAATTTGAAAGGACTCAAATCATTTGAAGTATATTCTCCAGCAAATAAATGAAAAATAAAGAAATTCAGAAAATACTCAACACTTGGAAATGAAGTGACATATTCCTAAATAACTCATGGTTTCAAAAAAGAAATGAGAAATTCGACAATATTTGGATTAAATGAAAACAAAAATACAACATATCAAAATTTATGAGGTATAGCTTATTCAGTGCTCAGAGGGAAATTCAGAAGTTTAAATACCTATACTAGAAAAGAAAGTTTTTACATCAACAATCTAAGCTTACACTTTAAGAGTAGGCAAAGAGCAAATTAAACTTAGAGCAAGCTGAAGGAAGGAAATCAAGATCAGAGGGGAAAGAAATCAATGAAACAGGAAACAGAAGAACAATAAAGAAAAAAAAAAGGAAACCAAAAGTTTTTTGGGAAAAATAATCAACAAAATTGATTAGCCTTTAGCTAAGGCTAAGAAAACACAAGACATGACACATGACACATGATACCAAAATTAGGGATGAAAGAAGGGACATAAATAACCACCCAAATTAAAAGGGCTATAAAAGAACCAATCTTACACAGATTCTTTCAGAAAATAGAGAAAGGGGAACTTTCCAGCTCATTCTGACACCAGTATTACCCTTTTACCAAAGCAAGATAAAAATCACAAGAAAAATAGTGACGATATCCATCGTGAGCACCCACATGAAAATCCGTAACACAATATTAACAAATAAAACGCAGCAACATTTAAAAAAGGAAAAGCACTGTGAGGTGGTAGGATTTACATGACCACAACATCTATGAGGCTCCAGCCCCCTCTCTGTTCTGATGTCACGCTTCAGAGTGATCGAAATTGCCAACGGTACTTTGGCTGTACAGTCCCTTCAGTATAAACCTTCCCTGGTGGTTGTGTGTAGAGTGGACAAAATAAAGTGACCTAATCCTACTGAAGTTCTGGACATCAAAAAAGAGTAAACATACCATAATAGAAGCAGAAACAAAGATGATTTCCAATTTCAACTTTGATATTGAGGGTTAAGATACCTGACAAGGATTTAAAACAAAGATGAAAAAGTAGGTGAGCAAGGAGCTGGACTTTCAGTTCAATTATATTCAGAGCTTAAAACTATCAATCACCAGCCAGAACCACGTGAAACATGGATGGTTAAGGGGTTTTCCTAGAACGAGAAATGACACCCTAATTCTTGGAAAAGGAACACTGTGTCACCAGGAATAGAAGTGAGACTTTGAAGAGACGGTGTGTTCCTTTCTTCAGCTGTCAACTCAAACTCTGAAATCCAGGACTAAATTTTAGGCTTATTAGCACACAGGTCACCAGTTAAGGTGACAGTGCTGCTCACGTCTAGATTCTTGCTTTAGAGGTGGTTATCAGCGGCTGGATGATGCACCCAGCCCTACCCATCAACCACTAGCCAACTTAGCCTGGTAAAAAAAAATGACTCAATCAAACCACAAATGTAGTCCGTAACACAGCCGAGGGTAAGAGATATCAGGGAAAGCTGTAAGAAATGTTTTTGAAAAGCACTTGCACTCACCTAAAACTCTCATATCCATCTCTAGGAATCTGAAAAAAAAATTCATCTAAAAACATTATTTAGGTGGACATTCATTTCTGCATGGTTTAGAATTATAAGTTTCAATCCATAACCTTAATAAGTTAGCAAATTCTGCACTATACATGAGCATAAATCTAATAGTTTAAAATTTTTTGCTATATGAGGTTTCATACTTTCAATTTTTTAAAAAGCAGTATTTCAGATAAAAGACTATGAAACCATAAAAGACAAAGTCTCTAGCTATTACATGAGGCTTGAAATAATGCAAATGTTATCTAAAAAAATTCAGATTAATATTTTAAATAATGAAACGAGAACACAACTATGTATTTTATGGCAATCCCTGAAATACTTCTTTTCCACTAATCAAGAGCAAGGATCAAAATTTTGAGTAGATATTTCCAGGAAAAGTATGTCAAGTAAATCAACATCCTCATTAAACGGGATTAATTTCAAATACTGAATTTGGCTGATCATACATACAAACCATCAAGATTTATATTTTACTCTGGATGAATTTCCAACATACCAGTATATAACATTTCTATATTATGAATTATGAATTATAAATTACAAAAGAATTCATGACACTTCAATAGGAACTATGCAAGTTTATTTAAATAATTTAACACTGCACAGAAAGCTAATTTAGAAGTATAAAAATAGATGGTTTAGAAACCAAATATAAAGCACCACACAGAAGCAGAATACACATACACCATCAGGCCTTTGGAAGATTAAGGCAACATTAATATCTCAAATAATTTTGTGACCACACTTTACTCATAGATGTTATTAAAACATCTCAAAATAGACAGAGTCCACAATTTTTTCAGTATGAAGTCTTCCCTTCCAGTTTTCTTGTCAATATATTAATGATTTTTTTCTTAAATACTGTACAACAATTAGTCTAGATTGACAAATGGGCTATCAAAGCCACTATCTTGTTGGCTAGATAGAGGAGCAATTAATTTTCTTGAAGGATGCCGACACACAGATGATGGTACTATACTTCTCAGTTTTTTGAAATCTGATTTTAATATATCAGCTTTATGATGAGGTGGGTGTTTAAGAGTCATACTGATCTCTGGCTGGGAACACAGGGTTTCTTCTGACAGGTCTGAAGCGTGACCACTCTGACATTTCATTGGTTGACAAATCATTTTATTCTTCTCTGTATCTGAAAGACAACTGGCTGCTGAAAACGGTTTGAAATTAATAGCTTCAGCTGGTATATCCAGAGTTTCTTGTGGTCTACCGTGTAAAAATGACACTTCATTGCAGGGTAAAGTGGCACTGTTGGAATGCCAGCCTATGGAGTCATCCAGGTCCCCTCCATCTTTTACTGGAGTTTCCCGAACACCCAAACTTTGACTTTTCTCAGATGCAGCGTTTTCACTTTCCATTAGTGGATTGCACTTATACACCTTTAAACCAAGTCTTTCATTAGGACTCCGAAAGGTTGTATGTGTGGATCCAGATTCAGAAAGACTCGGGGTATACCTAGCTGAGGGCTTACTTCCGAAAGATCCAAGAAAGGGGTAAACGGCTGGATGCCAAAGTGACTCAGAGCCAGAATCACTGAGGTCTTTCTTCTTGTACAAACCAAAGCCTTTTTCACCTTCACAAGGAACAAACTCAGGAGAAACATTTTTTGGCAACATGTCTGTGTGTTTATAATTGTTATCCCCAAACTGGAAGCCTGAGTGTGACCCTTTGGAACCTATGTGCTTTGTGTCTCCATGCTCTGCATCATCTAACCGTCTTTGTAAGTTACAAGCAGCCTTTTTCTTAGGAACTTGGTCACACATACTTCTGGGGATAGTTTGTATACTATTTGATTTGCTTTCAGTGTGACGTGGTGTATTCTGACTCACATCATTTCTTTTTGATTTTTCAACTCCAGTCAGCATCTCTGAAGTCAGAGGTAGTACTAAATACAAGGGAACACAAAATTAGGGGAAACCAAAATTAGGAGAAAATTAACATTGAAAGAGGAGGGAGAAAAAATAACGGTTTCATGCATTTCCAAAGGACGCATATATTTTAATCATTTTCAAAGAAAATACATCAATGCTGGACATCTAAAAATATTATTTTACATATAAACATTAAATAAAGTGAAACAATTTTGTTATTGAAATCTGACATTATTGTTGTACATCTGTTCTAATATTTTCTGCAACAGATATCTCATTTCAAAAGCCAACTGCAATATTTCCAATTCTGCTGATGAAGAAAATTTGCTAAAGAACCCCAACGCCCAATGCCTACATAAGGACACCTAACACACACACACACACACACACACAGAGCTAAAACAGAGTTTCTGATTTAAGCTACCTAAGACATGAAATCTGATCAGAAGCAAAGCAGCAACATAGCATAAAGTCAGAGAAATAAAACCTCAGAGTAGTGTACATTGGTCCCTACATCATGAAAAGGGTTTATCTTTATTAGGGACATTGCACAGTTGTCCTTAATCTTTTGCACCCAAGATTCACATCACCATTCCCAAATTTACACAAATAATCATTGCACTTTTTTAAAGAACGTCTACCAATATCAGACTTGTGGATTCCTGAACAATCTCTGCTTCAAGATTTCTAGAAGTTCAAAAGTCCCATTTCCCCACAGATGTATTCAAAATCCTCCAGTGTGACTGGAAACTTATTAATGTTTTTAAACATTTCCATCAGTTTTTGCTATATATATTCTAAATCTATTTTATTACGAACAGAAAGAACCCATTTATAGGTTCTTAGGAGTCTTCTTTATCATTAGATTAGCAACTTCACTTTAATTCAAGTATAATTTGCTTGACATTGTATTTAACTTCATAATTTACCTAATATCAATACTGCATTGCTTAGTGTAGTATTCTCAATTCCTTCATTTTGAATTTTTGAGGTTTTCTCAAAATAGAAAAAAAAACACATAGGTCTGGATTTTTAAAAAATGGAAATTATGGTCTTTAAATAAGTGAGTTTAACCTATTTATGTTTAGTGTGATAGCTGATGTTTCACTCTACAACAGTTTTCTATTGACCCATGCTTTCCAGTTGTACTTTTCTTCTTTTGCAATTCTGTAAGATTGAAAACCTTTTCTTACAATTCTTCCCCTACTAGTTTGAGGGTTATATATTGTATTTCTCCTTTGGCTAGCCTTAAATCTTAATACACATACCTAAACTTGTATTTTTTTAGCAATGCCTAAAGTTATCAGTAACTATATCCTCCCCCTGAAAATAGTAAACCTCTTAGGCATATTTGTTAGTTTCCTTTATAATACATTCTTACATCTTTGAGAATACTACACTTTGCTAACATTCTCAGGTCCTTTTGTTTGCTCTATTACTTGTATCTATAGGTATAAGTTGTGTTGGTTTTTTTGCCTGGTCTTATTTTGAGTTTGGTATCTTTTATCATGGTGCTGGCTTTCCATAGAGAGTTGGTGATTCTTGGTTGAATGCGTATCTCACAGATGTTCTGAGTATGGCTCAGCTTATTTTAAAAAGTTTAAAGTGTTGTGAAAGGAAAAAGCTAAAGGGTAGAAAAACCCAATAGCTGGTACTTTGGGCGTGTGGGCTTTAAGCTCCTCCTCGATGACTGGCTCTCTAGAGCCTTGCTCTGTTCTGAGACTCTTTGTTCCTCTTGCTCTTACCCCAGCCCAGTGTAGGGGGTAGGGGAAGGGAAAGGGAATGATTAATTCCCTGGTCACTATTGGTCACTATTGGTCACACTGGTCACTATTGCTCTAGAACACCAGCTAGCCATATTAGCTCACTGGTCTCCCCTAGGCTCACTACTTCTCCTGCAACATACTGCCTTCATATGTGGAACAGTTCTGATACTGCTCCTACTTATGGCTGTCATCTTCTGGCAGTTTTCAACTGTTTCCATCTTCAATCTTCTACAGTCTTTCTTTCAGGAATTTCTCCCAGCTTCTGGTCTATCAACTGTGACTTTATTTTTTAATTATTCATGTATTTCTAAGAATTGAAGTATACTTGCCATACAATATTAGTTTCAAGCATACAACATAGTGATTCAACAGTTGTAGACATATACGCTGCTCACCACAATGAGTGCAATTACCATCTATCACCAAAGTCGTTAAAATTCTATCGACTATATTCCTCATGCTGTACTCTTCATCCCTGTGACTTGCCTGTTGTATCACTGGAAGTTTGTACTTTTTCATTTCTTCACCAGTTTCACCCATCCCCACCCCACTCTGGCAACCATCAAATTTGTTCTCTGTATTTATGAGACTTCTGTTCAACATGTTGTTTTTCAGATTTCATATAGAAGTGAAATCATACAGTATGTGTCTTTCTGTCTGACTTATTTCACTCAGCACAATATTCTCTAGATCCATCCATGTCACAAATGGTAAGATTTCATTCTTTTATTATGGCTGCCTAATGTTTCTATGGATGTGTGTGTGTCTGTGTATGATGTCTTCTTAGTCCATTCAGCTAGTGATGGACAGTTAAGTTGCTTCCATGTCTTGGCTATTGTAAATAATGTTGCAATAAACATAGGGATGCATATATCTTTTCGAATTAGTGTTTTCGTATTTGGGGGGTAAATATCCAGTAGTATAACTACTAGATTGTAAGGCAGTTCTCTTTTTTACTTTTTGAGAAGCCTTTATACTGCCTTCCACAGGGGCTGCACCAGTTTGCACTCCCACCAACAGTGAGGGTCCCTTTTTCTCCACATCTTCACCAACATTTCTTTCTTGTATATTTTATTTTAACCATTCTGACAGGTGTGAGGTGATATCTCATTGTACTTTTGATTTGCATTTCCCTGATGATGACTGATGTTGAGCATCTTTTCACATGTCTGTTGGCCATCTATGGCTTCTTTTTAGAAATATCTGTTCTTGCTTTCTGCCCATTTTTTATTTTTTAATTTTTGGATTATTCGTTCTGTGTGTGCTGAGTTGAAGTTATATATAACGAGTATATATAACTTTATATATATATATATGATATATGATATTAACACCCTTATCCAATACATCATTTACAAATATGCTCTACCATTCAGGAGGTTGTCTTTTTGTTTTGTTGTTTCCTTCGCTGTGCAGAAACTTTTATTTTGCTGTAGCCCCAACAGTTTATTTCTGCTTTTGTTTTCCTTGGCTGACATACTCAGAAAAAAGCTGCTAAGGCCAATGTACAAGAGAAAACTGCTATGTTTTCTTTCTTTCTTTCTTTTTTAATGGTTTGAGGTCTTACAACTATTTAGGTCTTTAATACATTTTGAGTTTATTTTTGTGTATGGTTTTAAGAAAGTGATTCAGTTACATTCTTTTGCATGTAGCTGTGCAGTTTTCCCATCGCTAAAGAGACTGTCTTTTCCCCATTGTAGATTCTTGTCTCCTTTGTGGTAGATTAATTGACCATATAATCATGAGTGTATTTCTGGACTCTCTGTTCTGTTCCATTGATCTATGTACCTATTTTTGCGCCAGCACCACAGTTTGATTACTAAAACTTTGTCACATAGCTTCAAATCTGGTATTGTGATACCTCTAGTTTTGTTCTTTCTCAAGATTGCTTCTGCTATTCAATGTCTTAGTGGTTCCATACAAATTTTAAGGTTATCTGTTCTATTTTTGCAAAAAATACTATCAACACTTTGGGATTGCACAGAATCTGTAGTTTGCTTTGGGTAGTATGGGCATTTTAACAATATTAATCCTCCCATTTGTTTACAGCATTTTCAATTTCTTTCATCAATGTCTCAAAGTTTTCAGAAAATAGGTCTTACACCTCCATCATTACATTTATTCCTAGGTATTTCATTCTATTTGATGCAATTATATATGGAATTATTTTATTTCTCTGATACTTCGTTATTAGTGTATATAAACACAATAGATTTCTGTACATTAATTTTATTTCCTGCAACATTACTGAATTCATTTATTAATTCTATTAATTCTCAGGTATTGTCATTAGGGTCTTTTATGTATAGTATCATGTCATCTGCAAAAAATGACAGTTTTGTTTCTTCCCTACTAATTTGGATTTTTCTTGTCTGACTGCTCTGGCCAGGACTTCCAGTACTATGTAGAATAAAAGTGGTGAGAGGAGATACCTTTGTCTTGTTCCCAATCTTAGAGGAAAAGCTTTCAGTTTCTCCCCATTGAGTATGATGTCAGCTGTGGGTCTGTCACACATGGACTATGTTATGTTGAGGTGTAATCCCTCTAAACCTGCTCTGTTGAGAGGTTTTATCATAAACTGATAGTGAATTTTATCAAAAGCTTTTTCTGCATCTATTGTGATCATATGGTTTGTTGTCTTAACTTTGTTAATGTGGTGTATCATGTAGATTGATCTTTCGATAATGAACCATCCTTGGAGGCCCAGAATAAATCCCACTTGATCATTGTGAATGATCCTTTTCATGTACCGTTGAATTTAGTTTGCTAATATTTTGTCAAGGATTTTTGCATCTATATTCATCAGAGATTTGGCCTTTTTTTTATAGTATCTTTTTCTAGGTTGGTATGAGGGTAATGCTGGCCTCACAGAAAGGAACTTAGAAATGAATTCCTTCCTCCTGTATTTTTTGGACTAGTTTGAGGATGAGAGGCATTGACTCTTCTTCAAGTGTTTGGTAGCATTCACCTGTAAATACATCTGGCTCTGGACATGTGTTCGCTGGAAACTTTGTAATTATGGATTCAATTTCATTCTACTAATTGGTTTGTTCAGATTTTCTTTTTTCTTCCTGATTTAGTCTCAGAAGATTGTATATCTGGGGAAATGTATCCCTTTCTTCTAGGTTGTCCAATTTGTTGGCATATAGTTTTTTGTAGCAGTCTCTATATTTTTGTGGTGTCAGCTGTTACTTTCATTTCTAGTTTTATTTGAGTCCTATCTCTTTTTTTCTTGAACAGTCTGGGTAAAGGTTTATCAATTTTGTTTATCTTTTTAAAATAAAACAGCTCTTAGTTTTGTTGACCTTTCCTAATATTGTTTTTATTTTTATTTATTTTTTAAAAAGATTTTATTTATTTATTTGACAGAGAAACAGAGCTAGAGAGGGAACACAAGCAGGGCAAGTAAGAGAGGGAGAAACAGCCTTCCTGTGGAGCAGGGAGCGCGATGCGGGGCTCGATCCCGGGACTCAATCCCAGGACTCCGGGATCATGACCCGAGCTGAAAGCAGATGCTTAATGACTGAGCCACCGAGGCACCCCCTACTATTGTTTTTAAATCTCTATTTCATTTATTTCTGCTCTGATCTTTACACTCCCTCCCTTCTACTAACTTCTTTAGAATCTTTTCTGTCATTTCTAGGAATGAAAGCAACTATAGGAAGCTGATGGGTATGCTTAGTCTGCCTACTCAAACTGAAAACTCTATACTTCTTTTGTAAGTTTCCAGTTTAAATAAAACAGAGACACAACTTTATAAATTAACTCTCCCTCCTTACATTCCTTGTTTTTTTTTTTCATACTTAAAATATTAAGTATCTAAGAGAGAAGGGAGAAAAAAGCCCTTTAAGTGACTCATTTTGACATACCTGACTGTGTAGTTTTGGTCTGGGATTTATGAGAAATTGGTGTTTCCAGCAATTTTGCCATTGTAGCAAGTTTGCTAGCAGCATTCATAATCTTTTTCTCAGCCCTGTGGGGAATTCCAGAATATTAAATTAATAATAGTTTAAAGGAAAAAATGAGTTTCCTTAGCCCCAGGATTTCTGTTTTCCTATTAGTTCTGCCAATATTTAGGGTAGTACGGACATAAGCTTCTCTTAACCCCTAATGGCCAATCATGTAGAAATAGTTAATTCTGTGGTTAAGGAAAATGCTTAGAAAATGACAACACAACTGTCCTGGTAGTCTCAGGATACGCTGTTTGTGAACTTACCCTTCCTGTTTTCCATTATCCTGCAAAATCTGTTGGAGGCAAGTCAAGTAATATTTGCGCATCTTTCGGGCGGTTTCTTGACGTTCTCGCAATACCTCTGCTTTTACCATTTCTGCAGCTCTTTCCTTACTCTCTTGAATATAACGAAGCATATCACCTAGTGGGGAGGTGAGGGAGGGAGTTGGTGGGGAGACAGGAATCCACATAAAATGCATGTTTACTACTAGTTTTTCAAAAGCAGGGGAGGCAGACTTCCAATCAATTTTCTGGGAGATGAAGTGACTAGAGGTATAGTATAAACATTGTACTCTTCCACAATCATTAAAATGGAATGTTTCAGATTACTCTTTTAGGAGACTCAAAGGAGAAATAATCTAAAAGTCCTCTCAGAATGATGGTAGCCACATATATTAAGGAAACAGCATATTCCCTAGGAAAATACTGTCATATTCTAGAACACTGAGTCAAGAAAATATGAAATACAGAAACTTTCACATTCTAATTATGTACTGTCTGATTAAGAGAGGAGGAAAAGGGTGAGGAAGAAAGAAAGAAAAAGACACAGAAAGATAGGATGCGATATGAACTGGAGATACTCATATTCTGATTTACTTAAGCTCAGAAAATCCATGTTTCATGGATTTCATTTACTGAGAAGTAAACTGTCTTTATTGATACTGAGTGGGCTTTTCAAAACATCTACCCAAGATTATGATGACCTAACAAATACATAGGGAACTTAAGACCTTTCCCATTTTGTAAAAAATAAAAGTAATTTTAAGAGGTAAACATACATTTCTCCTTTATCAACACTGGTTATTGTTCTGAGACATACATAAAACCTAAGCAGTATTGTAATTAAAAAACAGGAGATATTCTACTGAGAAACCTTAAACCAGAGAAATCCTCTGCAAGGTATGCTGCATCATCTCTTAGTGTAAGGGACCTGATAAACGAGTTTACATGTATGTCTTAATCCATTATCAAAATAATGAGAAAGAACAGAATAATGCCTAGCCAGACCTCTTTTCTATGGTCTTTAACAGCTTATGGGAGAGGTGGCTCAGTTGGTTGTCTGCCTTCAGCTCAGGTCATGATCTCAGGGTCCCAGGATCGAGACCCGCATCAGGCTCCTTGCTCAGCAGGGAGCCTGCTTCTCCCTCCACCTGCCGCTCCCCCTACCTGTGCTCTCTCTCTTCCTGACAAATAAAATATTTTTAAATATGGTAGAAAGCAATATTTTCTCATTTAAAACTCACATGAAATTTTGTTTTAGTTATTTAAGTTTTAAGATTCTGAAATTATTAGTTTAACATTAGTGCCCCAAAAACCCCAGCACAATTAACAATAAAAAATAACTCTACTCTCGTGTCACTTCCAAAGATATTAGGCAAAATGATCCATTGCAGCATAATTTAGAAAAGGTGCTATTTATCTCTACTTAAAAACAGGTAAGATCTCAGAACACGATAGTTTGGAAAACTCCCCCAAATTACCACTGCTAGTAATAAAAAAGGCTCAAACCACCTTAAAATCCTGGGGCTCTCCTCAAGGACTTACGCTTAATTTTTTTTACAGCTTTAATGTACTGTCCACGGAGTTCTTCCAAGGCCCTCCCATTGCACAGCGGGCAAGCATTTTCAATGGCCCCTTCTGACAATGACCTAAAAATGAACAAAATATTGCAAACAGAGATTAAATAAAAATATCTAGCTCTCTATACATTCCAATAACTCCCACTGAGATGTGCCAAAACAAAATCATATATCAGGATCTTTATTATACAGCTACTTAAAATAGAAACAAATATTATGGTTACCTAAATAAATGATGATAAATCCACATACTGAAAATATATGCAGCCACTGAAAAACCCATTATAGAAGAATATTTAATGACATACGGAAATGTTTATCTTATACCATTTTATTAATAAAAGTACAAAATAGCTTACACGATAATCTCAATTTTTAAAACATGCACACATGAGTATAAAGGGGCTGAAATGATATGAAACAAGAGGTTAACAGAGGGTATCTACTAGAAATAGGGTTTTGGAAGATTTTCTTTATTTCTTGCTATATAACAGTATAAAGTTTTATACTCTTAAAATGAGTATTACTGATATAAATGATATAAATGATATTACAAAATTTAAAAAATACTTATAAATAAACAATTTCTTTAAAAAAATAAAAGTTGGGGCACCTGGGTGGCTCAGTTCGTTAAGCAACTAAAGTCCTGATTTCAGCTCAGGTCATGATCTTGGGGTTGTGACATCAGGCCCTGAGTGGGGCTCTGTGCTGGCTGCGGAGCCTACTTAAAATTCTCTGTCGTCCTCCCTTACCCCTACCCCTGTTCACACATGTTCTCTCTCTCTCAAAAAAATAAAAAAGCAAAAATAAATTTAAAAATAAAAATAAGGGATGCCTGGGTGGCTCAGTTGGTTAGGCTCAGGTCATGATCCCAGGGTCCTGAGATCAAGTCCCACCTCTGGCTCCTTGCTCAGCAGGGAGTCTGCTTCTCCCTCTGCCTGCTTCTCCCTCTCTCTCTCTCTCTTTCTCTCTCTGGCAAATAAATAAAATATAAATAAATAAATAAATGATTGAAAACAAAAATAAAATAGTAAAAGTCTACCTTGGTGGTGTTTTACAAAGTGTTCTCAGTTCTTCCAATTTACTCTTCATATCACTGTTTTCTTCTATTAATTCTTCAACAACTTTACTATTCTCTTCTAAAAAAACAAAATTAATGGTATATTGGTCAGTTAATCTCCCCCCCCCCCCCTCAGTCTTCCTCTCCCTGAAATTCCCGGTGCAAATGTTTGTAGAGGAGATTGTGGACCTGGCAGTCGCTCCCTGCGTCATTCATTTCCTGATGAGTCCTAATCTGACCACATCCTGTTCCGGTTTCTTAGCACTTAAAATCTGTATTACATCCATATCTTGCTTTGGGTTACACACTGCTCTGGAACAGGTTTCCAACTGTTTGTGTTTCCCAGCTAGACTGAAGCTCTGTTAAAATATACTGTTCCTTCTGATCCCGGTATACAGTCTATGCTCATATACACAATCATTGAACAAGCACTGCTATATATAATAAAAAGAAAATTAATATTAAGTAGGTACCACTTTCACAATTAAGGTAAGATTTTCAATTCTTTGAACTTCTGAAAAAAGGGGATGAGGAGCCCAATAGAGTTCATATGGAATGGATGACAAAGCATGAATTTCAGAGTGAGAGAGACATCGGTTTAAATCCTAGCTCTGCTTCTTTACCTGTTAAATGAACTTAAACAAATCACGCTTTCTGAATCTCAGTTTTTCATATGTTAAATGGAGATAGTATTTCTTTCCTTTAAGATAATAGAAATAAAATCTTAAGTGCACAGCACCGTATACAAAGGTTGGCAATAGCAGTGTTTAATAAATATGAACAGGACACACCATGTTTCCTACCACGCCACCCTCTCAACACACCCTGTAAATTGGATAATGAACCATTCTATTCTTCCTAGTGACTGATAAAACTTGTATATTTTTAAATCACTCACTTACTCCACCACTTTTCAATAAATGCTACCGAATTTAAGAAAAAAAAAGCAACCATCATAGCAAAAATATTATCAACTAAGGGATGTACATTAAGACAAACACTGAAATCAAACTATCAGATGACTTAATTCTGACCCTGACCCCTTTTATCAGCCCATTGTTTTGAGCTAAGTACCAGCTTCTTGGATTATTTCTAAATCTATGAATTTACAGAAGATAGCCTCAAAAGCACTGTACAGAATTCTTATGATCATAATGTATGGTGCTAAATATTATCTATAAATAATAATCTTATCCAGCTGCCATTGTCATTTTATTATATAAAACAACTATTCTTGATTCCCATCAAATGTTTCAAGAGCTACAGACAGCTCATTTACCCTTCTGGCCTCTAACAAAGACCTAAGCCATCCCCATGGGAATTACAGTTCTTAAAATTTTTATCTCAAAGTTCCTAAAATCCTGTCTTGCCTTAAAATAATGATTACCTATTGCTAACAGACTTGGTAAGCAGCTGGTGGGAGTGAAGCAGGTGGCTTCTCTCAGCCAACATTATTTACCAAGTGTGCTATGTTGCCAGGTACCATGCACAAAGTGCCCGGTCAAGAATGGACCCTTGTCGTCGTCATCAAGGCTACACTCCACAGGATGATACAGACAAAAATTAATTACAAGGATGATACGGTGTTAGAAAAATCACTGCACCTGCAGGTCATGTCTCCGAGAAGCAGCTAACCAAGTCTGGGGTGGTGAGGAAAGCCTCCCTGAGGAAGCAATGCACCGAGGGAGGGAGGAGTAGGAGTTAGCCAGGCCATGTGATCAGGATGGAAAGACAGATGTTTTAAGTGGAGATGAAAACAGACAAGAGAAAAGAGACAGTGAAATCCACGCTCGGGCCCTATGAGAGAATAAAAGGGCTGGGGCAAGACAAGGCGAAGAGGTTGGCCAATGCTGAATCATGAAAACCTTCTTAGATGATGTTAAATAAAGTGTTTGTATTTCCTACTGAGGGCCAGCTAAGCTATAGGACTTTAAAGTGTCATGAGCCGATTTACTTTTTTAAAAGGTCACTGGAGCTGCCCGATGGGGAACTGCTTGGAGGAGCAAAATTGAAAGCAGAAAGGGCCAAGAGGTGACTGCTGTCCAGGTAAGCAATTGAGTTAAAATGTAAAAAAAAAGTGAACTTATCTTTTTTCTTCTGGATCACACAATTACTTGGGACCCTTGCATTCAATCCTTCATTTATTCAAATATTTATTATCTATTATGGCCGGCACATAATGAGTTATCATGACTAGAATGATGGACAAAATACAACCTATTCCTTATTCTCAGGGAACAGATATGTTGGAAAGGGTATCAGGCAAGTAAGCAAAAAAATTAAATACAGAATGGTAAGATAGTAGGAGCCAAGAGCGCTATGGGTCCATACACAAGGGGCCTGAATAACCCAGGCAGGAAAATCAAGGAGGGCTCTGCAGATAAGGCAACTTTCTCAGTTGAACCTTAAAGAATGAGGAAGAGTTAGGCCAAATGAGAATGAAGGGATAAGGTGTAGGACAGAGTGACGACAATGTACCCAAGCTCCAGCAGTACAATTCCGGCCCAGCTCAGCAATCTGAGTACTTCAAATGCACACAGTAGAGAACACAGGAGAGAAGTGACTAGTAAAAGGTAAGAGGGAGTTGCCTCAGAAGCCCAGTAGCCTCCCTGGTGCAGAAGGGCAAGAGGAGATAGCAGAAGCTGTCCCTTCTAGGGGCGCCTGGGTGGCTCAGTTGTTAAGCACCTGCCTTCGACTCTGGTCATGATCTCGGAGTCCCAGGATCGAGCCCCACATGGGGATCCCTGCTGAGCAGGAAGCCTGCTTCTCCTCACGCTCCCCCCTGCATGTGTTCCCTCTCTAGCTGTGTTTCTCTCTTTCAAATAAATAAAATCTTAAAAAAAAAAAAAAAAAAAAAGTCATCCCTTCCAGATAATCTCCTTGACAGCACTGTGAAGAATGGACCGGATGACAGGTCTCTGTGCACATCCTTCCCCTCTGCCTAGAACGCTGTGCTTATTGGCAAACACCTTCATCTTTCAAGGCCTAGTCAAGCCCTGCTTAACTCAAATAGGAGGAAGAGTTCACCTACAGCCTTTCTGCCAACATACTACCAGAAGCATACTGCCAGAAGCACTCGGCCCTGCAGTTATTTATTAATCTGTTTTTAGGTCTCCTCACTTGATAAGCTTTTTGGAGGAAAGAAATAGTCTTGTACATCTATAGCAGAACTAGAATTCCATCAGATGTCTTCACTGCTGTGTCCCAAGGGCCTAGAACACTGCTGGGACACATATTGGGCACTCAATATCTACTCAATCCAAAAAGGAAGAAAGGAATGTGACCTTTTAATCAGAGCTCCAGTTTTCCTCTTTGTAGTTCAGGAATAATAATTTGGTCAGAAAAATAAGGTCCAAATTAGTTTACATTAATCCTCAAAGAGAATCGGTGCCTACATTAACTAAAATGTCACATTTGAACATTTCAAGGATCAAAGAGATTTATACTGGTAGTAGTGCTTCTTTAAATGCTAACCTCCAATTTTTTCCACTACAGCTTTGTGTTTTCTTTCTAAATGCTGAAGATGCCTACAGCATTTCTCCAGTTTTCTTTTCAGATCTTGACATTCCTGCTTTGCCTTTTCAAGTTCTTGGAAGGAGTGTCCACAGCATGAATCTTTAATTTCAAGCATCTTTTTCTTATCTGCAAAAATTAAATGATAGCAAATTTTTATATCAGTTTAGACCAAGAACTAAAAAAGAAAGGAAGGAATGAAGGAACTAAGAAACAAAGGAACCAAGGAACTAAGAAAGGAAGGAAACCAGGTGACTGACTAAAGGCAACAGTGCAATTGAAAAGAATGTGATGCTTAAGAGAGAGAGACCTGAGTTTAAATCTTCTTTATACTATTTATTGGCAGTGTGGCTCAGAGTATACAATGTGAGACTTGGTGTTTTTAATATGTAAAATTAAATAATAACATCTATTTTAAAAATTGCTATGAAACAATGTTCAGCTCTTGGTATTTAATACCATTCCCCACTAACAGGAACCAGGAATCTTCAAGAAATGGCTAACTCCAGTCCTGGGATAGGGGTATATACAAGATGAATGCCAGAAAGAAATTCCTGAAAAATACAGGAGCATCACAAGGACAAAGGAGCCAGCTTGAAAGGGCTCCCGTAGCTGAGTATAAGGTAATCTGAACACTAAGTATACTACTGAGTTATAATATATATATATATAAAGAGGAATTCATGAGCAATACCAAAAATCCTACCCATGATGGAATGGATGGTTAGATAGATGGGTAAGTTGGTTAAGTTGATAGGTAAGTAGGAGATGGAGTGAAGGGCAGATTGATAAATAAAAAGACAGACAAATGAATATGTTCACAAACTAACAGGAGGATTCACGATCATAACAACATACCATGTGCCAACTGGTAAAAGTGGAGGGAAGTCTAGAGCTGGGAAAATTATAATTTTGCAACCACCACAGTAAAGACTGAATCAGACAAGCATCATCAATGATTGCTAAATATAAGGGAAATGTTTGATGAGAAGGACATTTTCACGGTCTTAGAAGTGTCTCCCCACAGACTGCTTATTAGTGGTGGGGTGGGAGGAACCCACTGAAGAAAATGGACAACACTGTCACCAGGTGTCCCAATGAACTTCACCAATAAGACAAATGGACACGGCATGCCTCCACATGGGATAAGACATTACCCAGGCAGCACTCCAGGCAAGGATATGCAACCTGAATCTAATTATGAAGAAACATCAGACAAACTCAAAATGAGGAAAAATTCTACCAAAAGCCAGAGGTGGGGGTGCAATGGCGGGGAGGGGGGAGAGTCTCTCAAAAATGTCAATGTCATAAAAGTAAAAAAGAGGCTATGGAAATATTCTAAAGGAGATTAAAGAAAGAGGACATCTAAAGGCAATACCTGACCCTGGACAGATTCCTGTACTGTAGGGGAAAAATAATGAAAGACATTATTGCATCAGGTGACAAAATTAGAATCCAAACAGGTTGATATGGTATTTTCATCAAATGTTTAACTTACTATACTAAGCTTATAAAAGAAAAAAATTCCTATTTTTTTAAAGTACACATTGAAGGATTTAGGGGTAAAAGGGCACAATGAATGTAACATCCTCAAATGGTGCAGGAAAGAAAATCAAATGTTTACATACGCATACACAAAAACAACATAAAACTGTATACAATGTTATTAACAAATGTATCTAGGTCAAGGATAGATGAGTGCTACTTGTCACTATTTTTACTTTCTGTAACTTTTATATAAGTTTGAAACTGTCTCCAAATGAAAAAACATTTAAAACCATCAAGAGGTACAAATGTATAAAAATTGTGTGGCACAGTACCTGCCAGAGAGTAGCATACAATATGTAACAGCTATTTGCTAGTAACATATGGAATTAGTAAAATTTAAATAATACCCAAGAATGATACAAAAATAGAATATTACTATTAATAGAATAATAGTATAATAATAGTATTATTATAGTATAATAAAGTAGGAATTATAATATAATTATAGTATAATAATAAAGTAAGAACACAAACTGGTATAGGCTCAAAAGCCAGTACCCAAAAATTTGATGTAAAATCATTGGTTTAGCAAAATTATTCTTAGCTCTTTCCTGACTTTAATTCTCTTTGAATGGTGCCATTTATGTCTATAAGCCTCAAAGAATTAACGAAGCACTAATTATTGCATTTAATTGAAGCATAATTAATTAATGAAGCATTAATGAACCATAATCACACTCGTATCATATATGGCATTTCTGTATTTAAGATACTGTTGTAAAACTAAACCAGGTAAATGCCATTGACAAGAGAATAAATTATAGTATATTAGTAGAATGGACTACTGCACAGCAACTAGAGCTACATGCATTAACAGACAAATATCAGAAGCATGCTAGTAAGTGGAAAAGAGCAAGTTACAAAGACTACAATGAATATTAAACCATTTTTATAATGTTAGAAGACAAAACAATAGCTTTTTGAGGATACCTGTATTTGGTCAAAACACAAAGAAAAGCAAGATAATAATTTTTAAAGATCAGAATATTTGTTACCCTGGATTGTAGGGAAGTTGCAGGGATGGGACTGTGGTCAAACACACAGGGGTCTTCAATAGGACTGGTGAGGCTCCAGTTCTTAAGTCAAAGAACGGGCCCCTGGTTGGTAGGCTTCATAACTTACATGTGCATCACATATTTTCTTTGCATGTATCAAGTATTTCGTAATATTTAACTTACTTTTAAAAAAATGATAAGATAGTAGGAGACCATAATCAAATGGTTAACAATGGCACTCTCTGGTGGTAAGATTATAAAGGACTATAGCACTTAATATATATTTTGGATTATTTCGTCCTTTCTTACGAATTGGTTAATGTGTTTAGTTTTAGGGAAAAAAGACTAAAGAAAGAAAAATCCTTTTGTAGTCTGATTTGTCTTAAGTTAAAAAAAAAAAAAATTCCTTTCATATCAACAGGGATTCCCAAAGCCAAATAATATCTAAAACTTGTTGCTATCCATTTCATAAGTTAAAAAAAAAAAATTCTCACGGCATCTGGGTGGCTCAGTTGGTTAAGCCACTGCCTTCAGCTCAGGTCCTGCTCCTGGAGTCGTGGGATTGAGTCCCATATCAGGCTCCCAGACCCATGGGGAGTCGGCTTCTCCCTCTGACCTTCTCCTCTCTCATGCTCTCACTCACTCTCTCTCTCAAATAAATGAATAAAATCTTTTTTTTAAAAAATGCTCTGGTTATTCCAAATAAAAATAACAGATATACAATGGCACTGAGACATAAGAAACAAAATACAAATTAAGGTAGTATTCCCATATACCTACTGAACCATAAGATATTATCAACCACTTTGAATTTAGAAGTGAGGAAAAAGGGCTTATGGATGATCAGGAAAATAACTGTCAACTGACTTCTTAGGAAGTTCTCTAAAATTCTGATAATATTACTTACTAAATTAGAAATGGTGGAAACTAAGGTTATTAACCTAGTACATATGAGTTGTTCTGGCAACTCGTAGTTCCTTTTCCAGGTTGCAATAGAGACAGCAGGGACAACACAGAAAGAGTGGGTATGTGTTTGTATGTGGAGGGCAAGAGCAGGCTGTGAGAGATCCGGATCTTAAAAAGGACTGGAGCTAATAAAGGATGTATCAGTTCCTAGTTCAGAATTCTCAGGGATTAAGCCATATAAGCCAAATCAATATTCCTCAGTGAGCTCTGAATATGTCAAGGGGCTTCGGTACAATACAGTAATTCTTTTTCATAATAATAACAACTGCAAGTCATTATGGAGGCATTAAGCTATTAATTTACCAAATATTCAAGGAACACAAACTATGTGCCAGTCACTCTGCCATGTATTGGAGAGGAAAAGATAAAACACTGCTCCTGCCGCCCTCAAGAAACTCACAAATCAGGAAACACCTCTTCAGAAAGATTTCCATTAAAAAAAATGGTTGAAATAAGCTTCAATAATGTGAACAAAAAAGGACCCGGTTATTTGGCAATTCTTTTATGTGAAACTCGTGATTTCCCAACAAAGCTGGCAAGTGAAAACATGACTACTCTGTTAAAATTCTCATTATTCTCCTTACAATAAGAACTACTTATGAATGGAGGGAAGACCATGAAAAGATAGAATTCAGAGGGTCTAAAGCATCCCCATCTTCCTAAACACAAAATGAAATCGAGGGAGTAGACATAGATTAGGTAGGAGTAATATTACCTACCCACTTGTTCATTCATAAAAGCTGCACGCATCTTTGACTTCCTTTTATCCTCAAAGCAACCCTCTGCAACTGTGAGTATGAATGTAACAAAGACCAGTAGGAATAAAATCCCATTACCAGCTTCTGCTTCGGTTTTTTGCAAGGCCAAGGCCTGAGCACAGCATCCAAAAGAAGGTGCAGGAAGGACTGCCAGGACTCCAGGGTCTCCTCTGCCAGTGACCTCTGTGGCAGGATCCTTAGGGATCTTGGCCGTATTTCTCTGAAAGAGAGTATCCTCATAGTTAATGCCATGTAAAAATATTTACACAATTCTCTACTTAAAATGTGCAGATTGAAAACCTAAAATTAAAAAGAAAACACTGCCTGAAAAAAATCTTTCTTAAACCATCACCAATATTTTTGTTAGGGTATTAAGGAACTCTGTCATTACTATGAACTAGTCTACTGTGACCGTAATCTTCCGATTAGAATACACATACACATGAATTTAAGATATTCTAATGGTTTCTGTGGTCAACTCACAGAACTTATTATGTGAAATCACAACTGTTCTTGGAAATCCAGAATATTTTTTACTACAGCAGAGGTCAAACTCAGAAACTATAATATCAAACTTTTGTCTTCACAAATTTAAAATCACATTTAAACAGTATGTTACATTTCTAACTGCTTTAATATATACTGTCATTTTATAAGGAAGTTCAGTTGAACTCCAAAGTTAGAGAAACTGAAGCTAACCTAAACATCTTGCACAAGATTATTTCTTCACTAATACTGGGAACACTTTTGGTGTTCTAGTCCCTGTTATGGCGATACAGCCACGAAAATTATTAATGGTGAGACATTCTTTTATGGCAGTGTTTTCAGATTCTAGACTACTACTAAATCCCAAAGGAACAGAACTGGTGATCTTGAGAAAGCTACCTTGTTTAACTACTGAAAACCCCCATATCATCTTGATTCTAGAAGCCTTGATTTTAAGAAACCCATTTAGGGGCGCCTGGGTGGCTCAGTTGGTTAAGCGACTGCCTTCGGCTCAGGTCATGATCCCAGAGACCCGGGATCGAGCCCCACATCGGGCTCCCTGCTCAGCGGGAAGCCTGCTTCTCCCTCTCTCACTCCCTCTGCTTGTGTTCCCTCTCTGGCTGTGTTTTTCTCTCTGTCACATAAATAAATAAAATCTTTGAAAAAAAAGAAACCCATTTAATTGGCTGCTGGAAAACCTACTTACAATGTGCATCAGAAGCAGAGGTCAGCAGTTAGAGAAAAGGCAAACTCCAGGCAATCAAGGGAACATGAGACTGAGGCCAAAAGGAATAAAAGTTGAACTCTAAGGTAGCCAACGTTTCCAGTTTCTACTCAAAATTGGAGAAAAGCCAAGATGACAAAATAAGCAGGGGCAGCAACTGTCTCAGTTTTAAACTTGATGTTGGTGGTAAGAAAAGCTGAACACGCATCCTTAAATTTGTTTGAAAATTGTTCCGATTGATACTTTTGTTTTTTTGTTTTCCCATCACGACCAATTGGATTAATGTATTCCAGTAAGGCATTCATTTTTTTGGGAACCTCATTTGTTAACTGATGGCATCCTGCCCATTTAAAAAAATTGTTGATCATCTAAGTTAGTTTAACAAGGACTTGTTTTATATATACTGATTATTTTCTCCTGTTTTAACTTGCATAAACAGTTTTAAAAAGGACTAATTTAATCAATTGTAATTCATATTTCTTCGTATTCATGGCACTTATATTGCAAACTTATAATCACTGGTTACAGTCATTGCTTTACCTGAGCTGGGATAGATCTCGAACAGAAGACGATCAAGTATTCTTCTGTGACAAAGGCCAGAAGAGGCATTTCAAAGCCATCTTTTTCTCAGGAATAGAATCTGATCCCACCCAACAAAAGCCACTAAAGTCTAAGTTCTTAGCCAAATTATGTGATTCTGTCTCCACAGACATGTGGGCAATATTAAGTCTTCTGGATGATCTCAACACCGCTAGCACAATCAGAAACCCTATCCAGAGACCCCAGGATTGAGCATATATTAATAGAAGAAAGGTATTATATTTTCCTGATTTTTGTAGCAGAGACTGCCTTTTCAGGAAAGTAAACGTGAAAGGACATAACATGATTTTCCCATCACTGCTCACACTTAAAACTTGCTATTAAGTAATTAATTATTTCCAAAAATTTTCAATTAAATATTACAAGCATTATTCATAGGAAGTGATTTTGCCCAGTTATTTTTACACTGAAACAACTCTTAACTGGTTGCTTTCACAGCTCTGTGAAATCAGAATAATAGTATCAACTGGGGTGAATTGGATAGATCTGACAGACTGATCTTTCACGTAACTTTGGGTACAAAATTCTGTACTATCTCAAACGCAGGAGGAAGCAAGCCCAGGCCGTGTTGTTCATACCCTACAAAACCCAAGGAATTAGGCCAGAGATGGTGCTTTCTTTTTCAGATAAGCCATGACAATATATGACTACACAGGTAACAGACTACTTATCCTCAAATGTGGGACAGGAACTCAGATTTTTTTCCCAGCTTGTAACTTTCCAGTAAGTATTAATAACAAATGCTCAATCCTACCTTGAAAATCATTAAACATGATATCTTAATGAAACTTAACTCTTATGTCTCTTCTCAAACCTTCTAATATTTGGCATTTGTTTTCTACCTCTAACTCCACATGTTGAAATTGGCTGATTGCAATGCCTACATATCATTCTAGATTTTCACGCATATCTCATTTCTTTAATCATCAGATCTTTCACCAAAACTAAAAGCTGGTGTCAGAGACCACTTAGACAACTAAAAGAATACCATTAACTCATTCTACATGCACAAATATAGTGGACCAACAAAACTGGGCTTCAGAGTTTTGTGTGAGTGAGTCGTATTTCTAGCTGCTTATTCTAAAAGTCTAAATGTTCTAAAACAACATTTTTCGTACTTGGTTGGCATTTTTTTGCCTTTGTGACATAAATTCTTTGAGGGCACGAAATAGGCTTCCAAACTCTTTAGGAGCTCTTAAGAAACCCTAGTTTAATACGATGCATAGTTCTTGAAGTGGTCCTGCCCAAAAAAGAAAAATAGGAATGAGAGTTATTCAGTTTCTCAAAGCTCAGAGCCTTACAGAGAATAGCATATATTTTTAGGAAAAAGAGGTCTAGAGCCTAAAAGTTCCGCCTCATATTTGTGGCACCATGAAGCAGCAAAGATTTTTTGGCAAAAAGAAATGAAATCCTTTGGATTCACTACAAAAAGTTGTTAAGCCACTGGTAAAAATGCAAGTTTTGTGTCTACTAAACTGTAAAATGAAGAAAGGAAAAAAAGACCACATTTGGCTTCTACAATCATCTCTGATGTTTATTAATAGCGCTTTTCACTTATCAGGAACATACCTTTTCCCACTCAGAGTTGGCATTTTCTATAGCTATGGAGAGGAGATCTCGAAAAGCCCTCTGTATGCAGGCTTTCAGTTTTTCAAAATACTGGGCAGACACCCATTTTGAAGAACAAGTTGACAAGAGTTCCAAGAGTTGCTTGTTCTCTGAATCACTGACATGTTCCTTTTGGGTGTCCTTCAAGAGAAATTCAAGTATAGTGAGGATGTCTTCCTCATACTGATAGATTTCCAGCTGGATCCGCCTGGCTTCCTGCGTCGCCCATTCCCTACGACTCTGGTCTAGACATGTTTGCAATTCTGTCTCCTTCTGAAGAAGTAGTTCAGTTTTTTGTTTCACAAAGTCTTCTTTAGCTGCCGCAAGCACCTCATTAATTTTATTTCGATGATCATCTAAAAATTGCCGGTAATCTTGCTCATTTTGTTCTTGAATTTTGTGGATTTCTTCTTGCTTTTCTTTGTTCCATTCGCTCCGGGCCTTCGCCAGCTCAGCCCTGACAACCACGGGGACTTCCTCGTTCTTTAACTCAAGCTCTCTCTGAAGAGAATGAATCTTCTCTTCCAATTCTTTTCCAGGTATTCCATTTTTCTTCATATTTTCAAGCTCACTTTTCCATTTCTCTTTAGCTTCAGAAATAGCAAATGATATCTGAAAGACATAGCAATGTGCATTTAAAATTCTTTATGATCTACTCATTAATTAAAAAATTAAAGTAACTATTTGGGATAAGACATACTCCTAAAATATACTTATATACCATGCTCAAAGAGCCTTTCCTTAATTTTTTTAAAGACTTCATTTATTTATTTGAGAGAGAAAGAGCAGAGGGAGGGACAGAGGAGAAGGAGAAGCAGACTCCCCGCTGATCAGGGAGCCCTATGTGGGACTCCATCCAAGGACCCAGGATCCTCATGCCCAAGGCATATACTTAACCAACTGAGCCACCTAGGCGCCATCCCTTTCATTTTAAATGACTTAATATTTTATGCCTTATGTTATTTTTAAAACATCAGTTTCTTGAAGAACTAGAAATTTAAACTGACCCCCAAAATATTTAATTATGCAATAACCCAAAATCAACTTCTGAAAAAAATTCATATTACTTTTACACGGATGTAGCCTCAAATTTTACCTAAGCCCATGAGAAATGAAGTATCTTTTTACATGATGCAAAAGCAGCCTCATAAAGAAATCTATTACTTAGAAATATAACACTCACCTGCATAACTTGCTGACAAACATAACTGTATTTTAACGGAAGCACAGTGCTTAGCACAGTTCATTAAACAATAATACCAAACAGAAAAAGTCATTTTTTCATCAATCTAATTTTCTTTCATGACAGAATAACAAGGCTAGCAGATCACTGACAGTAATAGTACATAACCAAAAGATCCTAGGGAACCAAAAAACCGAGGCTTGGCTCTAATCCTGCCTTTGACTGCTGAGAGCTGCCTAGCCGGGCTTAGTCCTGCAGGCTCTGGGGACATACCAGTGCAGTAAACTGACCCGCTGTGGGACCACCGGCCCAATCCTTAATTTCTTTGAGCCTCAGGGTCCTCAACTATAAAATGGGGACAATTATAATGCTTACCTGATAGACTGTTGTTAGGAATAAATGACAAAAGAGAAAAAATCCATTTAAAGCACTTAGTCTAGGGCGCCTGGGTGGCTCAGTGGGTTAAGCCTCTGCCTTCAGCTCAGGTCATGATCTCAGGGTCCTGGGATCGAGGCCCGCATGGGGCTCTCTGCTCAGCAGGGAGCCTGCTTCCTCCTCTCTCTCTGCCTACTTGTGATCTCTCTCTCTGTCAAATAAATAAATAAAGTCTTTAAAAAAAAAAAAAAGAAAAGAAAAATAAAGCACCTAGTCTAAAGCCTGGCAGATAAGGACTCAATAAATGTTATGTAGTTCTCACTTTTGGCTGCCTGGCCTTAGAAAAGTCCCTTAATCTCTTTTGTACTTGGTATCTTCTACATAAGACGCAGATTAGATAATGACCTTGAGTCTCTTTTATAAATTCAAAAATGTCACAAGTATATGGCTTAAAACAAGGAAGCAATCTCCAAAAGCTTTGCCTGGATAGTGGTGACTGCTAGCAATCAATACTATCTATATACATGCTCTGGATGTTGAAATAGGGGATTTCCTAAACTTTCAAGTATTATATAATCTTGGCAAGCATCTTCAACTAAGAAATTCTTACACATGTTATACACCTTTATTCGATGATGTGTTCCCGAATAGTTGCACACAAATCAAAATTTTTGAATTGGGAACCCATCATCTAAGATGAGCTTTACTAAAGAAGTCACAGCAAAATTCTTTTGCTACCAGCAGGATAATTCAGTAGTGATGTGAAACATGTTTGTTTGAAGAGTGCTGTTAGGGAAAACAGCCCTGTCACAGAGAGTGCCTGAAAATCACTCCCAGGTGACTTGGTGGAGGTGGCAGATCCCATGGAATTTGGATGACCTGCTGACCTCACCAAAAGTGTGCATCCTCACACATGAAACTGGGCAAAGCAAACCTGATAGCGTTAAGCAACTCAGGTGTTTCCTGACAGTTGCTGCCAATTAGATGACCTGAGGAGCCTTTAAAAATCCTAATACCCAGGCCACACTGTGCACCGTTAAAACATACAGCCTGGAAGATGGGAGCCAGGCAACAGTATTTTTTTTTAAATGTCCTCAAGTTTTTCTAATGTGCAGCTAAGTTTAGGAACCACTGAACCAACCTGCCAACTTCTGGACTCCGGACAAATCGGCTTTAAAAATTTTTATAAATCTTGAAGGATCACTCTAATCTTACAAGAACCCTCCAGCCAAGGCTATGAAACTGGCCCTCGCTCACCTTCTTTGGTTGGGAGTAAGGATCCACAAGAGGATAACACTATGTTTCATGGCTGAATAATTACTTAGAGTAGTGCTACACACACCCAAGTGTGCTCTAAAAACCTGCAGTGCCACTCCACCTAGGATTCTGATAGAAATGCAAATTCTCAGGATTCCCGGTAGACCCATCAAATCAGGATCTCTAGGAAAAAAGCCCAGGAATCTGCTTTAACAAACCCTCCAAGGGGATCTCATGCCTGCTGAAGATGAAGAAGCAACACACTGTCCTCTTATTTCTGTATTCCTGCATTCACATACATTCGGGTCTTCTCTGTTCTTAAGGAAAGATCTCTTGACTATTTTCTATATTATACCCAACTTTATTATTCTTGACTTCTGAGCTCTGAGACACATGCACATCATCACATTATTTCCCTTCTCTCCTCCTCTTAAATTTCCTTTTGAAATATGTCAGAATAAAAAGTATAGAGAATAATGCAATGAACACCTGTGTACTATCACATAACTTGAGAAAATGTTAAAATAGTTTATTCATGCTGAATTATTTCCTTAAGTAATCTGTGGAATAAGATTATAAATTCAACATATGATTTACAGTGTCCGTTACACACATTACTTTCCAAAATGGTTGTAATATTGGAGAACAGTATGTACTTGACACTGCAATCTATTATACTTTTTGAATTATAATTAAGAAGAGAGAATTTACACATATAGCATAAAATACCTTAAGTTTGTTATTTGGACTTCTCATGAAGACTGTATGTCCATGTTCTGGTGTACTTATCCACAGATTCCTATTTTTCTTATAAATTTGTATATTTTTTCTTATAATGTATTAGTATTAACGTTTCTCATGTTTAATTCATTTATTTTCCTTATTTTCATTATTGTGTCACTTTTTTTCTATCTCAAAAGCAAAAATGTTTTGAATGTTTGTACCTATTTTATCCTCTTTATCTGTCTTTGCTACTATGTTGTCTCAAAATTGAGTTATTATGGTAAAGATCTGAAATATTCCATATGCTTATTTAAAAATGTTTAACTTCTTTTTCTTTTTCTTTTTTTTTTTTTTTTTTTTGGTGAGTAGCAAAGCAATGCTGATGGATAGTAAAGCAGTTTACTGAGCAATGGTACAAAGCTCCCAAAGAGAGAGGAGATCTGAGAGGGTTGACCTAAAAATGTTTAACTTCTTAATCAACTTAGACTTTATTGTGATACATGCATGGGTAACCTTAATTTTTCTAAAGTGCTCTCTGGCAATCATAAAACTACTTCTGATGGAATAATTCCTTATCCCCTTATTTTGAAACAATTAAGCTTTTATTCATAGTTGGTCCTATCTCTGAAGTCTGTATAATACAGAATGAAAAAGAATTCTCTTTTTATGCCTCAACACTGAATTGTTGCTTTCCAACATATTCTATTATGTGTTAGGGCTGGACTACTATTTCTTTTCCAGAACATTTGAAAAATTTCTGGCCCTTTCCAAGTAAATTTTAGTATTATTGTGTCAAATTTCAAAACCATATTCGTTTATTGGTATTTTGACTAGGATTAGTTTACTCTAATACATTGGGAGAATGCAAATGATTTTGTTTCTGGTCAAACAACATGACATATCTGGAAAGGAGAGCTGGCTATTTTCCAAGATTACAGGACAACAGAAAACAAAGCATGTGAAAGGATATTGTACAGCTATTAATAAACAGATAAACACCTGCTCTGAATTTATCCTAAAGACAGGGCAAGATCAAACGAGATTTAGTTTCACAGTTAAGGTTACCTTCCTGAATACTAGAGTTTCGAGACCTTAAAGTACATTCTTTCTCCCTCAACATCTTGAAGACAAGAACAGACATCATCAGCCAGGCTCTGAGCTCATGCTCAACATGGATGATTGCATTTAACCCTTCCATAACACTCTGAGTAGATAAAAATTCCCGGGTGAAGATAAGAGGTGAGGAGAGAGGTCGTCCTAAAACATCTTTTGAGGAGAGCGCTTACCCGTCTGGCCACAGTGATGTCTTGTTGTTCTTCCCACTTCTTCTGTTCTGCTCTTACACGTGCTTTATACTCTGCAAGGTCAGGCATTTCTTCCAGCCACCGATGACGAGCATTTTGTACAGCTGTTTCTACCTGCAATTGGTTATTGCAAGAGAAAGAGGTAAAGTGAAGTACAAAATTTCAGAAAGATCTCATCTGCAAAAAGCAACTACAATTTCGTGTGTATTTCACATTGTGCTGCACTACATTAGTCACCGTGACTGCCAGCACTCCACCTTACCCCAAACAGTAGATTCTCATCGTTCTGTTCTAAATTTCCCATACTGTCCCACGCAAATGCCACCTTACAGGAAGTAGGAATCTATAAATGCTCGATGGCCAATACTATTATCGGAAAGCTTTGTACAAAGTACCAATTGCCATTTCCAAAAAACTCCTATTTCTCTTGAGAAGAAGGAGAAGACATGCAGGAATGTGCGTGGGGTCGGCTGCTGTCTAGTCCACACACCCACCATTTCCACAATCCTCGCGCCTTCTGCATAAACACATTAACACGGGCCAGCATGCACCAGTACAGTCTATAGCTTTGTACCTAGCAAGTTTTCCTGTTGTCTATCCTTGGTCTGCAACACGAGAATGAAGGGGATACATCCATGCAGGCAAAAATGTAAGACTTAATGACTTATGAGGGCTATATGGTTGTATATCTGTCACACGTTACCACAAGATAATTTATTAAATAACCTTTCTTTATTTTGAAACACACACAGATACACATATACCTAAATCCATACAAACATACCAAAACCAAAGTTGACATAAGGGGCAGAACTGTTTTGTAAAATGCTGAACAGATTTATACGTAAATTCCAGGGAGTTAAAAATATGGGGAAAAGAGAAAGCTCCTATAGAAATTTATATTCCTTAAACAGTTATTGTGAATATTTCCTTTCTACATCATGCTGTTTATTTTTCATCACAAGACCTGTGATTGGATATACACCAGAGCAGCACCCTTAAACATGTCTCTTTGTCTGTAGAACATTTTCTTAACTCTGTTCAAACTTTAACATTTCAGGAAATTATTTAACTGACTGAAGATGCCCTTGATACCATTACATATATCTGCCTATGTTTCCATTCCTTAAGGATTCCCTGTAAAATCATGCAGAACAATTGAACAAAGAGGCAGAATGCCAAGTTTTTACCAAAAGCAATATATATTTTTTAAAACATTACTTCGGGTATTATCTTAAAAGTTTTTAGTGAGCGATAGGTCTAAAATAGTAAATACAAAATAAAGAATATTATATTCAGGTCCCGGGACCTCTAAGGGACTAAATAATCTGTCAGGTACTCCATGAGGTCAAGACTGTCTTCCTATCTTCCTTCCTTCCTTCCAGATTTTTATTTATTTATTTGACAGAGAGAAACACAGCTAGAAAGGGAATACAGCAGCGGGAGTGAGAGAGGGAGAAGCTTCCCACCAAGCAGGGAGCCCGATGTGGGGCTCGATCCCAGGACCCTGGGATCATGACCTGAGCCGAAGGCAGATGCCTAAAGACTGAGCCACCCAGACGCCTGGTCAAGACTATTTTCAAAATAATATTCAGACCTTATCTTTTTACACTCCCACCCCTTCACATGTGGATAACACAATGCCTCCAGAGGCTACATGCTATGTGAAATCTCACTGCTCTGACAGCCAATGGCAAGCATGCTTCAGTCATCTTTTTTAAACATTTCTCAGATTTATTTTCCAATACAGTAAATAGATATAACACACACAGAGAAAAAGCTCTTTAGGGTCTTAAGTTTTTAAAAGTGTAAAGGCATCTTGAAACCAAAAAATTCAAGAATCACTATAATAATACAGATAAAAAAATATTAACTCTTTATTCCATTTATACAGAGCTGTACTTTTCTCAGTATGACACTTCTTGGAAACCAACATGGCCCAGTTAAAAAGTCAGCATGCTTTCTGAGTGCTTCCAAGGGGAGGCAATGGCACCGCTCTCTGGCGGGATATGGGATTGACAGAAAACATCCCATTTAAGGGTCATGCCTGCAGACTAGCGTAAATACTGTCAAATATCCTATTTGCTTTAAGTTTGCTTTCCTATAACTACCTCAGGGGAGTATTTTCTATAAAGTTGGATATGAAAGATTCACAGTGAAATTGTGCTTGCTTCAGTTGTAAAACCACCACCATTAACCTCGAGCATCCTAATGCTTAGCCTGAAAAAGGAGCAAATATTCTGAAAACTTAAAGAATACACAGAAAAACCAAGGGGGTAACAGCTTTGTGACAGAAATAAATGAAGAAAATTTTAGTAACAATATAAGAGGTTCTCTACCTTAGAATGCACAAAATTTCTAAAATATAAAGTTATGAGCAAGTTCAATGGTACCGTTTTACAGGTTTTCATTAATAGGCAGTTCCAATAATTTTATGATAATAAAGCATTAATGTTACCTGTTTGGCAATATTTTCACAGTATTTGAGTTCTAATTCAACCTCAAGCTTTTTCAAGCCCCCACTGACAGCTGTCTCCTTCTCTTGCTCTAAATCTCGCCGGATCTTCTGCTTCAGTTCTTCTATCATGATTGCCATCTCTTTCTTGGAAATAACATCCGTGGTGTTAACTTGGTCAGTTTGGCTACAACAATCTGAGGTCTTCTTTTTCATGGCCTTTATAGTTTGATCCAGCTTAGACTGCCATTCCTTTTCCAGCTGTTGAATAAGTTCTTGTTTGATCTGTTTTCAGAAGAAAAATCATATGAAAAAATACTCAAGTAAGCAAAAACTAGAATAGCTAGGCAAAAGGGCAACCACAGCTGTGTTTGAAAACCCTCTAGACATTGTTGTATGAATTACATGAGATTTAGAAACTTAGTCAATGAAAACATACTCTCAAGTAAATCCTGAAAGTTAGTGTACGTACAGGACATAAATCACACAGAGGATTTAAATGTACTGCATAAGGTCATGCTAGTTTGCGCTCCAGATGCAACTTTCTGGAAGCTTTGACATTGCCACTACAAAGATGGCATGATTTTTTTTTTTTTTAAAGAAGAAAACTTCCATTAATATGTGTGGGGTTATTTCCCATCAATACCAGGCTTTCCACAAAGCAGGGACTGAGTTAAATCTAATAAATGAACCTAAAACTGAACAAAAAGTAGTCCTATTTACTTAAACACATTAGAATCTTGTTTTTTTAGGATATTAAACTCTCCTGAGTTAACTGTGCGCTCAAGAAGGGGGATCATTGGGTGCCTGGGTGGCTCAGTGGGTTAAAGCCTCTGACTTCGGCTCAGGTCATGATTTCAGGGTCCTGGGATCGAGGCCCGCATCCGGCTCTCTGCTCAGCGGGGAGCCTGCTTCCTCCTCTCTCTCAGCCTGCCTCTCTGCCTACTTGTGATCTCTCTGTCAAATAAATAAAATCAGAGAGAAAGAAAGAGAGAGAGAGAGAGAGAAAGAAAGAGAAAGTGTTTTAATGATAACTTTAACTTTCTACTTTGAATAGCATGCTGGGATGCATCCAAACACAGTCAGTCTTAGGCAAAACTGTGAAACAGCACAACTTGCTTTTTCCTTTTCCTGTTTTCTACCTTCTGGGTATCCAGAGTTCTCAAACCACCTCCCTGGCTACCACAGTCCCAGGCTCTACTGCTGCATTTGAAATGGCAACCTGTCTAAGGGCGTATGCTTTCCTGACAGTCTCATAAAAACACTGGCTCTCTATCTCATCCTCCTGGTAAAAACTGGTTAGTAAATTCCACAACAAAACCATTTGCAACAGTGTAAAAATAGAGAATTTGTTTTGTGCTATTATATGTATAAATACATATAACATATATATTCCAGAATATGCATTTTTATATTAAAACACGACCAGGAAAAGAATTTTAGGTGCCAGCACTAGACTAATGAATTGCTCTTGGGGATGTGGGAAGCAGGGAAGGCCGAAAGGAAGCCCAGTGGTCTACTAGTCCACCTTTAGGTGTTCCCAACTTCAGTTAATAGCAATCTTGTGGTTAAAAGAATCTTGTTTCAATAAGTGTGAAAACTTATTTCATTTCCAACTAAGTTTTCAAGATCATAAACTGATTCTAAATTTTCTTGAAAACTATTAGCAAATCTCATTTGCTACTTAGATAACAGAGGTAATGTTCTGTGCTTTTGCAGAAAAGGAAAAATGCCCACTCATTATTTCTTTCTTCTAATTCACAATATAGGTTATTTATTGCTTATTACAGATTGGTCTAGAGTTCTCTGAAATCATTCCCCAATATGAAATTACATGTGGGTTTCATTTTGAGGAATTAAAAAGTGCTCCTCCAAAAACCATTATATCCTGAATTGGGTTGAAGAGTTGTGGGGAGGTGGGAGGAGTTTTTAAAAAATAAAAAACTACTGTAAGCTGCCAACAGCCCAACTCTGAGATGTGAAATAAATGATTATGTACTTGGCAATTAATAATTAATACTGTCCAGGAAGAACCGCCTCTCAACCGTCAAATTATCTTTTTTTTTTTTTTAAAGATTTTATTTATTTGACAGAGAGAAACACATCCAGAGAGGGAACACAAGCAGAGGGAGTGAGAGAGGGAGAAGCAGGCTTCCCGCTGAGCAGAGAGCCCGATGTGGGGATCGATCCCGCGTCTCCAGGATCATGACCTGAGCCGAAGGCAGCCGCTTAACCAACTGAGCCACCCAGGCACCCCAATATTATCTTTTTTAAACATGGTGACTAGAAAGAATCTTAACCCACACCTCTTTCTGTTCCTCATCCCAGTGTGATTTGGCTAACGTCACTTCATTTTCAACCTGCTGCTTAATATCAGTTTCCTGTTCTTTCAGCCACTTGTTCTTTTCCTTCATTAGGGTATCTTGGTATTTTTCTTCAAGTTCCACCTGTAGTTTGCTTACATATTCTTCTCTTTCCTCCAATAGCTGTCTCTTTAAACAAAATTCAAGTAAATATATCTGTAGAGCACTAATATTCCTCAAGTCAAATACATAAAATAATGGTTATATGCACGTAAGAGCAGCGATAGAGACAAATTATCTTCCTACATGCTAACTCAATCGGCTGAGTAAACTCTCTTGTTAAGACCTTACATCTCAAATATTGGGGAAAAAATTTATAATGACTAAATTAAAAGAAAAGGCATCTATCTATTCAATAAAAATATTCCCAGAAGACCAACTTTTTAAAAAGTGAACCTTTAAAAAGTACACCCTACCCATCATGGGACCCATTAGATATCATAGCCCAGCAAAAAAAAAGGAAACCTCTCAAAGACTTACGGTCTATCTTAAAACTTATGCATCCTGTATTAAATTCAGATTTGTGTTATCTTTTTTCATTGCCAAAGACAAAAATTTATCAAAATTCGCTAAAGCATTATCAAATAGTAACTGTCAAGTATCAAATAAAATCTAACAATTTAAGTATTACTGTAACATTCTCTATTTTCTCTAGGAATCCAGTTGATCAAAAAACTCTGACAAAGCTCTACTCGGGGACCAAAATGACCTATAGTTTTGGACTGGAAATTTTTTAAAATGGCTCTGTGGCTGTCCCACTGAGATGCCACTGAAGCCCTCAGAATGTCTCGCCTGAAAGGCGTACCTGTCCCATCCCTACTGCCCGGCGGCAACAGCTCATGTTCCGTGTCTCTCTACCATTAGTTCTGATTTAGGATGACCCGCTTGTCTGCGTTTTTTTCTGGTTCACACGTGACCTGGCACATTTTGGTCTGAATTGCCACCTGATTCCTCTTTGCCGATGACAGGTGCCAAAAAGATGCTACCTAGTTTTGTTCAGTGTTTTGCGGTTTTGGAAACTCTCTGGTGACTGAAGGACCCATTTCCTCACACTCAAGTCATGGAAACTACCGTTGTACTAACACTATAGGACAGTCTCATTCACATGGCTGACAAAGCTGCCCAGGCTCATGGCATATATCACTGTTATTTTTTGTTGACTTTAGAAGAAATCCTCAAATTATCTCACTTGTGTCTATCTTATCCTTCAGGAGTTGTTTCCATAGGATCTACGTTTCCTTTGGACCCACAGCAGAAAACTGCTACGAGTCTTCTGTGTATTTTTATGTTTGTGCATAGATCAGCTTCGTTACATAATAAGCCAGCCAAAATTTAACAAAACTAAACTAAAACAGCAAACATTTACTATTTCTCACAGTTTTCTGGGTCGGCTGGGTGGTGGTTCTGAGCTATGCTAGCACAGCTGATCTCTGCAGGCGGGGTGACTGTATGGTCTAAGACGGCCTCACTCCCATGTCTGGGGGTTAGCTTGATGTCTGCCTAGAAAGACGACTTGCTCAAGTGTGTCATCACTCAGCAGGTTATCTCAGATCATTCACACGGTGGTGGTCAGTGTTCCTCAGAGCATGAAGCTTGTAAGCCCCAATGCATAAATGCTTTTTAAGGTTCTTTTTGCATATACTGTCTCATTGGCCAAAGTAAGTCACGTGGCCCAGATCAGATCCAAGAGATGAGAAACAGACCACCTCTTACTGCGAACAGCCACAAAGTCACACTACAATACTACTGCGTGCATTCGCTGATGAGAAGAATGTGTGCTCATTTTTGCAATCTACCACAACAACGATAAACTTGCTTCCCTTTCTTGACAAAAGTAATAGATTTATTGAGAACAGGGATCTGCCATTTGAACATCCTACTATCTAATATCTAATATCTAATTTTTAAAGTTTTACCATTGAAGGGAAGTAAATTTTTGGATGATTTTAAAACATTTAAACTTGTTTTGCATACCCCAGATAGCAAAAGAACTGTAACTTCTAAGGAATGACTTAGCACGTATTATGATTGTATAAATGAGTCTTAAGGTATATAGACACAATACTATGAGTGGGGCTACTGCCCACTTTTGCCTTGTCTGCAAATTCATGACCTCCAATGATTACTACACAGTCTGAAGGGCTCTGTGTCTATGACTTTTTTCCCATTCTCTGAAGAAGCCAGGCTAACATGTGAGGGAAGTTCTCTGTTCTTTTCTTTTCTTTTAAAGATTTTATTTATTTATTTGACAGAGAGAGAGAGACAGCGACAGGGGGGAATATAAGCAGGGGGAGTGAGAGAGGGAGAAGCAGGCTTCCTGCCAAGCAGGGAGCCCAATGTGGGCCTTGATCCCAGGACCCTTGGGATCATGATCTGAGTTGAAGGCAGATGCTCAATAACTGAGCCTCCCAGGTGCCCCAGTTCTGTCTGTTTTAGTAAAAGTTTTAAAACTTGGAATTGAGCTCTACTTAACTCACAGCCTGAATGGGAAAATACACCCCCAGATTCCTGGGGTTACCTATCTTATAAATTCTGTATCCAGAATGTTACTGACCTGAAAGAGAACTGCAAGGAAAATGGCTTACATCCTGCAGAGAAGGGCTACCCTGACGTTCCCTAGTTTGCTTGAGTTTAGTAAGATTCTTCCATGGTGTGCGTATGAGACATTTCCTAGGAAAACAGATTGGTATATCTTTGCCTACCTCTGGAGGATATGAAATAAATTCTCTTAAATTTGAAATTCTGTTATGACTGGCTTACAAAAATCACTAAATTTTACAATGAGTCATGTAAGTCTAAACAGAGAAGGAAGGAACTCTACTTCTAGTGCGGTAAATACTTGGGCCCTCTCAGTAGGGTTGGGTATAACTACAAAGGACTAGCACAAGGCAGTCTTGTAGAGCGGTAAGTCTTCTGTACTTTCATCATTCTATACATGTGTTAAATCCTGTGTTAAAAATGTACAGAACTCTACACCAAATGAAAAGAGTCAATTTCACGGTATGACAATTTGAAATTTTTAAAGAAAAAAATTTAACCTCTAAGGTTTTTTGGAAGGGTCAAACAGCAGTTTTAACTTTCCTTCCCACCCTGGCACACAAGCATCGTGAGCCAATGTCATATCTGCTGTTAATTGCAAATGACTGATTATATGAGATCCGATTTTATACCTAAATTGAATCTTAAAAGTACCAGAAAATATATTCCTGAAAAGACCTTTTTGAGAGAACTGTTCTTCTGTTGTCAATTTATATATTTAACAAGAAAGAATCACAGTAGAGAGCTTCTCCCTATTTTAATTTTTTTAAACATTACTGAAAGCTAAGTCCCTAGTTTCTAAGTAATTTAATATCCCTTCTAAATTTTATACTGCCAGCACTAAAACAGCTCCCTTTAGAAGTTCTTTTTCCATTGGATGATATGTATACATGGCATGTTTTTTTATCATACTAATCTATTCAAAAATAATCAAAATACTAAATGAGCTGAATTCCTCACCTGCTCTTTACTAATTCTTTTTTAGTCTGTAGTAGCAATAGCCTGATTAATGTAACTTCGTTCAGAAAACCTCTGTATAGAACATTTACTCAAGCCTCTACAAATATTTTCTAATCTTGATGCAGGTGGCTTTCAAATTGTGGTCTGTAGGCTGGTCCAAAGTGGAAGGGAAAGTCAGACATGCGTCTGGATGAGACTCCGGCCGGGACAGAGAAGAAAAGAGGGGCGACTGTTTACATGTGATTTTACTCCTGGACACTCACCAGTGGCAACTTGAAAGATTCAGGCAGGAGGAGGGAGAAGAGTAGCCCCTCTGGCTTCCCTAAAAATGAGCAATTCCCTGAAAGACTGGGTCACACTAACAGTGTGAACGTGCTTTTCCTAGCTCCATATCCACACCTTCCCTTTCCCTGTCATAAGTTCCAAGTTCAAATTCCTGCCCTTCTCCCCAGAAGAAGAAAATGATACTTAGGCACTGAGAGAGAAGTGGGTCAGAGGAAAATGTGTCTGAGAGAATATTTTGTGCAGTGCTCATAGGACTAGGTCTAGGCTTGCCTGCAGCCAAGAAATGATTACGAAACAAGGATCCCTGGGTTTCAGAGTCAAAGTGACTTGGGTCCACTCTTATTTTTTTTTTTTCTTTTTTTTTAGAACCCTGTTTTGTCTCTTAGAATAAATATGTAAGGAAGAATCCTTTTCTCCCATATGTGTGCCATTTTACTAATCATCTGAATACTTAACTACATTTTGTAAGCTATATTGGTGTGACGCAGCCAAAAACAGAGGGACTTCTCCGTATGCCTTCCCCGGGTCACAAGAGAACAGTGCAGTGGTTTCCATGACAACAGTGAGAGGAGAAGAATGAGATGAAGCAAAGAGAACATGAACTTGCCCCGTACCTTTTCCTGAGCCTGTTGCTCCTTTTCAGCGGTCTTCCTGAGAGTGGATTCCAGGTCATCCTTCTCTCTGCACACTTCCAGGTAGCATTCTTGCACAGCAGCCATCTCCTTATTCATCTTATCTAAGTCAGACCTTGGATATACAAAACCCGCAACTAAATGACCACAAAATAATACAAGGGCTGCAAAACAATTTTCCTCTCAACCACAGAACAGGAGAATACTGGCTCTACAGCTTAAAGGGTAGCTGCACTCTCTTGTTCTCACCTAAGTTGCAAGCGAGCCCCCTCGTAAACTTCAAAGAGCTGCTGCTTCTCCACAGCATGCTTTGCTAACAGGCTTTCCCGTATTTGGGCTTTCATGGCTTCATGGTGCTGCTGGTAAGTCCGTTCACACCTAGAAACAGAGAGTGGATAGTAGAATCTATGGCAGTACCCAGTGTTAACTAGAAAAACCAAGACAGATTGGTTTCTTTTTCTCCTTCCCTACCCACTCCCTCCCTCTGATGCAAATCATAATTAAGGTCAGGTTGGTTTTCCCCAACCAAAAGTGGTAATAATTCCCAATGGATGAGCTTGAAGAATCTTCAAAATTGTCTTTCTTCAAATGTTTCTAGAGAAAAATTAGAAAATTGGACAGGAAAATGTCCCAGTCCTTCAAACAGATAATGGGTCTTGCGTTGAGGATTGTTTATAAAAATTAATTGAAAAAATAGGGCATAGTTCCAAAATTCCAAGGTATCTATATTAAACATAAATACTAGCAGTACCCAACTCACAAGTAAGTTATGTTCCAAAAATCTGTTTCCAAGTTTATGATTTGGTATTTGGAAGACATAGTCCCTCCCACAGATTTCTTCCTTATAAAGAATAGCTTCCCAGACAGTCTATAAAAACCATAAAGCTATACTGTTTCAATGAACTAGTTTTGATGGTGCTATAGAATCCAACCCACTACATAACATCATTCCCATGGAAAATGTGTTCTGAATTCTAATTTGAGAAGCCAGGGACTCTTCTTCAGTCTAAGATCTCAGCAGGGAGCATTCACTCCATAACTTTAAGGATGGGGGCAGGTGGGTGGAGGGTGGAGGCAGGCATTAGACCTCTATATAGACTTTACCTATCTACAGCCTCCTGTTTATCACGGTCAAAATCTTGTACCATTTGTCTCATTTGACTACATAAGTCTTGATTTGTATTTCTCAGTTTTTCTTCAGTTTCTTTAAGTTCCTAGATACAAAAGAATAAAGTAGTTAGAGGAAATAAACATCATTTTTACTCATTAGTCCAATCTTATCTTTTAATATCCTCTGTTCTTCATCTCTACCCTGTAACATTATCATTTTTATAATTCTACAAAGTCTCTTTAAGCTCTGTAAGAGTATAGATTAATTTATTTGACAAGTAGCTTTCTGATACGGTTAAGACTTAAAATTTTGAATTCATTTTGAACTATATGAAATGAAAACATTTAACCAGAGAAGTATTAGATAACAGATGTCTTAAAATAACTCTTAGAATTCAATAATCTTCAGACTTATATAAATAAACAAGGTTTAACTTTTTGGTCAAGAGAAGAATACCTCTAGTGGCCTTACCTTCTGATGAAACTACTATCTCATGACCAATAAGGGGAATAACTGAAATCCTCAGTCACCTACTAATAAACCTATCTACTAAATCACATTGCCTCTGGATTTTTGAAAAGCCTGTCATATCCTTTGAATTTAATGAGATCATAAAAATTCTCACAAAATATAGGAAATTCTAATCACCTGATTTTGTTGTTGTAAAACATGAATTTCATTTTTAAGTCGCAGAATGTCATCTTTGACAATCACATCAGGAGTAGAAGAGCCAGGCCATAATTGATTAGTTGGGTTTTCTGAGGTCTCTATTTTAGTCTAAGTGTTAAAAAGAAATCAAAAGTTTTTCAGGTTTTTAAATAATTCTAAGTTCTGCTTTTGAACTAATTTCATATTTACAAAGAAACTGCAAAAACAGCACAAATAATTTCCATGTAACTTTTACCCCCATCCCCAAATATAACCACAGTACAATGATCAGAACCAGGAAATTAACAAGGATATCGTACTATTAACTAATCTACGGACCCTATACAAAATTCTCCAACTTTCCTCTGACCTCCATTTTCCAAGTTCAGGATCCAATCAACAATTCCACACTCAATGTAGTTGTCATGTCTCATTAGTCTCCGTCAATCTAGGGACAGTTCAATCTTCATCTTTCAAACCTTGATTTTTTTTTTTTTAAGAGTGTCAACTAGTTATTTTGTAAGCTGTCTTTCAATTTGGGTTTCTCTAATATTACTTCATTATTAAATTCAGGTCATCCATTTTTGGCATGAATACCACAGAAGTGACATGTGTGCTCTTCAGGAAACGCAGGAGGTCAATGTGTGTCATCACTGATGATGATCGATAAATCAAAGTGGTGGCTGCAGGCACCTTCACTGTATAACCGTAAAGTTCTAATTTTTCTACTTCTTGTTAGGAATAAGTAGCTTATGAAGAGATACTTAAGAGACTATGCAAATATTCTATTATTTATATTATACCAAGTTTAGCATCTCTTCTATTCCCATACTTGTTTGTATAACCAGTATTAGCTCATATCTGTATTTTATTCAACAGGTACCATTTTTAAGACTCATGACCGACTTTCACAAGTTGTTCCCCACAAGGCCATGCAAATGTACACTGTCAGACAGCTTGAGAGAATCTGTCCAACTCTCTTTGCCTCCCATGGCAGTGACTGTCTTGAAATCATTACTGCATCTGATGGGGTAAGGGTAGTCAACAATTGTTTATTTGCATTTCTTGCATTGCCTTCATAGCAGAACCTCTTACATCCCTTCACTGTTCGTTTTTCATCTTCCTAGATTTGCCTATTTATATGACTTCTCATTTTCCTCTCACTTCTAAGTGTCATCCTTACTTACTTTTATGAATTCATTATGGGGGCCACAGCGATTTTTTTTTTAAATATCTACTCCATTTGACTTGTTGGCTTAATGTATTTACCTGAAATCTGAGCTCTCTTTCACATTGTCTAAAAAATACCCTGTATCAAGATCCACTCTCCTCACTGGGGAGGTAATGTACATCTCACTGATGTGTGGGGTGACAGAGCACCAAGGCTCTGGTTCAGTCTTCTGACTCATCGCCGTCACTTTTCTTTACAGGGAGACAGGTCCCGTTTTTGATTTTCCGCTTTTACTTGCCATCATTGCCCAGAAGCCACTGCTTCTCATCTAGCCAGAAAAGAGAAGAGCTACGAATATCTACTCTTACCTTCTCTCCAAGTATAGGGGTACTAATGAGACTCTCAAGGATTTTACTGACTCATTAGAATGGCTTTCATTTTCTTAACTTGGCCTCCACTGTTTTTCAAGATTTTTTAAAATTTATTTATATGACAGAGAGAAACACACAGTGAGAGAGGGAACACAAGCAGGGGGAGTGAGAGAGGGAGAAGCAGGCTTTCCGCTGAGCAGGGAGCCCGATGTAGGGCTCAATCCCGGGTCTCCGGGATCATGACCTGAGCCGAAGGCAGTCGCCCAACCAACTGAGCCACCCAGGCACCCCGGCCTCCACTTTTTAAAGTTTATGATACTCATTTGTGCTTCCTTCCCCATCGGCAAATTTTTATTATTATGAAATGAAATGACTGAAAATAGTATCATACTGATAAATGGAAAAGAATTTTCACGGCTAGTTATTACACTCAGTTCTAATATATTATCACACTGCAGGCACACAGTGACTAGGTACTTGTACCTATCAGCACAAAACCCTTATGAAGATCTTTAAAAAGAAAAGGACTACTTGAGTAGTGTTACAATGAAACTTCTTTCCTTTTTTTTTTAAGATTTTATTTATTTGACAGAAACACAGCCAGAGAGGGAACACAAGCAGCAGGAGTGAGAGAGGGAGAAGCAGGCTTCCCGCCAAGCAGGCAGCCGGATGCAGGACTCAATCCCGGGACTCCGGGATCATGACCCAAGCTGAAGGCAGGAGCTCAACCACAGAGCCACCCAGGCGCCCCTCAGACTTCTTTCTAAAGTTGGAATACTAAAGACATTACTTTCAAGAAAATAAGACATGTAACATACCAATTCTCACATTACCTTCCTAATTTCTATGTCTAAAAAAATCCTGGTTAGTAACTTTCTGAGCCGGCTACTGAACACTGCCCACCATGTACCTTGGAATCAGAGTATGGCTTCAACTACAGCTCATAGTTAGGTAATGACCTCTACTGAGGATAAGATACAGAAAGGATTCTGTGTTTTATTATTAAGCTAACAAAAAAATTCAGTGTGGGTATGGGCCCTGACTGCTAGACTGATCTTCCTAAGAACTTTACAACATTCTACCTTAATGGCCTAGTTGTTCAACTGGAATGAACAGCACAGGATTTGGTTTTACTCCCAATCAGTACATAGTGCTGCTTACAGACAAGTTCCTAATCGTCATCACTTATGATCCTGGAAATGTCAGAGATCAGCACTGTTGGAACAGTCAAATGACATGGAAGCAGAAACAATGGATTCTCTGTGATAATTTTTAATTATTCTGCATAAAATGGATATGAGTAAGCACAAAATATACTACAAGGTTATGGAGCAATAAATATAATACTTTCAAGTATTCATAAAAGAAATGTGCCAAGTAAGATTATCTAGTACATATTCTTGCCTTTTCAATACATAGAAAGGCTTTAAGAAAGGATTTTGATGACCTAGTTCTCCTTAAAAAGATATCTGAGGAAGTTTAAATTGACATGTTCTTTCACTTAACATCCCTAGAACAAGAAAAGAAGCTCAACATTATTTCATTAGCATCAGGATATAATGCCAGCTATGATAGTATTCTAAAAGTTGACATAATATCTCTATATTTTTGGCTTCAAAGATTCCAGAAAAATTGAGCTTATACAATATAGACTTTTATTCACATGCCCTACTCCCTACTTGCACCCACTTATTTGATACAGCTTTTTATATACTTCTGCTCAAGGCTGAAATGTTTCTCACCTTCTCTCCTGCATTTATCCTTCAGAACAGAGATCAAACATTCTCTCTTTAAAGACCTCGGTAAGGGTGCCTTACCATCTCCCCTACAAACACGCCTGGTTAGTTATTCCGTCTCAGAGCACTTTGCACGAAGCATCATCCTTACTACACAAAGTTATACCTGTCCATCTCCTAACAGATCTGTACTGTTGACTATGGTAGCCATTAACCACATATAGCTATTGAGCACTTGAAAAATGTCCATTGACAGATGAGTGGATAAAGAAGATATGGTACACACACACACACGCGATGGAATATTAGCCATCAAAAAGAATGAAATCTTGCCATTTGCAATGATGTGGATGGAACTAGAGGGTATTATGCTGAGCAAAATAAGTCAGAGAAAGACAAATACCATGTGATTGCACTCATATGCGGAATTTAAGAAACAAAACAGATGGAACAGAAGGGAAGGAAAAATAAAATGAAAACAGAGAGGGAGGCAAGTCATGAGAGACTCAACTCCAAGAAACAAACAAGGTTGCTGGAGGGGAGATGGGGTAACTGGGTGGTGGGCATTCAGGAGGACACCTGAAGTAATGAGCACTGGTTTTGTATGAAGCTGATGAATCACTAAATTCTATCTCTGAAACTAATAATACAGCATATGTTAATTAAAGCAAATTTGAATAAATAATTAAGAAATGTGTCTTGTCCGAATTGAAATGTACTGTAAGTGGATAATACATGTTAGAATTCAAGGACCTGGCACAAACATAAAAAATGCAAACCATCTCATTAATAATTTCATATTGATTACATACAGAGAAGATAATATTCTGAATATACTGGGATGAATAAATTATTAAAATTAATTTCACCATTACTTTTACTTTAATGGGGTTACTAGAACACTTTAAAATACATATGTGGCTCCATCATATTTCTATAGGATAGTGCTGTTCTAGATTCTAAGTTGCTTCAAGGAATGACCACTGTTTCTTTCCATTGAATCCCACAAGACCTTACAAAGTAGGTTTACAAAAACAACAACAACAACAACAACAAACACCACTGAACCATTTACTCGTATTCCATATACCTCCCAACCCTGCTTTCTAATGTTATCTAATGTTACAGACTACATAGAAAGCTCATTAGAAACATGGGAAATAGGGCGCCTGGATGGCTCAGTGGGTTAAAGCCTCTGCCTTCAGCTCAGGTCATGATCTCAGGGTCCTGGGATGGAGGCCCATATCAGGCTCTCTGCTCAGCAGGGAGCCTGCTTCCTCCTCACTCTCCACCTACTTGTGATCTCTGTCAAATAAATAAAATCTTAAAAAAAAAAAAAGAAAGAAAGAAAGAAAAATGGAAATGTGGGAAATAAGCACAGGCATAGTTTGAGGGTGTCCATGGGCTAATTAGATGACTATGAACTTGAGTGTTTATCTAAACTAAATACCTGTTGGTTAAATTACTACTTCCTCCAGCTTTGCTTTCCTCCTCTGTAAAGTGAGGACACTAACTGAAGGATATAAAAGTGGATTCAATGATTCTGACTTAACCGGTTTCTGTGCCTTTCCCACTCTTAACCCGACCACTACATAATTAATTTCCTTATGTAGAATGACGCTTATTACAGGAGCATGGGCCAGAGAAATCTCATCGACAAAATGCTGAAGGATCCAGTTGTGGAGAACTTAAGACTAGAAGACTGTTGGTACAAGCCAATCTTGAGGAAATGCAGTTACTTTGTTATGTAAACTGCTTCCTTGGATTTGTGGTAAGGGAATTTTACCTAATTAGCATCTCATTTATGAGATGCCAAGGGGAACTAGGAAATACATTACTTTATGTTGCATTCCCTTGTTTATACTTGACCTCTAAATAACGTCAAGGGAAACCCTGGAAGACAAAGGTTTGATTTAAATGTGAAGATTGTAAGCATTTTCTTTATTCAACCTTTTAAAAATGAGTTTTTGACTACAAGTTCTACAAACCTCAACCATGATGCTGTTTTCATCTTTCTCCACTTGTTGGAGAGCTTCAATTTTCTTACGACAGTCTTTGAGATCATTTTGTAACTGAGACACCAGCTGACGTTTCACAGAATTGCTCCCTAGCAAACGCTGCACTTCTGTTTTCAGCTTCAGAATGACCTCATCTTTGGAAAGCTCGTCCTTTGGCTCTTCTTGCTGTGCAATGCTAATGGAGAAATCATATTTAATATTAAAGCAAGTAGCAAATCAAGCATGGTTAGTCCTTGAAACTGACTAATCACTGTTGTGACCATGTTCTGTGACCATGTATACAACTATATACTAGTATTTTAAAAACAATTTTAAATTCTGTCATACACAAGGATATCACCCTTGCTACATTCCTATATATAGAAGTCTATTCAGAAGAAGACTATGGGGCACCTGGGTGGCTCAGTGGGTTAAAGCCTCTGCCTTCGGCTCAGATCATGATCTCAGGGTCATGGGATCAAGGCCTTATGGGGCTCTCTGCTCAGCAGGGGGCCTGCTTCCTCCTCTCTCAGCCTATTTGTGATCTCTCTCTGTCAAATAAATAAATAAAATCTTAAAAAAAAAAAGAAGACTATGATTATGCTTAGACCTCCTGCCTCACTAAAAAGAGTTCAACCATGTGAACTTCAATATGACATTGCTTTTTTTGCTTTTGGTTAAGTTGCATGCTGTATATGCTTGCCCCTTATGACCCTAACAGCAACATTATGAAAATAAAGGAGGCAATGGAAAGTAAAATACTAGTCATCCTAACAATTTATATCTCTCTTATTAATACACCAGTCTGGGTGGTTATCTGAGCATTTGCGGCAAAAATAACAAAAACAAAAGCCAAGCTAATTTAATTCCAATTTTAGTTTCAATAAATTTCAAAACTGGAATGACAATGAGAATTCTGCTCCTTGCCATAATAGATTAAAAGCACGAAATTTCTCTTCCTGCCTTAAAAAAAAAAAAAAGAAAACCAAAAAAATAAATGAAATGATCATTTTCAATCCTTAGACAACATGCAGCCCAGGATAATGATCCCCTCAGAAAAGGAAAACAAACAAGGTGAGCCCTATGATTGTTCCTGATTTCTCCCTGAAAAGTTTCCAGCCTGGGGCACAGGAAGAGAAAAGCCAAAGACAGCCGAGTAATCTCACCAAGTTCCAGAGTTCAGCTGGGGAAGGACAAAATGGCTAGGATTTGATGAGGGAAAATACAATGGGAAACGAAACTAGACAGAGAGCTCTAGAGATCTGTTTATCTGTATGAAAATGTTACTGTTAGGCTAGAGAAAGAATCACAGGAAAGGAACAGGGCTGGGAATACTGGGGGTTCCAATGAACCACAGTGGAAAGACCTAATTCACAAAATATCAAATACTGTCTTAGAAATGGGGCCAAATTAGCCCTGATTAAATAAAGGCTGCTCTAAATCTGACCTAACAAAACCTACAAGGAAGCCTTTAAAGGGCCAAATGGATCCCAGGAAACTTAAGTTTGCTGCAGAAAAAGAATAACAATATTTATTTTTAATAACAATATTTTAAAAAATACAACAAGATCTAACATCTCAAACATAAAATTCAAAATGTCCAGCATCCAATCAAAATTTACCAGGCATGCAAATAGGGAAAGAAAATATAAACCATAACCAAGAGAAAAATCAATCTATGGAAACACCCAGCAATGATGCTGTCAGTAGAATTAATTATATTCCATTTGTTCAAGGAAAGAGAAACAGGAACACAATGAGAAATAAAGGATATAAAAATGACCCAAACTGAACTTTGACCAAAAATTACAACATTTGAAATGAAAAATATCCTGGATGACATTAACAGCTTATTTAATATTGCAGAAAAGATCAGCAGACATAAAGGCATAACAATAGAACTCTGTAAAATTAAACAGAGAGAAAGAAGACTAAAACAGAAATATACTGAGCATGTTAAGTTTTCTAACCCCACTGTAAATGAAATCCCAGAAGAGGAGAGGGGAAAGAAATAGAAAAAAAATTATTTATTCTTTTAAAGATTTTACTTATTTCAAACAATGAATCTTAGAACACTAAAAAAACAAATTATTTTTTAAAAGAAAAAGGGAAAAAAAGATTTTACTTATTTCAGAGAAAGAGAATAAGCACACAAGTGGAAGAGAGGCAAAGGAAGAGGGGAAAGTAGACTCCCCAGCGAGCAGAGAGCCCAACACAAGGCTCAATCCCAGAACCCTGGGATCATGACCTGAGCTGAAGGGAGACCCTTAATGGACTGAGCCACCCAGGCACCCTCCAGATTTTTTTAATGACCAAAATTCTTCTATTTGATGAAAATTAAAACCCTATTAAAATCTCCAAGCTCAATGAATCTCAAGCAGAAAATGAAGAAAACCACCATAAGTTATATTAATATCAAATTACTGAAAACCACGATAAAGCGAGTGTCGGAAGACTCCTGGTGAGAAGAGAACTGGAGAAAGGAGTCATGAATTCTGTGCATAGATGTGTACAAGCCTCAGTCTAAGCCCTGAACTATGCATGCACAGAATGGACCCATGAAACAGCAGAGCAAATATTTGGGAAAATTTAACTGAAATTCGAACCACACACACAAATCTCACAATGACTAACTTTTGTGCTATGCATACAAAGGACATATTCAGACCAATGTGGCAAAGGCTTGGACAAATAAACTGAGATTTGAAACACCCATACAAGTTTCTACACAACTCAAAAATCTTAACATTTAGTACAGGCATGCCCAGGTGATATTGCAGATTTCGCTGCAGACCACCACAGTCAAGCAAATATTGCATTAAAGTGACTCAAATGAAGTCAACTAAGTGAGCAATAGCATTATGTCTAAAAAACAATACACAAACTTTAATTAGCGTGTGGGCGTCCCCGAGCGTGTGGGTGCCCTTGTGCGTGTGAAGATGTGGTCCATATATACAATGGAATACTACGCCTGCATCAGAAAGGACGAATATCCAACTTTTGTAGCAACATGGACTGGACTGGAGGAGATTATGCTGAGTGAAATAAGCCAAGAAGAGAAGGTCAAGTATCACATGGTTTCACTTACTTGTGGTGCATGAAGGGTAACCTGGAGGACAGTGGGAGAAGGAAAGTAAATGGGAAGTAGGGTAATCCAGGGAGGGAGACGAAACAACAGAGACTTTGGACACAGAAACAAACTGAGCGACTTGGAGGGAGGGGGGTGGGGGGATGGGAGAGCCTGGTGGTGGGGCGCCTGGGTGGCTCAGTTGGTTAGGCGACTGCCTTCGGCTCAGGTCATGGTCCCGGAGACCCGGGATGGAGCCTCACATTGGGCTTCCTGCTCAGCAGGAGGCCTGCTTCTCCCTCTCTCACTCCCCCTGCTTGTGTTCCCCTTCTCGCTGTCTTTCTCTCTGTCAAGTAAATAAATAAAATCTTTTAAAAAAAGTCAAAAGCACAAGCAACCAAAGAAAAAATATATATGTTAACTTGACTTCATAAAATTAAAGACTTTTGTGCTTCACAGGATGCTATCAAGAAAGTGAAAAAACAACCCACAAGAGAAAATACTTGCAAATCATGTATCTGACAAGGGACTTGTATTCAGAATATATAAAGAACTCTCAAAACAAAAAGACAACCCAATTTTTAAGTGGGCAAAAGATCTGAAGAGCTCTCTCCAAAGAAGATATACAAATGGCCAATAAACACAGTAAAAGATGTTCGACATAATTAGCCATCAAATAAAACTACATCATTAGCAAATCAAAGCCAAATAGCAAGTGTTGGCAAGGATATAATAAAAATTGGAACCCTCATACATTGCTGGTAAGAATACAAATTGGTAAAAAAAAAAAAAAAAAAAAAGAGAATACAAATTGGTGCAGCCACTATGGAAAACAGACCGTTTTTTGAAATGTTCAACATAGAATTACACTACCCAGCAATTCCACTCCCAGATAGGCAATTGCCCTTGAATAATACGGGTTTGAACTATACAGGTGCCCACTTATTATGTGGATTTTTTTGATACAGTACAGTATCTAAATATATTTTCTCTTCCTTATGATTGTCTCAACATTTTCTTTTCTCTAGCTTAATGTAAGAAAAAAATATATAATTACATAACATACGAAACATGTGTTAACCCGCTCATGTAATTGGTAAGGTTTCCACTCAATAGCAGGCTATTTATTAACAGTTAAGTTTTTGGAAAATCAAAAGTTGTATGCAGATTCTCAGCCACACAGTAGGTCAGCAATCCTAACCTATGCACTGATCGAGGGTCAACTGTAGATCTAAGAGAAATGAAAACATATATCCACACAAATTTGTGCACAAATATTCCTAGTAGCATTAGTCATAATAGCCAAAAAGTAGAAACAACTCAAATAAATGTCCATTAGCTGATGCACTGATTATTCATGTGATAAATATTCACACAATGGAATATTTTACTTGGCTACAGAGCGGAATGCAGCACTGATACACACTGCAGCATGGATGAGCCTTGAAGGCATTATGCTCAGTGAAAGAAGTCAGTTACAAAACAGCACATCCTATACAATTCCATTCATGTTTAATGTACAGAATAGGCAAATCCATAGAAAGAAGGTAGATTAGTGATTGCTTGGAGCTGTGAGGACAAGAAAAGGTAATGAGGACAATATGAGGAATGCAGGTATAGGGATTCTTTTTTGGGATACTTAAATGTTCTAAATTGGTTGCACAGTTCTCAATATACACTAAATTGTGTGTCTCAATATACACAGTTCTCAATATACACTAAATATACATCTAAATTGGTTGCACAGTTCTCAATATACAATATACCACTGGACTGTAAACTTCAAATGGGTAAATTTTACAGTGTTTTAAATAAAGCTCAATAAATTACAGAAGAAAAAAATAACATCTAATATATGAGTTACATTATTATAAGGCAAACCTAATCTACAGTGTTTAGATATGAATAATTAGGTCTCACGATATTCAAAAAAAAAAAAACAACGGAAAACAATCGCTATACCAGTTAGTAGTTAACTTCAAGGTTATGACTGGAAAGAGGCATATGAACAGCTGCTGGTTTATTTCTGGGTGGTGGTTGCATGGGATTTCATTTTAAAATCAGTTGCTAAGCTGGACACTTACATTTCATGCACTTTTCTCAACCTTAAAAGGTTTAAAAAGTAAAATAAAACTATAAAACTTACTAGAAAAACACCGTCAAGAAAACATACAGGTAGAGAGTGATGGATCTAACTGCATAAAAGGTTTAAACAGGAAAACTCTCAACAGTGGCTAGGATACACAGAAATAGGTATTGCCACACGATGTGGGTAATAAACTACAGCGCTGCTTGGAAGTATGTATCAAAAACCTCAAATATGTGCATACCTCTTGGCGAGGATATTCACCCACAGCTTAAAGAAATAAAGACACCTGTGATAATAACACTGCATTACTTAGCATAAGTGTATTACTATAGTTCCTTCATCCACACGTGCACCAGTAAATATATAAAAAAATATTTACTGTCATCTATAGATTTCAGAATATACTAATTTAAAAAACACATTAACAATATACTCAATATTATTTTATCTTTTAGAAATATACAAAACAGATAATGTGGAAATTATACACCAAAATGTTAGAAGTAGTTTTCTTCGTGGGAGGTGAACAAAGATGATGTTGCTTCTAATTTTTTTTCAATTTTCTTAATCTGTATTTTCTAACTTTCCCATAATAAAGGGAAAAGTTACTTTTGAAAAGAAATAGTTGCCAGTATGTACTCTTCATATGATGTGATTAAAATGGCATTTCATCACTTATGGACTTCCTCCACAAAACCCATGAAAAAAACAATCAGAAAAGAAATATCACATTCCAAGAGGGGCTTCCTACAAAATACTTGACCAGTACTTCTCAAACTGTCAAGGTCATCAAAAACAAGGAAAGTTAAGAGGAACCTAAGGAAACTTGACTCCTAAATGTAATGTGGTATCTAAATAAACTATGGACATTAGTTCATAAAAATGTGTCAATATGAGTTCATTACTTGTAACAAAGGTTCCAGGCTGGCGTAAGACGTTAAGAGAGATGAAAATGGGTGCAGAGTACAGGGAAACTCTATACTAATTTTTCTGGTAATCTAAAACTATTCTAAAAAACTAAAAGGTAGTCCTAAAAAGAGAAATAAATAATAGTATCTTGAGTTTAATTTTTACTGTTCTTCAGTTTCAGATGATTCCAAAGATATATGTTTTGTGTACACACACAGAGAGACAGTAGGAAAAGAACAGTGAACAAAATATTAGGGTCTTTTAGACACTATATTATAAAAAGAGTTCCTTACAATACACTACATATTTATCAATACACACAACATCTGTATAGGTAATAGATATGGTGTAAATATGTCTGTAGAGATCTCATCTATTTAAGCCACTTCTATTTATACAGAAATAGAAAGAGAAGATAAAAATATAATTCACAGAAATAGAATTATATATAAAATATAAAATCTATTACTATGCATCTTCTTGTGCTGTAAGATATGGCGAACTTTTAGCAGAAGGCTTATTTTGCTCGATTAACAAGTTAGGTATCCCTAATTTCTTTTCTTACTGAATGCTGACCACTGAAATAGCACATCATGTACTCCTAGGGGGAGCCAAGTCAGAGAGCAGAGAAAGTGCTTGCTAAAATAATTTTCTCCTCTTTCCCAAAAGGGAAAAAGTCAGTAGTGGTGACCAGTCCTGCTGAGCCTTGTGGAAGTCAGTTCCCCTAAGTCCAAATAAACTGTAGTCCCTTATGAAGCCTGCTGAGAAGACCAAAGGGAAAAGGCATTCCACTTGTTAAATGTTTATTATTTGAGCTTCTCAGCCAACTATAATAAGGGAGAGGTGAAGCTGTCTGCAAGCTGCAAGCAGATTTAGCTACTCAAATTCCATGAATGTGAAATAGAACACTGAGCCTAAACCCTTAAAATTTACTAAGCAGTAGCTTGAGGGAGGTGGTAGTGGAGAATTAAAGCTTGGAGCCGGTAATATTTGGGTCAGTGATTTGAAAGCAGCTCAAGTCAACAAAGAACTAAAATTCTCCACAACAGGAAAACTGTGGCTTCCTCTTGTTCTAAGAATCACAATCCAGCAGAGAAAAGGTACAAATCTCTTCTCTCCCACATCTCCTCCCACTTTGATCTACAAGAATAAGCCGAATTCTTATCTATTAAACTGCTGCTGGGTGGGATGACTACAAGCTAAACCTTTTTTCGCTAATCCTGTGATTCACATGATGTCTTCTAGGTGAATCTCAATGACCACTCCCTCTGTGCTTAGTTATTCTCCCCTTTCCCAGCTGAATGTGGTGGAAATCCTTTTACTAAGATAGTGCTGTTATGTTTGAGGTTGGAAAGCCACAGGAATGTGCTTTATATTACTGGAGGCTTTGGGCTATGAGTACTAATTAAATAAAGGGGCAGAAGCACAATACATTTTAGTAGATATTATGATGAAGGAAGTCTACTTGAAAAAATAAAACATATATGTTATTTTTATATAACTTCTATGTATTATTTTCCAAATTCCCAGGCTAATTATAGCTCAAATTAAAATTAATAACAAACTGGGGCGCCTTGGTGGCTCAGTTGGTTAAGCGACTGCCTTTGGCTCAGGTCATGATCCCGGAGTCCTAGGATGGAGCCCCGCATCAGGCTCCCTGCTCGGCAGGAAGCCTGCTTCTCCCTCTCTCACTCCCCCTGCTTGTGTTCCCTCTCTCGCTGTGTTTCTGTCAAATAAATAAATAAAATCTTTAAAAAAAAATTAATAACAAGCTGGAGAAAAATCTTTTTTGAGATTAACTAAATCTTTAACCCTCTAAAACATGAGACATAAGGAAGAATGAAGTAAAAAGATTTGATTGTCATGTAAATACGAACCAACAGATTTAATGACAATAAAGTTTTGGGCTCCTGGACTGAATCTCTGCTAAAGGTCTGTCTTCTTGGGCAAAAAAGTTCGGTCCTTTGAGCTCCAGTTTTCCCAACCCTAAAATGAAGATACGGATCTGATGTTTCCCCAAGGTTGAGATGAGGATCCTAAATCTTTTACAAAGTATATGTTGAATTAGAAGAGAATATAAAAACTGGATCAATGGTATATTTTAACCATCTACTAAATAATAATAGCAATAGCTATCAACAATTAAATGCCTAATATCTGTGGGGCGCCTGGGTGGTTCAATCCCTTAGGCGTCCATCTCTTGATTTTGGCTCCAGTCATTATCTCAGGGTCCGGGGGTCCAGCTGCATTGGGCTCCATGCTCAGTGGGGAGGCTGCTTGAGATCTATTCTCTCCCCCTGCCCCTCCCCCCCATGACTTGCATACTCACTTGCTAATAAATTTTTTTTAATTAAAAATAAATGCCTAATTTGTGCAAGAACATATTATATGGGGTCCTTTATACTTTAATCCTCCTTTTGACCCCCAACAGACATCCATAAACTACTTAATACAAAAAGCCTGAGAAAACAGGGCCAGAAAAGCCAAGAAATTTGCCCAGGATCACAAAGCTAGTGATAAATGGCAAAATTACAAATCAAAACAAAATCTGGGTCTACAGACCATACTCTTCCCACTAGCCATGTAGAACTAATCCGGCATGAATAAGAAACAAGGCAGTCATAGCAGTCAATTTTCTAGATAACTACATTTTAACTTCAAAATTTTATGTAAATCTGTCTAAAAAATATCATGCATACATCCTTTTTTGCTTTGACCAACTGAAGGTGATGGCTTTCTTCAAAACTCAGGATCATGGTCGTGGTCATTTTGAGGTAGATCACAGCTGCAGTGCCTGTAGTTCTCTCCTTGCTAAAGCTGAGCGAGCTGACGGAAACACGGGCATCACCTCTCCCGACCCTCTGCCCCAGCTGCGCCCCAGCTACTCCCCAGGAACTCCGAGAACTCACGGATACAAACAATTCTAAGTCAATAAGGCCCTGGGTAAGAGCCTACAGGAGGCTCCCGCTAAATACACCCGCGTAAGCTAATCGCACTATTTTCCTCCTAGCTTCCTTCTGGATTGTAGCTGTCATTTGTCAAGACGAAAGTCCCTCAAGACTGACCCTCCAGATAAACGGAACCTTACTAAACTGAATGAACACCTTGTTTCACAGTATTCCGTCACTTTAGACTTCAGTTTTCTGAATGTCATCCCCCTGTTGTGAAAATGGAATCACAGGATTAAAATACTTAACTTCTAGAACCTACTGTAGAGTAAAGCCTTCAGGAGATTCATACACATGTATTTAGCTGCATGATACCTAAAACACGACAGGTAATAAACACTCTCCTGGAACAATAATGATGGTAAACTCAGCCTCAAACTACACACTGGCACGTGGGGATGTGGCATTTGAATGCATTCAAGGAAGACTCTCCTCAGCCTAAAGGCAATTCCTGCCAAACACCCATCTCTCGTCCTTCTCCCACACCAGCAGAAGGAATGACTGGATAAATGCCTCTCCGTTCGTCAAGGGTGATGTGTAGCACACAGCACTCAGCCGCTCACAAGTGGGTCTCCCTCTCCCTGCCCAGGCATATGTCAACTCCCTGCCGGAAGGGAGAGTTTCACCCTCATCTTTTGTGGTCTACTCTCAGAGCCTTGCATCGCACCTTCCAGACTGCAAGTGCCTCAAGAATGTACACCCTGTCCTTCATTCATCTTTTAAGTGTTTAATGGTACCAAAATGTGTTCCCTCTTCTACCACTCCCTCCCCCATCAGTCCCCACAAGGGATGATAAGGCCCTCCCTTTCATGAGATCGCACAAGTGTCTGTGTTCAACAGTGGTATAAAAGACAGAATGCCTATTTTAAAAGTAAGTTCACAGGAAAGATCCTAGGGAAAATTAATCCTTATTTTCTCACATGCCACTGATACATTGATAAATGCCACATACCTGCCTTCAACACACAGTGTGAATAAAAATAATATGTCCTTGCCTTAATAATGAAAGATACATAATGTCAGTCGTAGAATTTACTCTGTATATTTCAACTTTAACCTCATCATTTTTACCTCATTGAAACTGATGTGCCTACTGGTACTGAAGATAGTGCAATATCAATAGTTGCGTTTTCTGTTCATTTTGATTTCAGACATTTACACTTCATTAGAAATAACTCAAGGCTTCTGCCCCATATTCAAGAAGCCCTAGTCAGCTCATCCTTTCATGCCTGGTGCCACTCATTTACATGTATCATCCATACTATTAATGTAGGTTCTTCAACAGTAAATGATGATCTTAATACCTCTTCACTTTGGATTTTTTCCAGTTGACTTTTTTAATACCCAAATCCACATATGATTCAGTGAGTTCTATATTTAATTCTCCTTCTGAGTCACCTGGAAGTATTCCTAATTTTGCAGCAGATTCATAGAGAGAAATTTCATCTTTTAGTTCTGTTAATTCTTCCTAAAACATAAAATTATTGAAAATTATTTTCTTATGCAAAAGACTCATTCATCTATGCTTCGAAATTCATTTTAATGATCAGAACTACTTCACATACTTTAAAAATAACTTTAAAATAATGCTTCTATGAATATGAGTATACAATTAGCATATGTATTAATAACTTTAGAGATATACATAGAGAGATATACATAACTTTAAAAGGCCAGCACACATTGGTTTTCAAGTAAACTGAACAAACAAATAAATAAATGAACGAGAAAGCAAACATAAGGAGCTTCTTTCACATCTCCCTCGCTCCACAAAAAGTGTCCTGTCAGCTGAGAAACTGATGGCAGCACTTTTTGGCTTTCTAGAGGACAGAATGGACAGGTTTGCCAAAAACGTGTTGTGCTTTAGTCTGCCGCTGGGAAAAGGCAAGGTGTATCTTTCCAGCAAAGGTAATACTGGAATTCTTCCTCCAGTGGAAAAATATAAGTAGTGCCAGAGGAGGACGTGAGAGAGTTACAGCGAAACTACAGGTCTCCCACACCTGTAGATATACTTATCTCCGGGATACATCCATCAATGAAAGGACATGCCAATGTAAATGACAGGCATGCTGGGGGAGTCGGGGAGGTGGAGCGGTGGGCTCTGGCTCTGCAGTCAGGATGGATCTGGTCTTGACTACCTAATTGTGTGGGTGACACTGCGAACAACTCTCAGTGCGTGGTCTAGAGATGGTCCAACTACCTCTTTTATAGAGAACTCCAAGGTTCAGAAGTGATGTACGCACTGCCTAATTCAGTTACCCATAGAGTCTCTTCCAAGTGGAAACACTCACTTGCAAAGTCTTGTTCATGTTTTCACTCATAGCATGTGCTTTCTGTGCTTGCTGCAGCTGGAACCGTAGCTGAGCCACCTCCTGGACAGAGCCTGGGGGAGAAAAATCATCGAGTACACCAAAAGTAAAGGGACAAAGTACCCATGATGTACAGCAGAACTTGAATCCACTGAGGCTATGGAAGGTGGAGTTCTGTTTTATTACCTTCCTAGGAGCACAAAGGTAGAGTGACTGGGACCCAGAAGCCAGAGGTCCAGACATTTCCAAGACCTGCCCACACATTTGGTATGGCTCCTCATATGTCCTTGGGCGGTTGAAGACTTGGGACTACCATGACCTTGCTCTGAATCAAATCAGCCACGTCTACAGACCTTAATACTCCACAAGTCCTTTAATAGGAGCATAACATTCCAACTCATAGAAAGCCAAAGCAAAAATTCTTTGGAACCCATTTCTACCCTCTAATGAGAAAACTACATCTTGCTGCCTTTAGCTTCTTTTGAAATGCTTTTATTTCCACCACCCCCACCTCCACATGTGAAAAAAGCATATTCGGGCCATGCTTCGGAAACTTCGGTAACCTAATGTTTTAAATGTACTAGGGGAAGCTCCCATTTAAAAGGGACTTTATTGGGCCTCCTCAAAAGAAAATGAGCATCTGGGAAATGGTTAAGCGAAGTAATGATGGCATATTATGCAATGAAAGAAAATCGTGTTTTCAAAGCCTTTAGTGGCAAGGAAAAAGGCTCACTAAATAATGCCACGTGAAACAAAAGGACACAAAACTGAACGGGGGGTGAGGGGTGGGGGGAAGGGGACAAACAGGGTATGAGCCTGGTTTTTTGCCCCCACCAAAACCTATATACACACATATTGGTACTTTTAACTTCTGAGTAAGTTACTCTGGTAACTCTGTCCGAATTGGCTTTACGGGCCCAAGTGTCACTTTCATATGTCAGGTCATGAATAGCCATTGAACTATTTTCCCAGCAGGGGCTATTCAGCAGCACACAGGGCAGTACTGTCAGTGGGACAGTCTGCATAAGCATGCGATTATTTTATTGCCTTTTACTCTAATGTCACTCTATCAAAACGGATAAGAAAAGTGCTGCTGAAACTAATGGCAAACAATGTATGTCACAAACTGAATCACCATGGAAACCATATGAGAAATCTTAAGCATGACAAAAGTAACTCCCTAGCTTCAGCTGACCAGGTAAGTGCGAGAGAAAAACAAAAACAAAAACAAAAACAAAAACAAATTAAAGAAATTTCACAAAACGATAGAAATACATGATCAGACTGACTCTAAAAAGCAAAGCATAATGGGATTCCATAATCATTTTTACTTCCCAGGGATAGAACCCACCTTCTAACTTACATTTTATTGTTCAATTTTTGCACATTCAGCTTTAGTATGTTTTCAAAAATGTACCATATGCAGAAGCAGGGAATTACCTAAGTGTATGTGTTCAATTTCACTTGAGAGCAATACATTCAAACATTAACCACAGTTACCTCTGTGTACTAGGATTACTGTCTATTTTTATTTGCTACTTTGCACTTCTAAATTAACTAATGAAAATGCATTATACATTTATACACATATACTAATAATGTTAAAAAAAACTGTCACTGGTGATCTTTTCTGTGTTTTCCGGATTTTAACAATTCACAGATCCTACCATGTTCTCTCTGTATATTATACTAGCCTCCTGGGAAGACAAGGGTCCATCCTGCACACCCACCTGAGTGTAAGAAGTTAGCACACTGCTTCTGACTCTCCTCTAGACTTCTGGTCAATCTGTTAATGATCTCAGTCTTTTCTAATTTAGTTGCTTCTTGATTCCTTTCCAGTTCTTTCACTTGATCTTTCAAATGACAACAAATATCTTCCTAAGTAGAAAAAGCATTCAAGACGTCATTTTCATGATCAGTTATTAAATACTAAACAAATATAATACATAATTGGATTTTAGGTCAAACATAAAAACATCACAGAGCAGCATCACCTCTTCTACAAGGTTAAATGCACAGGACTGGAAATTAGAACAAATTTTTAAGATCTTGGGTGAGTCATCAACGTCTCCATCTGTTTTTTCTTTGGTAATTATGCTAATAAAGGTTAAATTCAATGATTTCTGAAGTCCATTCTGTTCCACAATCACAAGACATTGACATTCTAAAATTAGATTCTATTCAAGCCAAAGAAAATGTATTACATTTCTATCTGCATGTTACACTGTCAGTATAAGTGTATGTATATATATTTAGGCACACCACTTTGAACCAGGGAATCTGTATCCCAAGACAGCAAGGATTCAGATAAATACATGGACATTCACTCTATTCTAAAGAGCCAAAACCTCATACTACCCTGAGCAGCCGAAAATAATGTCTCCCTCCTGTGAACTTCATTGATACTTAATCAGTTTCTCTCATATTTGTCTTTCTACCTTTTACAGCTCTTATTTTTCGTAACAGTCTCGTTGAGCGTACCTACAGAGTGCCTTACACACAGTGAGTACTACAAAAACAAACAAATCTTTAAAAATAAATGATATAGAAAACCAGACAGAATAAATCTGTGTGCGTGTGTGTGTATGTGTGCATGCACTTGTGCACGCACCCAAGAAAGCATTCATGTGTGTAACTTTATGGAAATTATAGAAAAATATGGAGCATGTATACAGTATATTCAAATTTCTCCAAAAAGAAAAATGTGAGACTTTTGCACAGCAAAGGAAACAGTCAACAAAACCCAAAGAAAACCAACAGAATGGGAGAGGATGTTTGCAAGTAACATATCAAATAAAGCACTAGTATCCAAAATCTATAAAGAACTTTTCAAACTCAACACCCAAAGAACAAATAATCCAATCAAGAAATGGGCTGAAGACATGAACAGACATTTCTCCAAAGAAGACACTTCTCCAAATGGCCAACAGACACAGGAAAAAGTGCTCAACATCACTCGGCATCAGGGAAATACAAATCAAAACCACAGTGGGAGACCACCTCACACCAGTCAGAATGGCTAAAATTAACAAGTCAGGAAACGACAGGTGTTGGAGAGGATGTGGAGAAAGGGGAACCCTCCTAAATTGTTGGTGGGAATGCAAGCTGGTGCAGCCACTCTGGAAAACAGTATGGAGGTTCCTCAAAAAGTTGAAAATAGAGCTACCCTACAACCCAGCAATTGCACTACTGGGTATTTACCCTAAAGACACAAATGTAGTGATCCGAAGTGGCCCATGCACCCAAATGTTTATAGCAGCAACGTCCACGATAGCCACACTATGGAAAGAGCCTACATGTCCATCAACAGATGAGTGGATAAAGATATAGTGTATATATACAATGGAATACTATGCAGTCATAAAAAGAATGAAATCCTACCATTTGCAACAACTTGGATGGAACTGGAGGGTATTATGCAGAGCAAAATAAGTCAATTAGAGAAAGACAATTATCAGATGATCTCTCTGATATGAGGAATTTGAGAGGCAGGGCAGGGGCGTTGTGGGGAGTAGGGAGGGAAAAAAATGAAACAAGATGGGAACAGGGAAGGAGACAAACCATAAGACAAACCATTCCTTAATCTCAGGAAACAAACTGAGGGTTGCTGGGGAGTGGGGGAGGTTATGGAAAAAAATAAATAAAAATAAATGTGTTTAGGAGTAATAAGCCATGGGAGTCGCAAGCTTAGGCAGAAGAATCATCACTTCTCACTCAAAAAAGACTACACGTGGAGTGCCTGGGTGGCTCAGGTCACAATCCCAGGGTCCTGGGTTAAATAGCCACGTGTCAGGCTCCCTTCTCAGCGGGAAGCCTGCTTCTCCCTTTCCCACTCCTCCTGTTTGTGTTCCCTCTCTCACTATGTTCTCTGTCAAATAAATAAAAGTCTTAAAAAACACAAAAACAAAAAAGACTACATAGACTGAATTGCAGAGCATGACATAGGCAGGAAGAAGTTAATTGGCTGAAGTTACCTGAAAACACCTGAAGAAAATAAGTATTTAGAAGAATATTAAGAAAGGGCTTTGAAACAAAGAGAAGGCACTTGGAACCTGTTCCACAGGCTAACCTAAAGCCCAATAATGCCTTAAGGATAGTAATATAAGGTACACCTCATATGGATACTGACAGCATCACGAAGCAGAGGAAAGGGACTCTGAAGTCTCCTATTTTAGTTAAAATAGAAAAAACTCATGTGAATTTTGCATTCTATTTCATAATGTAGTCATGTTTGCTTTAAATTTTTTCTACCAAATTTCTGAGCAAAGTGAAGCTTCTGGAAACTGCTCCATGTTTATTCAACAGTGCAAACCTCTTGGCACACTGCTGCGCATTCCCAGGCCAGCTTGAAAAGCATGATCCTAAAGCGCCAAAATAACATGGCAAACACAATGAATGGGCTGCCATTAAGGACACTGTGACTGCGTGTGTGAGCAGGGGTGGGGATAAAACATTTATGGGCTGGGGAAGCCGTAATAACTTTTATAAGAGACTGAGAACTGGCAAAAACAAAGTTCAAGAAAAAGTAGATATGAAAAACATATGAAGAGAAGGCCGACAGTAGCAATGACTTGACTAGATGCAACAATCTACTGAACCATGTTGTTTCCTGTTGACAAGTTCAGGGAAAACAATTACACTCATAGACTTGCTCAGTTTTGGTACCATGGAACACTACATTGAAAACTAACGATGTACTGTATGGTGACTCATAGAACATAAATAAATAAATAAATAAAAATCATTACAAGACCCTCAAAAAACAAACAAACAAAATGAGTGGTTCCTTCTTTTCTATGGGTAGCTTGAGTAAGAACATTGAGTTCAAGATGGTTAAAGGCAGACAGCTTTAAGACTGAACAAGCAGCAAATGTTCACAACAGCAAACTGTGGAAGGAGCCGAGATGCCCTTCAGTACATGAATGGACAAAGAAGATGTGGTCCATATATACAATGGAATATTACTCAGCCATCAGAAATGGTGAATACCCAACTTTTGCACCCACATGGATGGAACTGGAGAGGATTATGCTAAGTGAAGTAAGTCAAGCAGAGAAAGATGATTACTATATGGTTTCACTCATACATGGAACATAAGCAATAGCATAGAGGACCATAGGGTACGGGAGGGAAATCCAAAAGGCGGAAATCAGAGGGGGAGATAAACCATGAGAGACTATGGATCCCAAGAAACAATTTGGGGGTTTCAGAAGGAAGGAGGGGAGGAGGAGGGGGTAACAGGGTGATGGGTATTGAGGAGGGCATGTGCTGTGATGAGACTGGGTGTTATACTTAACTAACGAATCATTGAACATTACATCAAAAATGTACAATACAGTGGCTGAACAAAAAAACTGAATATTTTTTAAAAACACACACACAAGACAGAGATAATACCTGAATCTATGGGATCAAGTAGAACTGAACAGATTTCTAGTGCACAGAGAAATGAGGGTTAGGCCACAGAGAGGTCTGTGGGAATCTCTTTGCCAAGAGGAGGTTATTTCAAATAGAGCTTTAACTATAACGTTAAAGGAAAGTTACAAAGTAGACCAGGGAAAAGTCATGACATAGAAACCAAAGTCCACAATTTCACCCAAAGCTGCAGATTTCAAGATGACCAGAGTGAAGAAAGATTTTATACCATCAAGGAGATAATCAGAGATCTTAACCTGACAATTGGAGACCTCAGAACATGACACTTCCAGGAATGGGAGAGAGAAGACAGGAGAGGTCCAGGAGATGGTTTGCTATAAGAAAGTTCTGTCACTGAAGGAAGACAGCTCCAAGAAGCTTTGGCTGAGTATTCTAACAATATGATTAGTTTACAATTGTAGTCCTTTACCACCAAAGACTAGTTTTTCATAAAGCAGTGATTTTTAACCTTTTGCAGGGGAGGCATGAACCTGTTGGAAAAATCTGAGTAAGTTTGTGGGTCTACTCAAAAAAATATATATATAAATTTATTATTATTATTATTATTATTATTATATTATTTATATATATATATATACACCACATATATTGACACCCAAAAGAAAATCATACCCACAATTTGAGACGATCCATCAAAGCCCTGGTGTCTGGTCATGAACTGCCTTAGGGGATGCCAGGTTTAAAAGTCTATGTAATAGCACAATGTATGAACATCGATTTTGTTAATACTATAGCACATAGGGATGCAGCTGTATGTAACTATGTGAGAGCTGCTCAGACCCTAGAAATTGGCAAACTTATTCAAGTTCATGTACTAAATGATCCAGTTATTTGTATCTCGCTACTATTTTCCAAGAATTGTTTTACTTGTCTTGGTACTGTGCTGAATGGAACATAGGAAAAGGTTTGTCTGAAAGCAAAATACTTTATACCTCTTGAATAACTTTATAAAGAAAAAGAGGACAAGGGTAGCAAAATGCAGAATGTATGTATGGTTACCAGCTACTCTGAGAAATCAACCCCCTCTGTATAGAATACTCCTACATTTTTCAATTTATAGGCATGCATCTTATAGCTCCTGGTTGATTTTTATAGCAGCTTTCTAATCAGGAATCTCAATTTGGATTCTAAGATAATATGGATTGTCTTTTTATTAAAAATACTGCTGAGCCAACTGATCCCAAATTGAGAGCACAAAAGAAATACCCTAAGAAACATTCCCAAAAGGAAGAACTACAAGCACTTTGGAATCATCACTTTGCAAAGCAGCTATGCAATTATATGCAGAGAGAATATATGGTCTGTTTAAAAAAAATAAAATAAAATCAGTCACAGAATGTCACAGTGGAAAAGACCTCAATCAACACCTTCGGTCTGTGGTTCAGGAGTCTGAAGCCCAATCAGCACAGAATTGAGACTTTGTTCTGTGTTCTAGTCCAAGTTCCTTCTATTCAAGCGGGGGAGGGGAGGTGGTAGTGGTGAAACAGAGAATGGAGTGGGCACAGGGCTTGAACACAGTGAGAATTTCTTCCAACCCTCCCCTGTGTACCGTGTCAAAGTCAGCAGAGAATGGAGAGATACTCAACCCTGCAAGAAGAGTCACCAGACTCCACCCCTCTTGTCATCCAAGAAGGACCACTGTCCAAATCCAACTAACTTTAATGCTACTATGCAAACATAGCCAAAACAAATAAAACTGTATCTCAAATGTCATGTTTAAATTCCGAAGATTTTTTTCAATGACTTGGCATAGCTTTTGTCTTTCTCCACATAGCCTCCACACCAATCAAACTCACAATACTTTTCTATACAAAAAGTATATTTAGGAAAATAAATCTAATAACATATAAATACATAAAAAATTAGATGGTATACCATTATTACTGGCAATAATGCAGTACTTATATACATAATATTAAGTACTTCTACTTAAAATATGGAAAGCTATGTAAATAAAAAATAACAACCTAAATCAGGATGAGTTTTAAGTGTGGTGGGATTTACCATAGCCTCCCATTTTATTTTTCTGCTCTTCTTCCCTTGACTTAAATTAGTTCTGAAATTACATGAAGAAAAGTACACTGTGAAATTTTATTCATTCAAGTGATTCCCTGGGGTTTGGAACACAAGCAAACCAACCACCTGACTCACCTCATCTTACATTTTATTCCCTTTGGGGCAAAAATAATACAGACTGTGAGAGATGCGTAAGTTTCACATCTCAGTGATTTTAGATCAGACTTTCTTCCTTATATTATTACACTATTCTCAAAAATTAACTCTTCTCCCAAGAATAACTTCTAGACAATATTTACTGACAGGTAAATTACCCAAGAAAGGCTTTCTACTGGTTAAGCTCCCTGGACATCTTCTCAAGTTCAGACCAGCTCCCAGAACACTCACTCTGTTCAGCATGGATTTACTCTAGGGCAACAAGAACAATATGTATAAATACTCTACAAATACAGGACTAATAATGTGAGAACTGGGAAAATACTAACCAATCCTCCAAGTGAGAGAATTTCCAAAATTAAGCTTTCAGGACATATTCATAGATTAAAAATCATTGGCTTTTAAGTCTGACTCATAAACACCTACTGCAAATATCCAAAATTTTCATATGAGGAACCACAAAATATCAGTTACAAAAAATAACCAGCCTTACTCGTTTAGAACAGTTGCTCATGTGAAATCATCCTAACCTGTTCCTTTAGTGCAGTAACTGTAGCATCCAATTTCCTTTGTAAGGACGCCACTTGCTCTTCGTGCTTCTTTGTGAGGCCCGTCACAATGCTCTCATGCTGCTCTCTAACACGCTGAAGTGATTCCGAATGATGGAGGTCCAGTAGCTGCTGCTTCAGGCTCTCCAGAGCCATTTCAGTGGTCCTGGACTTCTTAATCATCTAATAGAGACACGCAGGACAGCCATGTTTACAGTACTTTGACTCTGTCCTCTCTTTATGGTCTGTAACGCCCAAAATCAACCATCTCTTATGAAGAATGGACAAGAAAGGGTCTCCCTACGGAGGGGTTCCTTAAGACTTCCCTAGCTGGGACACACCAGGCCCACGGTTGCTGGAAACATTCACTGAGAAAAAGAACCTATAGTTACCCGAGGAGAGTGACTGAGGATTTTGCTCGGCATGATGGCAAGGTGGGTATACCAGACAAGGCATCTGCTGCTACAGTAATGGTCCCACTGCTGTTTGCATTGCTCTGTGAGCCAGGTGTGGGGGGGCAAGCCAATTGCTGGGTCACGGAAAAATGACAAGTGTTTCTTGAAAGACTGATGAAAACGGTCAACGATCACTTGTGAAAAACAAAGTTTTGAATCTCTATAGTTGTTGAAAAAATAATGGTGCACTAGGCTAAATAATGGTTCCCAAGAGAGGGCCATGTCCTAATGCCTGAATCCTGTGAATATGTTATGTTATGTGGCAAGGGGAGAGTAAGGCTGTAGACCAAATTAAAACCGCTAATCAGATAACCTCAAAACAAAAACGATTATCCTGGATTCTCTGAGTGGGCCCAATGTATCCAGAAAAGTCCTTAAATGAGGGAAACTGAGACAGGAAAGTCAGAACCAGTGACTTCTGGCTCTGAAGATGAAAACTAGCCACAAGTCAAGGAATGCCGGTAGCCTCCAAGAGCTGGAAAAGGCAAGAAAATGGATTCTCCCTCAGAACCTCCCAAAAGCATCACAGCCCTGCTGACACCTTGATCTTCACCCACTGAGACCCACGTCAGACTTCTGACCTCCAGAACCCTAAGATAACATGCATTGTTTCAAGCCGTTATGTTTATGCTAATGATAGAAAATTAGTGCATGTGGTGATCGGTGCTTTTATTCATGTTTTCATTTATGCCTTATATTTTATACACGCAATTTCTAACTTATGATTTAAAAGTTTTAACATTTAACTACATAAAAGCAATTCAACTTTTTATAAGAACTATCAATTTTCAAAAAGTTAAAAATGCTAATGGTCTCTTACACACAACAATTAAAATTTCAAATGAGGCTTATTCTTCCTTTCTATTCCAGAGATTGACCATTTATTCCAATACTGTTTAACGTGCTTATGACAGTTACTCATTTGCTCAATAAAGAATTTGAATACTTTGTAGCAGGCAGGGTTCTAAGCACTTAAGGACATGATGACAAGACAGGCAAGGTCCAAACTCTTACTACTTTTTGGTGGGAAGAGATAAACAGTAACAAGTAAACAAATGAAATCACTTCAGATATTTTTAAAATAGAGTAACAGGATATGGCATGATGAAGGAGAGTAGGAATATGGAGCTATGGGCTACTCTAGATACAAGGTGGCCTGTTTTACCTGACACCTGAAAGATAAGGAACCAGATATGAGACAGAGTTCTTTAAATTCCTTCATGGAACCATCCTTAGAACTAGCCATACATTTCCTCCAAAACCAAACTCACTTTCAATTTTAACCACCCTCTTTCCCCCACCCCAGACTGGTATCACTTTTATGAGTCACCCCCAACCAGGCTTTGCTACCAATGACTTGTGACCATTTCCAACCATTAAATGGCTACCTATCTCATTGATCAAAGAATGTGCCACCACTTTATCTTTTTTTTTTTTTTTTTTAAGATTTTATGTTTAAGTAACCTCTACTCTACACCCAATGTGGGGCTCAAACTCACAACCCCCAGATCGAGTCACACGTTCCAGCTGAGCCAGCCAGGCTGCCCTGTGACATCACTTTAAAGGCAAGTCTATTGGGTTCAGGAAATTTAGGTGCTGCTGTTTTGTCAATAACTGGCTTTGTAACCTTGGGCAAGTAATTTTGACCTCTCCAGAACTTGATTAATTCATTGATAAAATGGTACACACAATGCCTCGTGCCTCACTAATCAATATCCCAACAAGATTTTTTACAAACATAAAAAGTTGATATGCAAAAATCTAGGAAAAACAATGTGAAAAAGAGCTACAAATTTTTTAAGAATACTAATGGTAGCCCTGTTTACCACATTTTAAAATAAACAACCATAAAACTCTAGTCATGCTAGTATCAGAGCAGGAATAGAGAAATATACAAGACAAAAATATGTACATGTTACATCAGTTTTCAACAACACGTACTCAACCTATACTGATCCCCTATTATGTGCTGGAAGGCAGGGAAGACTTGGAAAAGAAAACCCATGAGCAGGGGTGTTAATCAACTAGCAATGTGCTGCCGAAAGGACCTTCCAGAGAGAAGAAATGGCATATACAAAAAACAACATACGCACTATTGAGTTTGAGGAGAATAAGGAAAGAGGTGGGCAAGGATCTGATGGCCATTTCCATGCCATACTTCCTCCCATAAGTAAAGCAGGTCAGGCTTTAGGCAAGGAAAAAACAATCAATATTTTAGGAAGACTGGCCAAGAGAGAATTTGGAGAAGGGGTAAAAGACTAGAGACTAGGAACACCTGGATGGCTCAGAGCGTTAAGTGTCCAAATCAGGGTTGTGATCTCAGGGTCATGAAATCAAGCCCCGCATTGGGCTCTGCACTGGGCATGGAGCCTGCTTAAGATTCTCTCTTTCTCCCTCTGCCCCACCTTCCCCTTGGCCCCTTTCTCCCACCCCACCCCCCCCAAAAAAGACTAGAGACTAGTTAAGATACTTTTGCAACAAATGGTAAAATCCTAAATCACGGACATGTGGACAGAAATGCAAAGACTCAACAGAAGGTCGCGGCTGACTGGATGAAAGGGAACAGAGGAGCTGAGGTCCCCTGCTGACTTCTATCTGACACACAGGTGACTGGGTGGCTGAGAGCACCGTCCCTCCAAGGTAAGGAAAACCTGAGCAGGCTTATGCTAGAAGAAGATACACACTGCAAAGCTCTGCTAAATTTAGTCTTACATTACCAAAACTTAAACTTCTCACTGTAATAAATAAACCTTTTACCATAAGTAATCATCATAAAATATTTACCTGTTCTTCATTCACTTTTAAGGCTTGTATTTGGGTCTCCAGTGCTTTTATTTGTGCTTCAAGCTGTAGCTCTCTTTCTTTTCCATTCTGAAAGAGTTTCTGTGATTCTCGGAGGCTGAGAGTCAAACCATCCTTTTCATCTACAACATTAAAAATGTTTATATAAATAAATTACTGTACAGGGGCCCTTACTTTCACAATCTGTTATCAGATATCAAATGTGTATCACATAAATGTTCAATTCAGATAGTGAACTTCAGTTAATTTAGAGAAAACCAGGAAAGTTCCAAAAAAGAATGCCTGAGTGGCACCAAAAACTTGAGAAAATCAGAAACATTTTGCTCAAAAACCTTACTGTATCCTTTTGAGGACCACAAGATTTCCTGACAATGACCTTCAGCATTTACTCGAGAAGTTACATAAATGTGACAAATCCCTGCTAATCAAAGAAGGAATCCGAGGAGTACTTGTTTTTTATACACATTTGCAATGAAGTTTTAAATTCACCTAATCTTCAATTCTTCCCACATACTTTACTGTAACAGTTTATAAGTTCTTCTCTCAAAATAAATTTTATAAACATTACAGAAAGAGGCCTTTTCACTATCAATTAAGTTTGAAACAAGCTAGAGTTCAGTGACAAAATTATTCTACAAATGAAAAGTTCACCATTGACCAAAACTACAGAAAGCATGAAGAGTAAGCAATTATAACTGTGTTTCCTCTATATGCCTCTCCCAGTAATGGCTGTTTTTTTTCTCCTTGACACACTCAAAGGAGTTCGGAATCACAAACTCTTACTTGGATTAAAATTTTACGTTAATCTGTAGGCTTAGAAAATGTATTGCAAACTAAACACAAGTCTCTCCGGAAACTGGAATACTTCATCCAAGGTAAACTACATATGTAACCAACAAGTTATTGGGACAGGGTGCTAACAGCATAGTTAAATAATGTTCGCTGATTATAACAGCCTAGTAGAAGAGAATGAGGGAAAAAGTAAGGACTTCGAAATAGAATGTTCTGGTGAGAAGTAATCCAAGGCAAGGTGCCAAAATCCTGGGTTTTTGTTTCATTCTGACTGATTCATTATGAGCCCTCTGACCAAGTGCATCCATTCTCTAAGCTTCATATTTAAAATAAGCTGTTAGAAACAAGATATCATAAATTATAGCACCCAACAGGTGTCAGCTTACCTTTGATTATCAGAAGCTGGTGATTCAGAAATCTAATTTGATGCTCACTTTCATTTAACCTTTCAACTAAATTGTCTAGTTGTCTCTCTTTTGCTTTGTTAAGAACCTGAAGTTGGATAATCTGCATATTCTCAGCAGAATCTGCATTAAAATTAAAGATAATTTATTAGATAAAGCATACCCAAATGTAAATTTGTGGATACAACTCATTAGTACCATGAAATCAATTCAATGAATTGTGACTAGCATTTTTTTTAAAAAAACAAGACAATATGGGGCACCTGGGTGGCTCAGTTGGTTAAGCAACTGCCTTCGGCTCAGGTCATGATTCCCAAGACCTGGGATCAAGCCCCACATTGGGCTTCCTGCTCAGCGGAAGGCCTGCTTCTCCCTCTCTCACTCCCCCTGCTTGTGTTCCCTCTCTGGCTGTGTTTCTCTCTGTCAAATAAATAAAATCTTAAAAAAAAAAAAAAGACGATATATCAGTGTGTCATGCAGTATGAATGATTATTTTGTGAAATGTTTGTTTTATTATATATACTTATTTACATAGATAATTATTATAAAACCTCATCACAATGGAAAAAACATACTTCTTACTATGGCCACTGCCAGATAAGTTTAAGAAGTCACTGGTCTAGAGTATAATCCTGAATCACTACCATTTTGGCTAATTTAAAAAAAAAAGCACATACCAGTTACAATGGAACAGTTCTATGCGCTCATAAAATTGAAAAAAACAAAAAGTACATCAGCTTCTAAAAAGTCATTTTTAAAGAAAATTTCTAGACATTCTTAAAATATTTTCTCTTAAACAAGAACGGTAATTACACCGTTTTCACATGTATGCTAGCATGTAACTGCTGCACTACTAAATCAATGGCTAGATTAATAAAGAATTTTGAGATCTTCTTTCAGAAATGATTAATGTCATTTTAGGGACCACTTAAAAATGACCGGGGTGGGGGTGAGGCGCCTGGGTGGCTCAGTCATTAAGCCTCAGCTTTCAGCTGAGGTCATGATCCTGGAGTCCTGGGATCAAGCCTCACATCGGGCTCCCTGCTTGGCAGGAAGCCTGCTTCTCCCTCTCTCACTCCCCCTGCTTGTGTTCCCTCTCTGGCTGTGTTTCTCTCAGTCTAATAAATGAATAAAATCTTAAAAAAAAAAAAAATGGGAGGGTGGAAGAGAAAAATGTGATGTGTAGGAGATGGATAGTGCTTCAACAACAAAATGACAAATATTTTTCTTCATTTTCTCCTAAAACAATGTTTCTACTTGCCAACAAACAAAACAGTCTTCTCTTTAAAAAAGAGATAAAGTTGGGTGCCTGGGTGGCTCAGTGGGTTAAAGCCTCTGCCTTCGGCTCAGGTCAGGATCAGGGTCCTGGGATCAAGGCCCGCATCGGGCTCTCTGCTCAGCGGGGAGCCTGCTTCCTCCTTCTCTCTCTGCCTGCCTCTCTGCCTACTTGTGATCTCTCTGTCAAATAAATAAGTAAAAATCTTTTTTTTTTTTAAAGGTTTTATTTATTTGACAGCGAGAAACGCAGCCAGAGAGGGACACAAGCAGGGGGAGTGAGAGAGGGAGAGGCAGGCTTCCCGCCGTGCAGGGAGCCCAATGTGGGGCTCGATCCTGGGTCTCCGGGATCATGACCTGAGCCAAATGCAGTCGCTTACCAACTGAGCCACCCAGGCGCCGCCAATAAGTAAAAATCTTAAAAAAAAAAAAAAAAAAAGATTTGAAAAAAAGAGAGAGAGATAAGGTTAAGACCAAAAGAAACCCCTAAAGACTGAAAACTGTTACAGTTCAACTGAGAGCAGGGTTAGCCCAAGAATGAGCGGTCTACAGGCCACACCTCTCCCCAAAGTCATTTTTTTAAACTACTGCAGCTATGAAGCTATAATCACCACATTCAGCACTAAGTGCCATTACCTAATGAAGTTCCAAATGTTAGATTTAGGCAAAGGTGTAACTTACCTAAAAAATAAATCAACTTGATAAAATACAGACTCTCAAGAGAGTGACAGTGAGGTTATCTACACAGAAAGACCAGAAATACAAACGTAACTGAACAGAGAAGAACTGAAAGAACAAATACCAAGACGTCAGGCCACTGGTGTGATGCTTATTCACTTGTCTAAAACCAGTTATGCAACACATGCTGTCCACGTCCTCATCTCATTCCATAAAACCTCCTGAACCAAGGGAGGCAAGCCCATATTTGCTGTCGATTCCTTGGGGGCAAGTGAGGTCTGGCCTCCCCCCAACTCTCCTGCCGCCCACATGGACAGCAGAAGCAGGGCTCTGACGTCAGGACACACCGTCCACTTTCCTCCATGTAGCCCAGGAAACCCAGAACTCCTCCTTAAATGTGAAACAAACAACCAACTTGCTGTCACACTTTACAGTTACAGTGGCTCTTTAACATGCGCAATGACTAGAAGCTATTTCATGCTGGAGAGTATGACAAAAGTTTAATGAGGGGTAACCTGGAGGACAGTGGGAGAAGGAAAGTAAATGGGAACTAGGGTAATCCAGGGAGGGAAACGAAACAACAGAGACTTTGGACACAGAAACAAACTGAGGGACTTGGAGGGAGGGGGGTGAAGGGATGGGAGAGCCTGGTGGTGGGTACTGAGGGCACCTACTGCGTGGAGCACTGGGTGTGGGGAATGGGGAATGAATCTTGGAACACTGGAAAAAAAATTTTTTTTAAGTAACAAATAAATAAATTAATTAATAATAAATACATAAATAAATAAATAAATAAGTTTAATGTAGGAAACACTCATTCAGGTCAGTCACAGCATAAGTTCTGGCTTTTGATTTTGGGTGTTTCATTGCCTCCCAACTCTCTAGTAATGCTTTTCTTATTCTTATAATTTATACATGCACTATATAAAGTTTTTTTTTTTGACAAATGCCACATGACTAAACCTGAGATAACTCTAGTTTAAATTCTGAATATTAAGTACTTTATATCAGAGTTGCCTAATTATTACACTAAAAGTCTAAAAATTAAAAAAAAATTTAAGATGGTAATGACTGGCTTACTAAATTACATGTCTATGTAGTAATGAAAAATCTAAGACTGAAGAGAAAACTCAATTTCATTTTCCAAATTAGAATTCGGTAAGAAAAATATGTATCTAATGAAAAGTCTTAACCAACTAGAACAACTGAAATATACAGTTGAGAAGAACTTCTATTAATGTTTTATCATAGTAAGTTTCAGACATATAAGGCAGAGAGAAGAGTGGTAATGACCCCATGAACACATCACCTAGATTCAATAACTACAAACTCATAGCCAGTCTTACTTCATCAAGATTTCCACCTAACATTACCCCCAACAACATATTATTTAAAGTAAATCCAAGACTTCATATCAGTTTATTCCTAAACACTTCCAGATCTCTAATAACAGAACTTTAAAAAAAAAAAAAACACAACCACAACCCCATTATCATACTTTAACAAAAAAATAACAATTTTTGAGTATGCCCAGTGTCCAAAACTCTCCAATTCTGTTATTATGAAATAAATATAAACTTGATACATACTTTCATTAGCTCCTAAAAATTGTTGTTGCAGGCTTTCGAATGTGTCACTTCCTGCTATCTCCTGAGCTGGTGAGTCATTATTCTGGGCAGAAGGCTGATATGGTTTATATGTCACTTTATATGGTTCCAAAGCTTGACAACTGGGACCTTGTGATGTAACAAATTGCTATCAAAAGATGATAAATGAAGTTGACAATCAGGATTTGACCTTTTCTTTGAAAATGATCTGAATTAGACACCTCAATTTTGTTAGGAAATTTAACTGTGGTACAATTACAAACTTTATACATACATTTTAGCTTAAAAGTACCACTTACAGTCATTTAACACTATTAATTAAGTCTATACCACATAATTTTACGTATCTTAATTGTACTTCTGAGCAAATAATGAGTCCAATTCCATAAATAATATTCAAGAATTCCAATAAGATAAGTATATAAATATTAAAGAATGATTTAGGTGATACCAACATCTTGAGAACATGAAAATATTCAATAGCAAGAACATGCCTCGTATATAACATTCAATAACACTGTGGAATAATTAATATTCCATAGAGATAGAAGAGAAAATGACCGCCTTAAAAGGATGGAAATATCATCCTGTCATTGGGTGACACACAGAATAGCTGCTGGCAAAAAGAGGAAAGCTACTGGCAAAATCAGTATCACTCAGAAAGTCTAAGAAGCAGACACCTATATCCTAAGGTCTTAGCTCATTAATAAAGTTTCCTGGGGGGGGCGGGGGGGGATGGGAGAGGGGAAACCTGTTTCTTTCCTTAACATTCACCCTGTCCACTGCTGTATCACCTCAAAACAGATAACAGCTTTGAAGTAGTCGACCTAAAATTTGTTATAAAGGTGGTGAGCTAGAAAATCAAGGTAACTAAATGGTGTCATCTACATAGATCTGCCACTTTAAAACTATACCAAGATACCTGGACCTAGCTTCTCACCGAAGCATGATGAAGTGGTAGAGGCCAGAAGCAGCAGTAAATGAGAATGGTCCTTCTTTGGCAAACTTTTACCTTTTAACTGTTCCTTTAAAGCCTCTATTTTAAAATTCGAACCTAAGGTCATGATCTCATTAGATTGTAAACAGAAAACGGCATGACTAATTCAGCATGAGCCTGAATAAAAGCGCTCTTGGGGATTTTTGTACTTAAAGCTTATCGTTGCACCTACATACATTTTTTGAATATAGGCATACACATACAAGCACATGTGTGCACACATACACACAAATTCCTGAAAGTCAAGTTCTTAGAATACCTGGAAATGATTCCTTTGAGGATCTGAAAATGTAATTACATTAGCTGGTTGATTATTAAATTCCTGCTTCTGACCATTGCTATACGGCCTGAAGTTTTCAGGAAGGTGATATAAGTCTGTCTGTTCATAATCACTTGGGGGACTATAACCACTTCCACCTTCGTCTCCACCTTCTCTGGGATGGTAGCCAGGATGCTGGTCGTCACTTTTACTTTGATTGTCGTCCCAGCCGTTGCTACTTTTCTCTCCAGGATATACATCCCGAATCTCATTATAGTCCTAGTAGATAACAAAAGTAAGACAAAGGCACTAAGATCTATTCCCATCCTCACCAAAGTCATTATCCACTAGATACTTACATTCATGCTCTGAGATTTAGGCAGCACTCGATGCTCACACCAGTTCATCTCCAATTGCTCAGAGCGATGTAGTCTTGAGAAAAATCAATACTTTAGATTTAGAGCCCATCACTTATTCGGACACAGATATCACAAAGAACCCCAAGACTAACATGTTCTCCCTCTAACTTTCACCTAAAATTCTAAGATTTAGTCTGCAATTTTACAACCGTGCCCATCATTGCCTACAGAGAATCAAAACAAAGAGCCTTATAGAATTGCAATATATGAGTGCAAGTGATTTCAGGTCCTTACTCTCCCTCCGTGCCATCCTCGCTGCAGTCAGAATAGTGGAGCTCCGGGGAGGACAGGTCATCATCCAGCATATCGTGCGGCAGGTCGGTGAGTAACTGCTGCAACTACGACAGATAAGTCGGCATCAATATCACACTGACTGAAACGTGAGATGCCAAACCAAAGTTGCCTTGCAACAAGTGACTTTGACTTGAGAGGTCAAAGATGTTCGAAGGCTTTTTTCCTACAAATGTCTTAGATTTAAATACACTTAACATTACAACAGAATTTTAAACCTTCTTTATGGAAACCCAGCAAGTCATGGTAATGGTACAATCACCGTATTATGTTACTATGGGGCGGACTTGAGTCTCAGAACCCTGTTCTACCAGTAATCCGACCTTGGGGACCTGACACTCGCACGTTTCCCTGGGAACCCTAGAAGCCAGCTCTGCTGTGCCCAGGTGGCAAGAACAGTAGGACCAGCAGCAGCAGCAGGTGGACCACAAGCTCTTAAAATCTTTAATAATGTGGTAGAAACCCCCGGGAGAGAGACTAATTAGCAGACTGACATCCGATTCCAACAATGAAAAGATACATGATACTCAGCTCTGGTAACACAGTTGAGTAAAACGGGAGCTTTAAGACTCAGTTTTCTACCACGAGCACTTTCAAGTCTAACTCCAAACCTGACAATAAAGGCATCTGACTTCACTCTCCAATTTTTTTCCTGATAAATCACATCTTTAGCATTCTACCTATAAAAAATGAGATAAATTCATCTATTTTCTCAAGATAAACACTGAGATGAATGTCTAATTTGTTGCATTTCAATATCTGTAAATGTCTTTCTTCAATTTCCAATATAGTCTTAAAATTTATAGCAATCAGAATATTCAAACAGTATGTTATTAAACAGCAGAGGGCTGCTTATGACTTCTCTTTAAAATTAAGCACCAGGTAAATTAACAAGCTGACTGAGTCCTCCACAGTACATAAATGAACCCCATAAAATTGTGCAATGAGTGAATTTTTTTATTTTTTAAAGATTGTATTTATCTATGTTGGCCAGAGAGAGACAGCACAAGCAAGGGCAGCAGCAGGCAGAGGAAGAGGCAGGGCTCTTGCTGAGCAGGGAGCCCAACGGGGGACTCGATCCCAGGACTCTGGGATCATGACCTGAGATGAAGGCAGACTGAGCCACCCAGGCATCTGCAATGAGTGAATTTTAAAGGTATCAAATACCGTAAAACCTTGGGGGGAAAAAAATGAGATGCTCCTTGATCTATGGTTTAGTCTATGGCAAGTTGTTTTTACTCATTTTAGAAGAAATGAAATGTAGCTATAAAACATATCTGAGTATGACATTTGTAATCAAAAACCTCCTAAAAGAAAATACATATGTTGAAAAGTTAAAATATTATGGGGGCACATGGGTGGCTCAGTCAGTTAAAGGCCCAACTTTTTTTTCTCTTTTTAAGATTTATTTATTTATGTATATATGTATTTAATTGACAGAGAGAAACACAGCTAGAGAGGGAACACAAGTAAGGGGAGTGAGAGAGGGAGAAGCAGGCTTCCGGAGCAGGGAGCCTGATGTGGGGCTCGATTCCAGGGTCGAGGGATCATGACCTGAGCCGAAGACAGACACTTAACTACTGAGCCACCCAGGCGCCACCAAAGACCCAGCTCTTCATGAGCACAGGTCTTGACCCCAGGGTCATGAGTTCTAGCCCTGTGATTGGCTCCACAAAGAAAAAAAAAAAAAAAAAAAAAATTATTGTAAGAAAGGTCTCAAAGGAATGCTCCACTTCTTAACTGCTCTTTGGAGAAGTCAAATTTGGGAATGGAATGGGGTATGTGAAGAGGGGAGAGGGATATTTCCTTGATCCCACATATATTTCTAATATCGTATTATCTTTTTTTTAAGTTTTCTTGATCCATCGTTCTTTAAAAATGAAACAAGAAAAAAATATTCTATTCCAATGAAAAGTTAACTTCATCTCAAAATTTATTTGATATTAATAACCAAGATCTTGATTTATTGGCCACCTGCTCTTGCCGGGTAATTGAAAAACCATTCTGAGAATTAGCCATATCAGAGATGACCCAAAGATATAAAGAATAAGAAACACCAAAGAATCACTAAAAGCTAAACAGACACATCAACATATTAGTATGCTACAGGTGTGCTTCAAGTGAAAGGTAGCAAAGTGATTTGAGAAAGACACAAAATTCACTAAGAAAAAAGCATACAAAAGGTCTTTTAAAAGTAGTCCAACCTGCTTTGTCTATAATTACGCATCACTCCTTTAAGGAAAAAGACTACTCCTGCATATTACACAGAGAAAAATAACAACAAAATAAATCTCTTACACTTACATCAAGACTCCTGTACAGAAAGAATATTTTCTCTAAACCTTCAGTGAGATTCAAGTACATAGCCTTATAATTAAGGGGAGCCTTGACAGGGACAGCTGAATGGTACATTTTTTCCTCTCACCTAGAAAAAACAGCACTATAAGTAATTCTTATGGTTTTCTTTATGACACCACAAAATTAACAAAATTGGCATCCACAAAGGAAAAAAGTTATTTAAGCATAAGCAATAAGTTCATCAAAATGCTTCTGGATCCACAGGTAAACTTATCAACTGAAAAATCGTTCTTATAGTATTTAGTTTCTCATAGAATATTTTACATATATGCTAACACTTGGAAAGCATTTCATTCGCCTTCAAAAAAATTTCTCCATGAAGTTCTTTGGCATACCTGGGCCATATTCCTTGGCTCCCATAACTCTCAGGACCAAGAGAAGCTAAATGAGGTGAGTCCTCCTCGGAAAGCCATTCAGGAACAAAATCCCACCCCCAAGGCTTCCATTCCCAGGATCAAAGTGTGCCCTTCTCATATACACAGAACTGTCCGATCAACTTAGCGTGTTACCAAGTAGAGAATTTTATAAACTATAAATTTTTCTTGTTCAAGATCTACCTAGCTACCAAAATCGATCCAAGGGCAAAGAGAATAATCTTTATAAATGACAACATTTAATTCCACTTATTACTTTCAAATTCATCAGAATGCTTTTTGGTCACAAATGCAATCTTTTCAATGGGATGTTACTGTGTGTCAACTGAGTTTAATAATTAAACAGCTACCTTCCCTAGGAAAAAAGATCATTTGCCATTGGTTAAGACTTCTGTGGAATGGTTTAGAATGCATTTCAGTAAAGCCCCTCTACCTTTACTACTCGACAGGTTTCTTCCCTAAAAAGAAAAAACTGAGAGCATTTTACTCCAAGAACTTCAACAGCAAAGCATTTGCAATAACCCAGGAAGAACATCCAAAACACCTATGTTTAGGGGGAATGTAAAACAGAGAACATGCAAGCCTTTTGTTAGGGTTTTCAACTTAAATCAACTAACCAGACTGTCTTCGGAGGCTCTGATCTTCAGGATTCATGAAAGCCAGAGTTCTCAGATTACAAACCATACATCTTCTCACAGGAGAAAAGCAGCAGCAAATGGAGTAGCCAACATTCACATGGCTTTTGAACAGGTTACCTCATAAGTATACTGAAAAGATTCTGATATTTTAAGATCTAAATTATTAAATAATGCTTTCCTGGATATACACTAAACAGAATCTTCATTTTAACCTAAGAGCCAAGTGAAAACCCTCCTTGAAAAGGCTCAGTATGGGAACAATAAAGGGCCGAGTGCCTGGGCAGCCAGAGCTTTAGCTTATGGATTATATTACATGCAGAATTTTTTTTAATCCATTCCATTACTTAAACTAAATTTTAGGTTAGTGGGGAAGACTGTGTCTAGATTGCCCCATATCTCAAAAAGGAACATGGCAACATTTGTTAAACAAATATGGGCTGCCCCACAAACATCACAGAACATTAGGCCTGGGAGGAAAACAGGAGGTCCTCCAAGGCAAATCTCTCCTTCTACAAAGGAACAAACCAAGGCCCAGAGAAGGTGGGGGGCATGTCCAGCAAAGAGAGTTACAGCCCTAGAGTCGCAGCAGAACCTGAATCTCTCCATTCTCACTCCAATTTTTACTACAAGACATTTCATTTGTCACTGGAAGGCACTTATTTCTACCTGTTTGTGTACAATTAAGCTACAGTCTTCAAGAGTAATGCTTTTGTTCCCATCGTGACAGTCCCTGAAAAACATCTATATGTTGTGAGAAACATTCAAAAGGCACAATCCAGATAAAGTAAAGAAACTGCTAAAGAAAATTATCAACCATATGAATACTACACCATCTGTTTCTTTTTCTCCGGTGATGACAAGAAAATGCCACTAAAGTCAAACAACATAAAATATAAACAAATACTAGCTTCATAACTCCCTCTAGTGGAGACAAAAATGTCAAAAAAAATCTTTCTATAATTACATCAAATAAGGCAATTAAAAAGTAGAAGAAAGGCTATGCAATGGAAACCCTACCTCTTGAAAAGATAGGATTTCAAGCTCAAATGAGCTGTTATTCTGTTAGAGAAGCACCAATATAAAAACCCAAATCAGCATGGCCAGGTGTGAGCTTCTCTCTGCCATCTGCTACTCAAACCACATACGTTTCTACTCGAGATCATTTTCCTGGCTTCAAATGGATCATTACTAACGTGGTGTCTTGACAGCACAGATTACTAGTACTTCTGCTCCAAATGCATACATACATACATAGAAGCGAGCAATGATCACAGAGCTGTTTCTGGGGACACTGCAGAAAAGTACTTGTATACTCCAGCAAACCGGGAGATCCCAAATGAAAATCTACCTTAAACTGTGAGTTCACCAGTAACTTTGGACCTTGCAACCACTCCTATCACAACAATAACAACTGTATGTCTGAAATATTCCACGGCGAATCACAAAGCACCCAGACTTAAGTGAAAAGTATTTGGAAAAATCACATTGTTACGTTATGAACGAGTTAATAAAAAAAACTTCCGAATTCTTCTTCTCTGGGCCAGCTTTCCAAGTAAAAGTTTACCTAGAATATTTTGGATGAGGTCTACTTAGTAACAAAGACAACTACAGCCATAATTCCCAAACGGTACCACAGAAAGCAGTGTGCTCCAGGAAGTCGTGAGAAATAGGAGATGAGTACTAAGCGACATGACAGCGCATCTCCATGGAATCCTGACCCTCACTCCCATGCACCCTAATCTGCCCTGTTTACTGTGTAGAGGACGGAGTTTTGGGTGAAATACTGGGTAAGGCTGGGGGTTATACACTTCTCTGCTATGCCTTGGTCAACAGTGCCCAAACTTTTACCATTATACCATTTAGAACTGAGGGAATTTAGAAATCATTATCAGTGTTGGTCTCTTCTGCAAACCTCTTGGAGATTTTTTTCAAAATATGGATCTAATCATGGGGTTTGAGAGTCCACTGGCCTAAATGTCCTCTGAATATTGAACCACTTAACTAAATGAAGTGACTATTTCCTTTTCTGAAAATTAAATGCACTTTCTCCCCTTACTCTTTAATGCAAATGATGGAGAGAACAGAAATGGAAAAGGCAAGATCATAATTATAGAGCTGCTATAATCATTGAGGGCATGGAAGTCAGAATTGGACCGTGGCTTATTTACTGACATAGGGGCAAATGTGGACAAAAATCCTAACTGACCCCAAAGCACCAAAATTAAACTCAGCAACTGGCCATTCATACCAGAAGGTCAAAATCAGGATGACTCTAACATTTGTAGAAAGAGGATTTCACAAATCCCTAGCAGGGTAGACCAGGAGTCAGATATGTCCTGCTTGGCCCGACACTACATCCTTGGGGGGTAGAGGCATTCCCTCTACATGAGTGAAGTGAACAAGTGATTCACTAAGTAGAGAAAGCAATATGCAATAGCCCACACTAACACTTATAACCCAACTGTCAATCCGAAAGCTACCAAAAAGGGAGCAGGAAAAGACCACTCTTTTCTTTAACCACCCAAGGCTGTTCTGCTACAGTAAAGTCAGACAGCCTGAGAAGGTTGAAATGGCTTCTGGATACGCAAACAAACTTAGGTTTGATTAGCCAATTTATCATTTTAACTTGCAGTGACAAAATATACATAAGCTGAATCTTATGAATAATCCTGAATTTTGTTGGTGAAAATCTGAAACCCTCTAGGCTCTGATCTCACTTCTTCCCTTGAAGCAATTAAAGAAGAAAAAAAGGCAAAACCATTTTTTATTAACGCAATACATAATCTTCATATCAGAGTCAAGTTGGTTATACAATCTTTTCTTCTACTCTGCTAGAAACACTCATTCTTAGATATTTCACTTTTTTTTAAAATATTTTATTTATTTGACAGAGAGAAACACAGCCAGAGAGGGAACACAAGCAAGGAGAGTGAGAGAGGGAGAAGCAGGCTTCCTGCCGAACAGGGAGCCTGATGTGGGACTTGATCCCGGGTCTCCAGGATCATGACCTGAGCCGAAGGCAGTTGCCCAACCAACTAAGCCACCCAGGCACCCCAGGTATTTCACTTCTTAAGAGTTCCTTTTCCTCTGGAAATTCCCTATCCCAGTTTATAAGCTATCAAGAAGTGATCCCTAGGGCTATTTCCTATATACCTAGAATTAATTGCCTCTTTTATTTTTTTTTTTTAAGATTTTATTTATTTATTTGACACAGAGAGAGATCTCACAAGGCAGAGAGGCAGGCAGAGAGAGGGGAAGAAGCAGGCTCGATCCCAGGCCTCGATCCCAGGACCCTGAGATCATGACCTGAGCCGAAGGCAGAGGCTTTAACCCACTGAGCCACTCAGGTGCCCTAATTGCCTCTTTTAAAGTTACTAATGTCCCCCTTAAAACTTTCACCATACAATATTCCTCTAATTAGTTCCCTGTAATACCCTAACCATCTACTATATTTTTCAATGAAAAAAATCACGTGTCAGATTATTTTTTCTTCTTCTTTAAGATCTACGATAATAACTACTTAAACTGATCCCCTCAGGAATCCTAAATTCCAGCGAACTACCCAAAGCCATTAAGGTCATGAAGACCTCATGCTGTGAGTTCACAAAAAACAGAATATCCTCACCCCCATCCTTGCCACAACAATGAAGGACCCAGTCAAAATCCGGAAACCCTGCTCTGGGTCACAGACGCCAGTGCCCTCAGCAACCTGGCAGAGAACCGACAAGAGTGAAGCTGGCAAGTCCACAGAATAAGGCCATGTCGATGTGAGAGGACTGTGGCCAGCTGGGAAGGGACAGCCACTGCTCAGATCCAGCCTCCCTGTTGCCATGTGCACATGTGGCCAGGGCTGAGAATGTTTCAAGACAAGCCAGAAACTCTGGCTTGTTACATGAAATTTTCCAATCTTTAAATATAGATTGAACTTTTAAAAACACTGCACAACCAAACAAGACAAAATGTCTATGGACAAAAAAACCACCGAGCTGCCAGTTTTCGAGCGCTCCCCGAAGTCTACTGCCAGCTACATGGGCAACTGACCCTATTCCTTGCTTCCTGTTGAAACTAATAGTCCAGAGTGACGGTTAAAAAGGATTGTTTTATGTATTAGAAAATGGATCATATTGAGCATAGTCTCAGTACAAAAGAAGTCCATCATCATAGGTATTCGAGAAATCTGATGCAAACTAAAAACAACCCTAATAAATTGACTTTCATCAACTGCTACTATTACTACTGTCCCCATTTACTGAACATGACTGTGCCAGGAATTCTGTTAAACTCATCTATGTATCTAAAATATAATCTTCTCCTCTTATTCCTTTTCTCCTTGTCTACTCACCACACGGCAGACAGTAAGATCTTTAAAAACATGATCAGGTATCACTTCCCTGCTTAAAATCCTCCACTGATGTCCCATTGCTCCTGGAATAAATTCCAAACATCTTCCCATGACATACAATGATTTGGCCCTAGCCCACCTCTTCACACTGTCTCCATACTCACCCCTTGGTTACACAAGCCCCACACCACAGCCTTCTGGCTGGTCTGCAGATACACAGGGTCTATTTCCAACTTGTGTGCTTTATACATATTGCATGTCTCGGCCTAAAATATTCTTCCTCAGGCTTCTGCATGGCTGTTCCTTCTCATAAGTCTCAGGTCAGGCATTTCCTCCTCCAAAAGGCCTTCCCTCACCAGGGCCCTACTGGTTGCTTTAATTTCACTCTATTTTGTTTCTTACCACTTATCAGTGCTAAATTATCACTTACTTGAATTACTTTGTTCCTCTGTTTACTAGCTTATTGCCTGCCTTCACAAGGATGGAAGCTCCCTGAAGCAAAGAACCTTGCTGGACTTGTTCGAGGCAAAGTTCCAGACAACTAAAAACTAGGTTTCTGCCAACCGCTATTTCCTAAATGAAAAGATCTTAAAGAATCGAACCATTTGCTATGTTTTAGTCTTGTCTCAAAAAAGAAAGCATCCCACTCAACCACCTTTTATAAGTTCGAATACTGATCAGGTTTTAGGGGGTAACAAATAAAAAATTGTAAATTCCTTGACAATGACACAAGATGGTATCATTTTGATGAAGAACTAAAACTTTAAGATTGGGTTTCGAGTCTTTGAGTAACTTACCTCTTTCTCCCTTTCATAGTCTTCTTTGTCATACTCTTCGTCTTCATTTTGTGTCTGCAGTGCCACACTGCCAAAATCTAATGACATGGTGTTCCTGCGGAAAGAGAAAGACACCTGCTTTCTAAATATCCCATAAATTCTCCCCAGACCAAACTACACAAGAAATGCCACACACACAAGAAAAGACAATAACAGCAGCCAGGGAAGATATATGGAACTCATGAATGGCAAATGGTTAGTATTCCAAATATAAAGACTACACTTACAAATGAATTGTGACTCACAGAAAAGAGCTGTATGACAGTACCGCAAAGGAAAGGGTCATGCGGGGCACCTGGTTGCTCAGCTGGTTAAGCGTCTGCCTTGGGTCCCCTGGGCTCCCTGCTCAGCGGGGAGCCCGCTTCGACTTCCCTCACTGTGGGCCCCCCCATTTGTGCTCTCTTGCTAGCTATCTTTCAAATAAATAAAATCTTAAAAAAGAAAAAAAATGCAAAAAGCTAATAAGTCTGTGACTAGACCTCTCTCACGGTCTGGAACATGTAACTTAAAATAACAAGGTTTTTGTTCACACACAAAAACTAATTTATTAAACATTTTAAGAATATGCTCAAAGTTACTAATTTGGTTTATTAGAGGTGACAAAGGTAGTATCCTCCACAAACCCAAATGTCCTGTTTTACAAAAAAAGAGCCACTAAATGCTGAGTTAATAATCACCACCTGAAAACTTTTACGATCTACTAAACTCTGTAGAGTGCACGAAAAAATATCAATGTTAAGTGTCCTGCTCTTTTGCTTGATAAAATCAGGCTCTAGGAAAAAATAGTCCGGAAAAACAGAAGTGAAGAGTGGGAAGCTGTACCATGTAGAGTTCCAGTTCCAAAAGCAACAGCAGAAGTTCTCTGCAGAAAGGCTACTGCTGTGGTAGAAGCAGCAGCAGCAGCAGCAGGAGGTGGGTTTCCAAGTACCTAGAGTCAAAAGCCTGCTGACGATTTGAATTATATTTAGGAATCGATGCTACGAGGTGATGATCCAGAATTTCAAAGGTCCAAACAATCCCAACAAAAACAGGCAGGCGTCATCAATTACCCAGCCTAATACTGCCTTCCCTTCACTCCACTCTTCTCCATGCCAACGAAATGCACTTTGATGTGAGCCTGGGCCACAACTCATATTCACTGCACTTTTTGAGCTCTAAAATGTCATTAAATTGGAAGTGAATTAAGAAGCGCAGGCCTAGGCATCCAAATTCATTTTACCGTAAAGAACTTAGCACCCTCGTGTTAACAGCTGAGAACTATGAACTTTTATGTAAGCCAATAGCTCTACAGGCAAAAGATACTCCACTTCATCAAATCTAGCGCGCCTTTGATTGTAGGACACCATTCCATTTGTACCACTAAGAAAAAGATGTGGCCAATTAAATTATGACACATCATTAATTTAAACTGCAGCCTGACTTTGTAGATACTAAAATCTGAAAAGAAAATGAGCACTTTAGAATAGATGATATATGGTGTTAGACTAAAACAAATAGTAATCTTAACGCTGAAAATCCCCAAACATCAAGTTTTGGGTTGTTTTTCAAGGGCTGAATGACGCTTCTTGTCCAAACTATAATTTGCAGTCCACCTTCTTCAGCCCTCCCTCTCGTTCCCACACCCAGCCCATCCTTTTCAACTCATCAGCTCAAACCCCTTCCATCAACTTAAACTCTCCCAGCTTGTTGCTTAGACCAGACCTACACCTTTCTACTCTTGTGCCAGAGCTAAGAGGAGGAAGGGAAATGTGCACTTTTTCACTAAGAGGGAAAATACATAAGTTTAGGGAACCTAAACCTCATCTCCATCCAACAGATACAAAAATCTTCTTGTACACCTGCATTAGTTACAGACCTAACTGTAAAGAGACTATAATGTACCTGAAATACAGCTGATATGACACGAGCTCATGTCTCTTGGGTTTTTTCATTACTGCAAGTGAATACCAAGTCTACAGAATTCAACACATAACAAAAATACTAGCCCATTTAAATCCTGGCTCCTCAAAAGAAATTAGATTAAGTTAGACCTTATGACATCCCTGAATTCCCTGGGCAGAAATCTTTCCTGCTTCTGGTATTTACAGTATTCTCTACGTCTTCCTGTATTTTATACTTCAAGCCAGAATATGGATTTGGGTTAAATTCTCCTGTATTAGGTAAAAGAATGGAGAGGGTTTTTTTTTTCAATCCTTCACTAACATGCAATCAATTCCTGTTGAAAAATGAAAAAGAACATCAAGATTTATAAGAGCCTATTGCTAAATACTACTTTTTTAAATAAAGAACTACTTTTCTCAAAAATAGTGGATTCTGTGAGGTGTTTTCCTTTTTAAATGAAGAGAATGTAAAAGATCATAGCGTATATCTTTTGAATGGTTTTTTAATCCAAACTATGTCATTGAAGAAATCTGCAAATATCTGAAAAGACCAAAATCTCTCTAGACTGGGGAAGAAAAGATACAAGTAAGTTTTCTTTCTCAAAAGTGCAAACTACTGGGGCGCCTGGATGGCTCAGTTCGTTAAGCGACTACCTTCGGCTCAGGTCATGATCCCGGAGACCCAGGATCGAGTCCCACATCGGGCTCCCCGCTCTGCGGGAAGCCTGATTTTCCCTCTCTCACTGCCCCCTGCTTGTGTTCCCCCTCTGGCTGTGTTTCTCTCTGTCAAATAAAATCTTAAAAAAAAAAAAAAGTGCAAACTACTGGAGACCTTAAGAAGCTACTTTGCCATAAAGAGAAATCTGATAAATTTATTGAGGATAAATAGATAATTAGTATTTTAACTAAAATTTAAAATAAAAGCTAATGCTTTTCCTCAACTTAGGAATCACTGCCACTGTTATCAGAGACTTTAATATTCAGAATAAAAGAGACTGCTCCAGAAGAGAAAATAAATAGTAAGACAGTAAACCCAGAAGCCATAAAAGAAAAACTTGACAGAAACTTAACCACAAAAAATAAAATCTTCATGTGGCAAAAGACATCACTGACAAGTCAAATATTATGTAGGAAAAAATACACTAACAAAGTCCAAAGATAAAATAATGATGCATAAGAAAAACATTTGCAAAACACATGACAAAGTCCCAATATACAACTTCCAAAAAAGAAATGAGAAAAAGATGACCCAATTTAAAATGGGCAACAGACACAATTCATTTTAAAAAAGAAGTGTCTAATGTTCAATTAACTTAGAAGATGTGTAAGTTCACATTCACAGTGTCATTTAAACACTGAGATGATTTTCAACCACTAAATTTAAAAAAAAAAGTTAACACCTAGTGGCAGCTCTTTTGTAGGAAAGAGATAGTCTCATGAATTGCTGGCGAAACGTATGAGCTGCAAAAACCATCCTGAAAATTATCATATGAATATATTGAAAAAGAACATTTGTCCTGGTAAAAGTACTTTTGAATAAATTTGGTGATACCACACTAATAAGAGAAATAATATTTCTATATTTACTGAAGGATCATGAAACATCAAGATGCAGAATAAGTGTACTGTATGTCTTTAGTAGTTAATACTTTCTTCCCAGATAACTTTTTCTGAAACTGTTAATAAGGCTACATTAGTCTTTTTTGTTATTGTTGTTTGTTTTTAACACTCAGATCAGAAGGGCTCAGTCTCAGCACTCATTTTATAGTTACTGGTTGTGTTTTCTTTGCCCTCCTCGCAATGAGAGGGAAAACCAATGAGTGTTTAGTTAGACAAAATATCACAAACCAAAATCACTCCTTTGTCTCATCCAAAAACCTATAAGCTCTCTGAAAGCAGAATTAAAATGCATGCCCCCCAGGTTTTGCACAAGGCAGGCACACAATAAGTATTCATTAAATGAATATGATACATTCATGCTGCCCTCAAGAATTCATGATTTCAATAAAATTTTCCTTGGCATCTACTGTGTGCCAGTTTATATCCTAGATGTATTTAAGACATGGTACCAGTCATAGGGAGTTTACCATCCCTTGGAGAAACAATGATATACATTAACAGTTACCATGATACATTGTAATAAGTTCCCCAATAGAGGAAAGTATAAAGGACAAATCACTTTGAGAAGAAAGGGCAGCTGAGGGAAGTTTCACAAAAAGAAAAGACTTTCAGTTAGAAAGAACACAATACTGCTAGAAGTGGTTAAGAATTAGGGCACTCATTCGGACAACCTGGGCTCAATCCTAGCTCTTCTAGTCATCAGTTCTGCACACTTGAGGACCCTGCTTCCATTTTTCTCACTAATGAGGGTAAAATAGTACCTGCCTCAAAGATTGGTTATGAAGATTCACAAGATAATGAATACAAAGTGCTTAGCACCAAGTACCAATCACTACATTTTAGTTTGGTTATTTTTATAACATTCTTACCTACAAATAGGAGTTTGCAGCTACAGAAGAGGTAAAGAGCATTCAGTATATGTAAGAAAGGTGAATATGCTGCCTGTGGGAAACCTAATTTCAACTAATACAGCCTCTTCTGGGATGAAAATGCTACCTCCTTCAAGTCGCCCTCCCAATCCTGTTGCCCTGGGGAGGAGAGGAGGATTTTGCACTTTCAGACTATATTTCTCATACTTTTCTTATGGCTTCAGTTTCAGCCTCTCACTTAGTTGAATGCATTTACCTGTCTAGGGAGCGCATATAAATTGCCATGCCTTGTGAAGGATATGGTCAAATTCAGCTTAAATCGGACTCAAGTTCATGACTAGAAGATAAAAAAGGTTAAGTGCCACAAAGGGAGTTAGGTTATAAATGCTCTAGGAAATTCTATTTACTTGCTAACATGCTAGCTTCCCTTGTAGAACAAAATAGCCAGAACACACTAGCCTGTTTGAGATTTGGAATACCAGGCTTAAGAGGCCTGGTCATTTATTGGACAATTGTTTACCATGCACCATTCAAGATGACAAAGTTCAACAGCAGGGGCTAGAAGAAGAGAGAATAGACATTCAAATAAATGATGACAATAATCTGTCATCAGTGCTAATGAAAGCAGGTTGGACAAATCGATTCCCGGTGCCTGAAGAATGCAGCAAGTAGGCACCCACAGGCTGAAGGACAGAATAAGCAGCGAGCGGCCTCACCCGGGACCTCCGTCGGGCGTCCACTACCGCGCAACAGGACAGGTACGGCGAGAGCGAAGCTGGAGAGCGCCTGCACAGGGCGCCTTGGGGCTACTGGCTTGGGCTGCCAGCGTCACCTGCACCAGGTCAACACACGTGGACAGAGCACCCACTGTGAGCCAGGCGCGGCGCCAGGGTGACCACAGCGGGGGTCCCCAGGAGAGGGTCTCAGGGTTTCCCCCGCAGCTTGCAGGGGGCGAAGCGAGCTTCCCACGCGTCACTTGTAAGGAGAAACTTGGGGTCTCGCTGACACTTCAAAGTCGAAGCCTGTCTCCCGCCACCCGCGGACAGTCCACCGGATTTGAGAAGGGAGCGGGTCAGCCCTCGCGAAGCCACAACCAGAATCCCGAGGACCCCGCACCTCCTCCGACCCCAGCTCCAAGCCCAGCCGAGAAGCGAAACTCACCGGAGGCCACGGGTGCTGCCACCGCGGGGAAACCCCGGTCCCAGCCAAAGGCGAACTTCTAACAAAACCCCTTCCCAAGGACTCTAACCCGCTAGTTCCTTCCTCGTCACAACCGAGCCCAGAAGCGCTGAGGCCATTGACGAGCAGCCGCGTCCGTCAGTCGCCGGCTGGAAGCTGGCTTGGCGGGCGGGGCCTCGCCGGCTCGAGGCTGGGCGTGGAGGCGGAAGTCTCCGCCTTTTTCAAGTTTGGTTGGCAATTCGGCCTGCAGTTGCGAGTGTGTGGCTGTTTGAAAGCGGGCGCCAGAGGTGGCGGGAAGGTCCTCCTGTGCTCCCATTGGTGGATTAATGAGCCAATTACGAAAGGGTTGACTCTAGACGGGGCGGGTTTATGGTTGCTTAGAGATGCCCAGCGCTGGGGTTTGGATCTTGGGCGGGGACAACCCGGTCTTGTCTGGGGTCCCTCGCCCCTTCCTGTACCTGCTGGTTACCCCCATGCCCCCCTCGCCCCGCGCTTTCCATTCCTAAACCTCAATTCTCCGTTGCAGCACACAGAATCCCTCTTTCCCCACCGAACAACTCCCTTAAAAGTTTTCGCACCTGCCCTTCGGATTTTCTAAGCTGCCTGCTTCTCCATCTCCTCTCAACAGACTTAATTGTAGTGAAACTTCTTTCTTTCTGGGTCCTGCCTTGTTTGAATCTTTTTTTTTTTTTCCATTACCGATGAGATGGCACATTTCCCCACGTGTTTATTCACTACCTGAATTTCCCAAGTGTGAACATTCTCGTCGTTTTATGTATCTGTTTACCCGTCCTTTAAGATCGCGCTGCCCAGTGTGCACTAAAGCCCGTTCTGTATCTACCTGCCAAGGTAACAGGGCTTCAGAGAATATCAAGGACTTAGTAGCACTCGGTTCACATATATTTTAACCCTTTCTGATACACTATGGAGTAAAATGATTCTTCAAGGTTCTTCATAATCCAGCTAGTTTTCCTTTGCGACCTCACCATCCCACCCCTGCGATGCCTACACTAATCCCCTGTTACCCCATCAACTAGCATAAGGTTATGCCACATAATAAGTGCTCACTCAATTCATAGCAATAAGTTATTAAAATTACTGGCTGAGCTGCCCACGGTTCTGAATGCTTTTGTTTTGCCCAGGCTCTTTCACCTGTATTGCCCTTACTATCCACTCAGTCTTGAAGACAGATGAGCACCTCTTCTGAAACCTTTCATGACACACTTCCGGCCCACCCCACCCTGATAGAAATGACCCTTCCTACATCTCTGCACAGTATACATACCTTATGTTTCTTATTATCTTCTGTAATTAGTTGAGTCTGTTTTACACAGTTCAACGTTAATATCTTGAGGCACTTACATTACTTCTTGGACATCAAGGATGCTTCATGGTCCCTGGTAGGCACTCAAAACAAATTGGTTAAATGAGTAAATAAATAAATGAACAAATAAATTAAGGCTTCTGTGCCAGAGAATGTGAATAAAAGGCATTCAGGTAAACGGCAGTTGTTGAAACCTGAGCCAAGGCATCTGTTAGTGGGAACTAGGCTGGGTTAAGATGGAATGTTTACAGTAAGGATGCTGAGTGATCCCTATTTCTTACAGAGATGAACACATAAAAGATATAAGGAGAGGAGAATACATGGGAAGGCAATGTTTATAATCTCTTACATAGTGCTTTAGAGTTTGGTAAGTTCTTTCAAAGACACTAACTCATGTGGTCCTCACAATAAACCTGTGAGGGCCTAGGAGAGGTATTCCTATCCCATTTTACTGCAGGAGAAACACACACAAAAAAATGGACATATCCAAGGCTACACAGCTAATACAAGGCACTTTTTTTTACACTTTAAAAAAGGTTTTATTTATTTGACAGAGCGAGAGCGTGCATGTCCACGTGCGCGCACACACACACACACACGTGTGTGTGCAAGTGAGCACACAGCAGGAAAGCAGCAGGCAGAGGAAGGAGAAGCAGATTGTCCACCCAGCAGGGAGCCCAATGTGGGGAGTTTGAGTGGGGCTCAATCCCAGGACCCTGGTCATGACCTGAGCTAAAGGCAGACGCTTAACAACTGAACCACCCAGGCACGCTGGAGACAGAGAATTTCAGCACATCTCCTTTATCTCCAATCCCAGAGCTATTTATATTTAACATTATATTAAATGTAAGTGAGATTTAAGCACATATGTCACAAAAGATACAAAGTAAAGAATAAATCAGAGCCCCTCGCCTCTAAAAATGGATTTGGGTGAAGTTATGGGTATAATCAATGAAAACTTTTTGACTGCCTATCCTGTTTAACTCCTGACCTAGATGCTTAAATATAAAGTGTGAGGCAGGACCCGTCCCCTCATGGTACCCATACTCTTTGGCAGTGCAAGATGCTTACATAAGAAGACACACACACACACACACACACACACACACGAACCCACAAAATAATAGTTTACTACATGTAATGTAAGAATGGGTGATGATTCTGGGGAAAAGAGAATATCTAAGAAAGGATCTATCAGACGAAGTTCTTGGAGGAATAGGAGAAGAGAGTCAACAAGAAGGTTGTTAGGATGAGTGACTGCAATGAGAAACCCAACCAGCAAAACCAAAAGATTCTTGCATTTATGGGGCACGTGAGTGGCTCAATAGGTTAAGTGTCCAACTGAAATTTGGTTCAGGTCATGATCTCAGAGTTCTGGGATCAGAGCCCTGTGTTGAGCTCTGGGCTTAGCAGAAGTCTTCTTGTCTCTCTCTCCTTCCCCCCTCCTCCTGCACAAACTCTCTCTCCCAAATAAATAAATCTTTTTTAAAAGGGGATTCTTATATTTAGAGGTAAGAGTGGAGAAGTGTGCTGGAAGAGGGCAGCCAGTAGAAGAGTTTGATGTGTGGGGTGCCTGGGGGGTTCAGTCTTTGAGCATCTGTCTTCGGCTCAGGTCATGATCTCAAGAGTCCCGGAATCAAGCCCCACATTAGGCTTCCTGATTGGTGGGAGGCCTGCTTCTCCCTCTCTCACTCCCCTGGCTTGTGTTTCTCTCTGTCAAATAAATAAAATCTCTAAAAAAAAGAAAATAAGAAGAGCTTGATGTCTGAAGAAATGGGAAATGCATGATACAGAATAAGGTATGATATATACAAGAAACGAACTAAATAACATGTCCAGAGAAACATAAGTAGACAGAGTCATTCTGGAATAATAAAAATAAATGTGGGGGAAGAGAGAAAAACTGCCTAAGATCTTACATGCTGGATAAGAGATTATTTCTGGAACGTTGGGTCAATATTTAGCTTGCATTTTTTAAACAGACACACCTGTGAACTGGGAGGGACACTACCTCAACCATACTTGTTTACATTTCAAGGGGAAATGTCATGCTGTTGTTGAGATGTGGTCCTTCCCACTTCAGATCATCTATAAAGGTGGAGCTATACCATCATTCCTCCTTTTTTCCTACCTTCTCTTTGGTGTCAAAGCTAACAGGTAAAAACAAAGCCATCATGAAATAAGGAGTGTTATCCTTAAAAGAGCACTGCACTTAAAGAAGATGTGAGTTCAAGTTCCAGCTCTCCTACCCACTAGCTTGTACCCACAACAGTTTATTTAACCCCTCTGACCTTCAAAGTTCTTTTAAAAAGAGGAATGGCAATATCTACTTTGCAGGATTGTAAAAAAGATGAAGTAAGATTGTGTGAAAGAAATTCTAAAATGTAGATATGTCTTACTGAGCGTTATTTAACTGAGAAAGATCAGACCATTATTTGCTGTGTATTCATTTAATACTTCTGGAGCATCCACTTTTTACCAAGCACTACTTTCAGGGAGCATTTAATATTGATACATGGGTCAAAATGCCTGCCCTAATTAAGGCCCTAATCGCCGATTCTACTACTGCCCACAAGTACTATAACTTCACCACCACCACTTCCCATCATCCTAAGACCTGGCCACAACTGATTGGATCAAAGGTGAGGACCAGACCCGAGCGGGGCCACTTATATTGCCTTCCCAAGTAACTGAAATAAGACTTCATGAAACTGAGTCAGATGCTAACCATATGGAAGAGAAGAAAATTTTTATTACATTTGTCTGTATTTTATGGGAAATATACTACTTCCATATATGGAATTACATGTTTATGGAGGAGCCTAGACTGAAGATCATGAACTTCTGGCTCTCAAAGCTATGAATTTGCCTGATTCTTGCATTTAGTGAAGTCTGAGAGTTTGACTTTTCCGTGGGTCCTGTGATAACCTGAACTTAAAGCAATATTTTGACTTGAGCTGACTCAGATCACGGAGGAGTTGAAAAGTGCCCCACCCCCAAATTTCATGTCCACTCAGAATGTGACCTTATTTGGAAATAGGGTCTTTGCAAATAAAATTAGCTCATATAGATGAGGAAGGGGCCCTAAATCTAAAACTGGTATCCTTAAAAGAAGCACCTGAAACTAATGCAACAGCATGTGTCAATTATACACACACATACACAAATATATACATTGTTGTAGCACAGAGTTCACTTTTAAAATAAATTTTTTAATTTCCTTAAAAAAAGAACACAGAAAAACACACGAGGAGAATATAGCCATGTGAAGATGAAGGCAGAAAAAGGAGTTATGTCACCATAAGCCAAGAAACACCCAGGGCCACCAGAAGCTGGCAAAGGATTCTTCCCCAGAACTCTCAGAAGGAGCATGGCCCTGTCTACACCTTGACTTCAGACTTCTAATCTCCAATACTGTGAGGGAATGAATTTCTGTCACTTTGCTGCATCAACCCTAGGAGATTAATACAGGTGGGTTTTCATTCCTTGCAACCAAACAATCATGACTAAGATGCATTTGTAACAATGGATTGATTGTATGTGACTCCAGAGTGATTCTCTACGTATGAGCTATGGCGCACTGGTGGACCTCAGGGATATTCCTGATGGGTCATTAAATGATACTGACCAGGATAAGTTGTTTCTTCAGTTCCCATGGGAAAATAACTTGCAATTTTATAGGTTTTTATTTTTACACACAACTAAGGTTTACCTATTAGGAACCTAACAAGTAAGATATGAGGGATTACTAATGTTTAGAATTTGTAAGTTAAAATTATCATTTTATGTAGCTTACCAAGAATGATGTTTCATCATTTCTATGTGCAACATTATAAAAACTGCTCATGCACATTTGAAGATAACTGAAATGCCCACTTTGGGGAGAAGGGTGTAAATAGTGTCATTCCCAGGAAATTGTGGTTCTTTTTAAGAGATGTTATTCCTGTTTCTTAATTATGAACTCTCTTTGCTTGGCTTCATCAATATCAATTAATTTGTTGTCAGCTGCTGGGTTAACTCAGCTGTGTGTAGTGTTAACTACTTTAGTACATGAATGTACACTTTTCCTATAATTTGACTTTAAAATAATATCCAAGTTCTGGTTCAATTTTTATCATGAGTCATTTATTACTAAAATCATCAATTTATAATTCTTCTGAAGCTTGCTTATGCTTTATTGAAATATATTAGCTATAAATTTCTTTTTTAAAAACATTAACAACATACTATCAGGGCAAGTGATCAAATAACTCATTCTTTGAAAAATTTGTAAGGCAGTATTTTGGAATATAATATCATTCCATTTGGAATATAAAATCATCTCCCTTAAAATTAAATAAATAAGCAATCCCTATGGTTCCTCTTCAGTTCTTTTTTGCCATTGAGTTATTTTCTCACTACCAGAAGAAAAAAGGAGGATTTGGGGTGAAAGGTACATGGGGCAAAAGATCTTTTGCCTCTTCTATGGTCTTTGGCCAAAAGTGTGAGAGCCAGTTGCCTGGACTTAATGTTCAGGATTTTCAATCGCACCAAGGTTTTTAATCAGAAAACGTGGAGAAGTTGCCAGAAGTGGCAGTGACCATTTAATAAAGATCCAAAGCTGCCAGCACCATACTGGAGGGGGAATGCAGACCTGCCCAGATACCACACTACTTCTATTTCTTGAAACAAGGTCATTAAATTGCTGTATATTTTAAAGTCTTACATAACATGTTCAAAAAATATTAATAAAATACAACATAATGATGCCATTCCCATGACAATTACAGGATTCATTTAAAATGTTCAAGTATCTGAACACTGAGATAGTATAGTCCCATAATGGCACACATGTTTAAAATCACTTCATGTTCTTCTGCCTTAGGTCAGGTTCCCAGAAGTGACCCCTGGGATGAAAATCTGAGTACATAGGATTTATTAAGGAAGGGTTTCCCAGAGAACTGTTAGGGGGTGAGGAAACAGGACAGGCAAGGGAAAAGCCAAGCATACATGTGCTTTCTGGAGATGTGCTGGCCAGTGTGACTCCAGAGGGAGCTCTGGGGTGTGATCAGGACAGCACAATGCACTCTTGCACCAGTGGTGGAGAAGGGGAGAAGGAAACTCACAGACACCTCTGGCTCTTGGTGACTCAAAGCAGCTCCCCTTACCTGAGGCTGTCTTCAGAAAGAAGAGCCACTCTGCAGGTAGTTAGGAGCAAGACACACAGAAGCCAGCAGTGGGGCAGGCAGAAATGATTCAAGGGATCTGAGAGGGTCTGGGCAGAGCTGGCCATGTCTTGCACTCCATCTATGTTTGCCATCCTTTGATGCTGTCAGCATATCTCTGGAGATAATATCAAACATTACATTTGAGGCCCTTCCTGAAGGTGGCTTCATGTAGCTCATCCAGATGACTCCTCCCAGTCCTAGTATGATGGGACCTAGGATGACCAAGATGATCCTACCCGTGAAAATGCCAATGGTTAAAATAGTGATCTTCCTAAAATCTCTTGACACCTCCACCTCTTATCCCGAAACATTATTTAAATTAAACTTTTTACTTTGGAAAAATTGTAGGTTCACGAGGAGTTGGTTATAAAAAATAATACAGGGAGAGCTCCTGTAAGCTTTACCCAGTTTCCATCAATAGTAACATATTTTTCAAAACTATAGTACAGTATCACAACCACAATATCCACATTGATACAGTCAAAATTTGAAACAATTGCATCAAACAAGGATTCCTCATGTTGCCCTTTTGTAACTGTACCCACTTTCCTCCCTCTGACTGGCTCCCTCCTTAATACCTAATCAATTCTCCATTTCTATAATTTTGTCATTTCAGGAATGTTATATAAATATAGTCCTACCGTATGTAATCTTTTGGGATTACCTTTTTGTTCCACATAATTCTCTACAGATTCAGCCATGTAAGTATCAGTCTGCCATTACTTTTTATTGCTGAGTAGTGTTCCATGGTATGTGCGTACCACAGTCTGTTTAACCGTTCACCCACTGAAGGAACATATTGCCAGCTTTAGGTCACTACAAACAAAGCTACTATAAACTTTCCCATTCAAGTTGTTGTGTAAACATACGTTTTCATTTCCCTGTGATCCAAGCCCAGCGGTGTAATTACTGAGTTGAACATTAGCTGCATGTTTAGTTTCTTAAATACACTCTCAAATGGCTTTCCAGAGTGGCTGTACTATTTTACCTTCTCACCAGGAATGCATATGTGATCCACATTCTCTTCATTGGGCCAGCATTTAATATTGTCAGTATTTTTCATTTTACCCATTCAGGTATGTGTATAGTAATATCTAGATTTTTTTTTAAAATTTATTTGACAGAGAGAAACACAGCCAGAGAGGGAACACAAGCAGGGGGAGTGAGAGAGGGAGAAGCAAGCAGGCCTCCTGCCGAGCAGGGAGCCCGATGCGGGACTCGATCCCAGGTCTCCGGGATCATGACCTGAGCCGAAGGCAGTCGTCCAACCAACTGAGCCACCCAGGCGCCCCTGTGTATAGTAATATCTAACTGTGATTTCAATTAGCATTTCCTAACTGGCTAATGACTGTGATGTATTTTCATGTGTGTGTTGGCCATCTATCTATCTTCAGTGAATTGCCTGTTCATGTTTTTTTGCCCACTTTCTAATTAGATCTTTTTTTTTTTACTGTTGAGTTCTGAGTTTTTTATATATTCTGGATACTAGCCATCTGTCAGATATGTGGTTTGCAAATATTTTTTTCACAGTCTATAGCTTGCCCTTCATCCTCTATGGAGTCTTTTGCAGAGCAAAAATTTATTATTTCGATGAAATGCAACGTACTAGTTTTTCCTTTCATGGATCATGTCAGCTCTAAAAACTCACCTCACCTTATACCCTAAAGATTTTCTCCTGTGTTTTTCTTTCCTAAGAGTTTCATAGTTTTACATTCTATGTTTAAATCCATAACCCATTTCAGTTAATGTCTATGTCAAGTGTGAAAAGTTTGTTCTCAGATGTCCAATTGCTCCAATGCCATTTGTTGAAAAGGCAGTCCTTCTTCCATTAAGTGTAATGTCCACAGCCTCCTCCTCGTGGAGTCACCAGGATTGGGGGAGGACCTCCACTGGAGGCCACAGCTCCTAGAAGGCATCCTCTCACAGAGTTCGCTCTCTCTCTGATTATTTTACTGTGGTCTCCTCTTACCTGATCACCGGTCCCAGGGCACCGTATCCTCTCTTGTGGTTTCCCCAAACTCTGTCCAGACCTTTGTAAAGAGCCCCTTTATTAAACCCTCCTCACATTACCCAATTTAAGCAAGCCATCTGTTTCCTGTCAGGACCCAGATACATCCTGCAAATGACAAATTTTCCAAATCCCAACATGAGACATATATTGCCAACTGTCACAAAGCAATGATCATTTATTTTTCTTTTGAAAAGTAACTTACAGGTATTTAGAGGCAAATGAGTTTCCACTTTGAAACAGATGAAGATAAGCATGTGTCATTAAAATAGCATGCAAGCAAACATTTTCTCTATTGTTTCATTTTGTGTTAACTGTGTGTGTGATACTCGTAAGTGCAGTATGTACTTACCTAACTACTGTAACGTTACAGTCGAATACTGACTATCCACATACCAGTGTATCCTCCGTGAGGATCCATGTACTGCTTGTATGATTTATACTCTCTGCATCTATCAGGAACTTTTTCCTGAAACCCAGTTAACACTCTGCTCAACCACACTGAGACCACAACTCTGCTCTGTCTCTGATGGGTGACTAGGTCACCTGCAAATTTCTATGATCTCTACTCATGCTGACCCCTTTTTGTAAGGACAGATCATCAAGAACCAAGGTATATATAAAACTGATGAAAGAGCCATTATTTCCTAGTCATGTAAAAGGAAACAAACCTACCTAAGCCATCAGTGGTGCTAGAAGTAGAGCAAAATCAAGAGCCTTTACAGAAAAAATATTACAGTTCAGTGTGCTTGATTTCCGATGAGTTCTACCCCCAAAGAAGTTTCTTATCTTTTATTTAAAACTTAGCAAATATGTCACAATTACAAAGATTAAGTTGTATCTACGTAGCCAGAATGAAGTAGGGTTAAGGCAACTGTCCAGATTACTCAGTATAAAAGCGCATCCTAAAGTACCACTAAACCATCCTATGCAAAGGCAAGTAAAAGACCGAAGCTGTTTTCTGCTACCACTTTTACCATCACTACTGAGAGCGCTCCAATGTGTCCATGTTTGTGATGGACAGACTCAGGGTCCCTGCTACCTGAATGTTGGTTTCCGTTGTGCCATTCATTCTGTGAGTATAGATATAGACTAAAGGAAAAAGCTCATTTTCACCTTCCTTATACAAACTGATTATCAATGCTGACCCCTAACAAATAGAAAACTTGCTTTTTATAGACTCATCTTATGTCAGGGCTGAGATGCCCCTCTGCATTTACCTAACCCAAATCCCTTATTTCACAGATAAGGAAATTGGAGTCCAGGTGGGTTCAGCATCTGGCTCAAGGTCATATGGAGAGACCTGGCTAGCACTTGTCTCTACACAACACTTAATTAGACCATCAGTTTACCAGTGCATCTACATGTGGCAAACCTTTCCAGCTGTTTTTGTTCAATATGTTTTCTTCCTTCTGCATTTTGTCTGATCATGTCTAGAAAAGATGCTCAGGATACAGCAGGTGAGAGACTATGATTCAGTCACAGACAATCAAGAGGGTACTTCCTGATACTTAATAAATTCAATACTTTAAATAAGAACGAAACCAAGTTGGATGTTGAATATGAAGAACAGCGGTTTGTCTGCCGTGTTTTAAATCCATGCATGCATGAGCTTCCTCCGTGTGTAGGGGGAGGGGGAGGGAAAGGAAAGAGGGAGAAATATGACGAAATAGAAAGGACTGATAGATTTGGCCTCCCTTCAGCTTATGCTGTGCTTCATACAAACAATCCAAATAGCAAAGATTGAGAAATACCAGGCCAAAGAATTTAGGCTCCAACCCTTTAACTAGTAAATGGGACAGGCCAGTGAAACAGACCAAGGCTTTCAGTGATTTTGGATTTGATTCCACTGGCATAGACAGAGTCCAAATTCAACGTCAAATTTGTTTTAACATTGCAGTGAAAGTGCTACTGAACAGAAAATGTAATAAAGTCAGTAACTATCAAGCATATTGCTTCTTATTTTTGTAACAAGGAAAAACGTTTTTTTGGCAAATAGTTCTATAGTTAGAGAATATGAAGACACTTGGAACTAAATCTCCCCAATATGAAAATGTCCCCAAATTATCAAGTTGAAAGGCACATACCACTGCCCCAGCAGTTCATCCAAGTAGTCTCTAGCATGGGAAATTTTAATTGTGCTTTTAGCTTGCTATCAATGCAATATGGCCCTTAAAAAGTGACATCTGTGCATATGTATAATTTCTTTTCAGATGGACCAATCCTCGTCCCCTTCTCTGATTTTCACTTTCTGAAGATCGATCTTTGTTAGTTCTTTGTCTTATAAAGGACATAGTCCATGACGGTCTTGGAAAAATGTACTTCACAGTTTGTGCTCTATCTTGTGCTCTAAACCAAGTTTGGATTATCTTTGTGTCCTAACACAAAATGAACTTTCTGGAAATATCTGTGTGATGGTACTTCCAAGTTGTCATTTGTTGGAACGCAAAAGTCCTGGATTATTATCTTTTCTTACTGGTTGTTTAAGGCTTACTTCGCTTCCAGAAGAAATGATTGGCAGACTGTTATCCATGTGGTATCTGATAAGGTGGCCAACATTATCAAATACATGATCCTTGGTCCTCACCTTGAAAAGAAAGTACAAAGTTAAGTGTGGTTAAATGATAGTAGTTCTCCAGAAAGACGTAAACAATCAGGGAGGAAAGAAAAAACAAAACAAAACAAAACAAAAAAAACAGACACATTCCTGAAGGAGCTATGTGGCTGAATAACAAAAGAAAAAAAAAAGGTACTTTTCAACTCTATATCCCTTAGTAAACACTTATCTCATATAACTGTGAATTAGATAATGGTAACACTTGTCTCATTCCCCATTACCTTTATTAGCAATTTCCCCTCCTGGTTAGAAAAATGATAAACACTGTCAACCAGTTCCAAATTTACAACCACCCTTTTTGCCATGTTACTCTTTGCTATATTCTATCACATCACCATTCCTACATATATTTAACTGTATATACAAGCATGGATCCCAGGATTAAAATTATAACCCAACAAGCAGACTGTTTCCAAAATATCTTGTGTCTGTAGGAAGCACGCCCTTCTGGAGAAGTCCTGCGTCTCCTGGAGGCTCAATACAAATCCTGTCTCCTTCAAGAAGCCTCCTCAGATCTTCCTAATAGGCATTCATGTCTCCTTCCTGTATTCTTCAGGGTAGCTGATTCATAAATATTTGTTATATGGAACGTCTTATCGGTTGCCAAAGTAACTCAGTTTCCCCACGCTTGCTTTCTCCTGAGGCTTTTCCTGCCTAGTATTACTGCATCCTCATCCCGGGCATGAGCAGAAGACATTACTCTCCATCATGCCTCCACTGGCCGTAATATGCTCCTGTGGGGAGGGTGGCTGGGAATTGTCCAGGAAAAGGAAGTCATGCTGCCAGAAAACATCTTGCTACATAACTCTGCTACCTCTCTTCAAGGGATTTTTAATATTTATTTAAAAATTGGTTTTCAGTACCCACCACCAGGCTCCTGGTGGTGGGTACTGAGGGTACCTATTGCATAGAGCACTGGGTGTGGGGAATGGGGAATGAATCTTGGAACATTGGAAAAAAAAATTTAAGTAACAATAAAAAAAAAGAAAAAAATTGGTTTTCACCATATTAAAGAACACACATTTTTTTTTAAATAATTGACCTAATTTGAATATAACTGTGAATTAGATACTGGTAACGTTTCAATGTTAAAACTTCTTGATCTTGATCACTGTACTATGTCTGTGTAAGAGAATATCCAAATCCCTACTCTTGGGAAAACACACTCAAGGATTAAGAGGAAAAGTGCAACTTAAGGTTTCCCACTTACTCTCAAATGGCTCCAAGCCTTGAAAACATTTTGATCTCCTTCATCTCACCCCCAATCCATGTCAAATCAGATGATCAGTCCTACCAGTCCGTGCTGTAAATTCCAGCTCACTCTGCCCTCCTCTCTGTATTTCTCCTGCCTCCATTCTGATTCAGGCTTTCACTAGTTTTAACCTGAAACCCCCTAATTACTTTCTTCTCTAAGCAATCCTGCATACAAATCTCAAGCTAATCTTCCAGTGCAGGGATTAAAACTATCCACTCTCCAGCCAGACATACCAGAAGATGTTTTAATTTGTTATAGGGGTAAGGAAGAAGGTACCCAGTAGAGAGTTCTTCAGTATTTTGAATTAGAAATGGGGAGATCTCCTATAAAAATTTCCTTCTGTGGCTTCTTTGGGAAAATCACATCTGGCTGCCCTGGGCCCTTACTCCAAATGGCAGCAACTGTCTGGAGCTGTGTGTGACTGTCCCTCTTATACAGGACATGCTCTTCCCAGTTCATCATGGCCCCCTGCACTCCATGTGCATTCCACCATTCGCCCAGCTATACACACTGCAATACTGGCTGCTGTGGTCCCAATCACAAGGGGCACGGGAGCATTTGTGTGTGTGTGTGTGTGTGTGTGTGCGCGCGCGTGCGTGCACGCAAGTGTGTGTGTGTGCAGGTGTGTATGTGAGAGAGAGAGAGAGATAGATAACAAAACCATAACACGAGATTTACCCCCAAACAAGTTTTTAAGTGTACAACAATGTAGTTAACTCTAAGCACAATGCCATACAGCGATTACTAGAACTTTTTCATCTTCCGTGACTGAAATCTATAACCATTAAACAACAACAACAACTTACATCCTCCTCCCCACCGGGCCCCGGCAACTATCACTCTACTTTGTGTTTCTATGAGTTTGACTACTTTGGATATCTCATATAATTGGAATCATGCGTACTTGTTGTCCTGTGACTGGTTTATCTTAATTACTTTAATTTGATTAGCAGAATAGTCTCCAAGTTCACTCATGTTGTAGCATGGGACTTTTGTCTTCTTACCGCAGAATGGTATTCTGTTGCATACGTGGGAATGTACACATACACACACGTCTTCTTAATCCATTAATCCATCGGGACATTTAGCTTGTTCCCACCGCTTGGCTACTGTGAATAATGCTACGGCAACGAAGACGGGAGTGCAAGTGTTCTCTTTAAGATCCTGATTTCAATTCTTCGGGGACAAAAACCCATCCAATAAATATGAGCCACATGAAAATTCTATCTTGAAGTTTTTGAAAACACTCTATCCTGCTTTCCACAGCAGCTACACCATTTTACAATCCCACCAACAGGGCACAAGGGTTACAATTTCCGCACAGCCTCACCAAAACTTCTTCTTTTCTGTTTGCTTGTGTTTTATAATGGTCATCCTAACAGAGGTGAGGTGATATCTTCCTGTGAATGATTCCATTTCCCTGATGATTATAGTTGTTGAACATCTTTTAAAACACCTACAGGCCATCTGCAGATCTTCCTTGGAGACATGACTATTCAAGTTATCTGCCCATTTTTAAATCAAATTATTGGGTTTTTGCTATTGGTTTGCAGAAATTTCTTATATACTTTGAAAATTAACCCCCTACCAGATATATGGTTTGCAGATATTATCTCCCATTCTGACTGTCTTTCACTCCATTGATTGTTTTCTTTGCTGTGCAGAATTCTTTTAGTTTGATATAGTCTCACTTGTCTGTTTTTGCATTTGTTTGTAGTTTTGGTGTTACAGCCAAGAAATCATTGTCAAGAGCAATATTATGAAATTTTTCTCTTATGTTTTCTCCTTTCTCTCTAGAAGTTTTAGAGTGTCAGATCTTATATATGTCTTTAATCTATTTTGAGTTAATTTTTGTGTGTGGTGTAATATAGGGGTCTAATTTTATTCTTCGCATGTGGGTACTATTCTCCCAAAACCATTTGTTGAAAAGAGTATTCTTACCCTATTGCACATTCTTGGCAACATTTGTAAAGATCATTTGGCCTTATATGCATAGGTTTATCTCTAGGCTCTCTATTCTGTTCCATTGGTCTATATGTCTGTCTTCATGTCAGTACTATACTGGTTTGATTACTCTAGCTTTGAAATCAGTAGGTGTGATGTCTCTACCTTTATTTTTCTTTCTCAAGATTGTTTTGGCTACTTAGGGTCCTCTGTGGTTCCAAATGAATACTAAGAGTATACTTCTATTTCTGTAAAAAATGCTACTGGAGTTTTATGGAGATTGCATTGATTTCATAGATTATTTTAGGTAATATGGAGATTTTAATAATGTCAAATCTTCTAATCCAATGAACATGGGATGTCTTTCCATTAAAGATGCCTTCTTTAATTTCTCTCAATCAGCAATGTTTTGTAGTTTTCAGCCTATAAGTCTTTTGCCTCCTTGGTTACATTTATTCTTAATATTTTATTCTTTTTGATGGTGTTGTAAATGAGATTGTTTTCTGAATTTCCTTTTCACAGTGTTCATTATTATTATATATAAATCCAACTGATTTTTCTGTTTACTTTCTATTCTGCAATGTTGCTGAAATTGTTTATTAGTCATAACAGGTTTTTTGTGAAATCTTTAGGATTGTCTACATGTAAGATTATACCATCTGTGAAGAGATCATTTTACTTCTTCTTTTCCAACTTCGGTGCCTTTTATTTCTCTTTCTTGCCTAATTTCTCTGGATGGTACTTCCAGTACCATGTTGAATAAAAGTGGCTAGAGGAAAAGCTTTGTTTTTCACTGGGGGTATGGTACTGGCTGTAGGCTTTAAACATATGGCCTTTGTCATACTGAGGTAATTTCCTTCTTCTCCTAATTCATTGAGTGTTTGCTTGTTTTTTTTTAAATCATGAAAGGATGTGGAGTTTTGTCAAATGCTTTTTTTCATCTACTGAGATGACCATATGATTTTTATCCATCATTGTGTTAATGTGGTGTGCCACATCCATTGTTTTTCTTTGATGAACCTCCCTGGCAATCCAGGGATAAATTCCACTTGGTCATAGTATTTGATCCTTTAGTGAACTGCTGAATGTAGTTTACTAGTATTTTGTTAAGGATTTTTGTATATATGTTTATCAGACATACTGGTCTCTGTTTTCTTTTCTTGTAGTGTCTTTTTCTAGTTTTGGTATGTGGGTAATGCAGGCCTCATAAAATGAGTTTTTAATTATTTTTTCCTCTTCGTTTTTTAAAAAAGATTTTATTTCAGAGAGAGAGAGAGAGAAAGAGAGAAAGAGAACGTGCAAGAGAGCACAAGTCAGGGGAGGGGCAGAGGGAGAAGGAGAAGCAAACTCCCCACTGGGTAGGGAGCCCTACAGTGGAGAGGGAGGCGAATCTCAGGACCAAGATTGTGATCTGAGCCAAAGGCAGACACTTAACCAACTGAGTCACCTGGGCGTCCCTCCTCTTCATTTTTTTTTTTTTTGAAAAGTTTAAGAAGCATTGACATTAATTCTTTAAATGTCTGAAAGAATTTACAAGTGAAACCATCTGGTCCTGGACTTTTGTTTATTAGAAAAGTTTTTGATTAGTGATTCAATCTCCTTACTAGCAAGTTGTTCAGATTTTCTATTTCTTCATGGTTCAATCTTGGTAGGTTGTATGTTTTTAAGAATATATCCATTTCTTATGGGTTATACAATTTGTTGGCATATAATTATTCTTAATAATCTTATAATCATCTAATCATTAATCAGTTGTAATATCTTTTCTTTCCTTTCTGATTTTATTTGTTTGAGTCTTCCCTCTTCTTTTCTAAGCCAATCTAGTTAAAGGTTTGTCAGTTTCATGTATCCTTTCAAAACAGCAACTTGTAGTTTTGTGGATTTTTTCCTATTATTTTTCTATTCTCTTTCATTTATTTCTGCTGTAATCTGAAATATTTCCTTTCTCCTCCTACTTTTGGGTTCAGTTTGTTCTTTTTATACTTCCTTGAGGTGTAAAGTTAGATTGCTTATTTGAGATCTTTTTCTTTTCTTTTCTTTTCTTTTTTTTTTAGTGTAGACATTTATCACCATCAACTTCCTTCATATTGCTTCTGCTACATCCCATAGTTCTGGCATGCTGTGTTTTCATTTCCATTTGTTTCCAGATATTTTCTAATTTCCCCTTGATTTCTTCTTTGGCACTGCTTGTCCAAGAGTGTATTGTTTAACTCCACCTATTTATGAATTTTCTCTCTGCCATTAAGTTCTAGTTTCATTCCATTGTGATAAGAAAAGATACTTAGGGGGCGCCTGGGTGGCTCAGTTGGTTAAGCGACTGCCTTCGGCTCAGGTCAAGATCCCGGAGACCCGGGATCGAGCCCCACATCGGGCTCCCTGCTCGGCGGGAAGCCTGCTTCTCCCTCTCTCTCTCCCCCTGCTTGTGTTCCCTCTCTGGCTATGCTTCTCTCTGTCAAATAAATAAAATCTTAAAAAAAAAAAAAAAAAAAAAAGATACTTAGTATGATTTCACTCTTCTTCCATCTCCTAAGACTTGTTTTGTGACCTTATATGTGCTCCATCCTAGTATTTGTAATCTAACATGTGAATGCTCTGAGTATGCTTGAGGGGAATGTGTATTCTGAGGCTACTGGGTGGAATGTTCCATATATGTCTGTTAGGTCTGTCTGGTCTACACTGTTGCTCAAGTCCTTCTGACTGGATGTTCTCTTCATTATTGAAAGTGGGGCACTGAAATCTCCCACTATTACTGTGTTACTATTTCTCCTTTCAGTTCTGTCAATGTTTATGTCATGTTTCTGGGAACTCTGATGTTGGGTACATATACATTTACAAATGTTATATCTTCCCATTGAATCGATCCTTCTATCATTATATAATGTCTTTCTTTGTCTCTTTTAACAGTTTTTGACATGAAGTCTATTTTGTCTGATACAGGTATGGCCACCCCTGTTCTCTTTTGGTTATCATTTGCATGGAATATCTTTTTTTTCCTATTTATTTATTTATTTTCAGTGTTCCAAGATTCATTGTTTATGCCTCATACCCAGTGCTCCATGCAATACGTGCCCTCAGTGCCCACCACCAAGCTCATGCATCCCCCCTCCCTCTCCCCTCCAAGACCTTCAGTTTGTTTCTGAGTCCAAAGTCTCTTATGTTTCATTTCTCTCCCCGATTTACCCTACTTCCCATTTCCTTTCCTTCTCCTATTGTCCTCTATATTACCCCTTATGCTCCACAAATAAGTGAAACCATGTGATACTTGACTTTCTCTACTTGGCTTGTTTCACTCAGCATAATCTCTTCCAGTCTGGTCCATGTTGCTACAAAAGTTGGGTATTCATCTTTTCTGATGGAGACATAGTATTCCATTGTATATATGGACCACATCTTCTTTATCTATTCATCTGTTGAAGGGCACCTTGGCTCTTTCCACAGTTTGGCGATTGTGGCCATTGCTGCGATGAACATTGGGGTTCATATGGCCCTTCTTTTCACTACATCTGTATCTTTGGGGTAAATACCCAGTAGTGTAATTGCAGGGTCCTAGGGTAGCTCTATTTTTAATTTTTTAAGGAATCTCCACACTGTTTTCCAAAGCGGCTGCACCAACTTGCATTCCCACCAACAGTGTAAGAGGGTTCCCCTTTCTCCACAGCCTCTCCAACACTGGTTGTTTCCTGTCTTATTCATTTTGGCCATTCTGACTGGTGTAATGTGGTATCTCAGTGTGGTTTTGATAGCTAGTGACGTGAACATTTTTTCATGTGTCTGTTAGCCATTTGCATGTCTTCTATGGAGAAGCGTCTCTTCATGTCTCCTGCCCGTTTTTTGATGTGATCATCTTCTTTTTTCGATGTTGAGTTTGAGTACTTCTTTATAGATCTTGGGTATTAGTCCTTTGACTGTAGTGTCATTTGCAAATATCCTCTCCCATTCTGTGGGTTGCCTCTTTGTTTTGTTGACTGTTTCCTTTGCTGTACAGAAGCTTTTTATTTTGATGAAGTCCCAAAAGTTCATTTTCGCTTTTGTTTCCTTTGCCTTTGGAGACATGTCTTGAAAGAAGTTGCTGTGGCCGATGTCAAAGAGGTTTTGATAGATTGTATGGAAGGATTTTGATAGATTGTATGGAATATCTTTATCCATCCTTTCACTTTCAGACTATGCGTGTCCTTAAATCTAAAGTGAGTCTCTTCTAGACAGCATATAGTTGGGTCATGCTTTATATCCATTCAGCTATTCTACATTTTTTTACTGAGGAGCCTAATTCATTTATATTTGAACTAATCATTAGTAGGGAAAGACTATTACCATTTTGTTAACTGTTTTTTGTCCACAATCATTTCTGTCCCATCCTCTGCTTAGCTATACATTTTGTTATTGGCTTAATGCCATTCTTCTGCTCTGTCTGTTCTTGTGCTTCCTTCTCTATGCTCCAAATGTACCTCTTTTAAAATGCTGTTGTCTTTCAAGGTTCATCTTACATGCCAAACCCTGCAAAAAGCCTCTAGTTTGCCTGAACAGAGCACTCCTCTATCCTGAGAAATACCATAATGCTTTGATGGAACCATTCTTATGTCATTCATACTTCTGTTATAATTATTTAAGCATCTATTTTATGAAATTATAAGCTATAAGCACTTTGACAGCAAGGAAAATGTATGTGATACCTGAACAATGGTCAGCTGTGAATCCTTAGACTTCCATGTAGTTGGTATTCACTTAGTTCTCTAAATTGAAGTGGGAAGGGCAGAAAGAGCTGTCCTCTACTTGCTCCTCCAGGGTGGCTCCCTCTCAAACCCCTCCACTAGCCCTTAGCACTTCCTGCTCCCCAGCTAGTGGGTTCAAGAGAAAGGAAACCCTTAGCTTTATCATGAGATAACATCAGGGTTTGGACCAATCACTCAGATTAACCTTAATTACAACATTGTGTGAAAACCATAATAAGAAGTCGATGATACCTTGCCTTCAGGATCCACCAGGAGAAGATGCTTTGCCTGGCCTCCCTGTAGTCCACTCAGCACATACTGGCCAGGAGTTGTTGCACTCTCTCGAACCAGAAAGTCCCCATCCTTTACCAAGAGGCTCTCTGCTGCCTTCCTGCTCAGCTTGCCATGGTAGCAGTCTTCATTTCGCAGCTGCTGCTTAATGTGTGGCAGAGAATGTGAGCTGGCAGGCTGGGCCGTGGCACCTGGCTGAACAGTTTCTGGTGCTTCTAGGGTTAAAACATAAATAAGGACATCAGCAAGTTACGTCCTCTTCATTCATTCATTCATTCATTCATTCATTCAGCATATACAACTTGAGGCCCTACTGTGTGCCATGCACTGTTTAAATAATGCTGCTTCTGGAACAAATGGGGTTTTTGTGTCCAGAACTTCCAACAGGCTTTCATTTAATGGTAGGTCCAAACATTGCCTTTGGCTTCTGTTACTGGGAAAGGCTGGCCCATGTGCAGGAGTTTTCTTTTCAGATGGGAAACGGAACTGACCCATGAGAAATACTTTCATAACTACAGAGAGAGGCACTTTATGTCCCAGGGGCTGTATGTTAAAGAGAAAGAAGCTTACGCAGTCCCTGGATCACAGATAACATCTAAAACATCCCCAAACTCTCTGAAAATGCCTACAGTAACTTCAGACTATGCCCACTTTTAGTATTTAGCTTTTTATTTTTAAACCAAATTACTAATGTGCTTCAGAGATGCTTCTGACCTCCAACTTCACAGCTACGGTGACCCTCACAGCAGTCCTATTAAGTGAATACTCTGTTTGTGTCATTCACCTGCATGGATGAAGCAGAGTTAATTGAGTAAAGGAAGGCAAAAACATCAGGGAGGCCCTGGTCTGAGGCAACTCCCCATGGTCCTGCAGAATAAATATTACCTAGAATCAAGGGCAGTGGGGATGAGAAGATATATCTAGGTGGCACTTAATTGTATTATTGATAACCCACAGTGATAATAATTATTGTGTCATTCCCATTTATCAAGTATGATAGATACTGCTCAATGCTCTCTATATATTACCTGGTTTCACTCTAAAACTACAAATTGCAAGGAAATGGATTTGAAAGACTAAATGATTTACCTGAAGTCACACTATAAAATGCTGTAAATCTGGACTTTGAAATGAGATCTATTTGACCCCAAAGTCCAAGTTTTTAATCACCCCAATCTAAGACCCTTGCCTTGAGTGGGAAAATCTTCCAGTTTTCAAAACTGGTCTAACCACTCTGCTTCTGTAGTACCTACAATGGTCCCTTGCAGAGAGCAAGGATATCAGAATGATTCACAGCATCTCCAGGAGTAATAACATAAAATCCAGGTAGAAATTGTATGTTTTATATGGCAAATTGACAGGGAAATAATAACATAAAATCCAGGTAGAAGTTGTATGTTTTATATGGCAAATAACCACAGAAATCAGACTTTGCCTTTTTAAATGCAAAGGATCTTCTGCGTAGAAACAAGCTTTCATCTTTATAAATGCAGAGGTATGATTCCATGTCCTTAAGCAAGGGTCTCACAAATGAGAAATCCTCTTGATTCTAAGTTTTACAACTTATACGTGACAATTTCATGAAGTCATTGATACAGGCAACCAGGGCCCTGTAGACATAACCCAATTCTCCCATTAATACGTTATAGTTCTGTCTCTACTTAGGAACTTCTGTCTGCATAGCACAATTATGATGCGGCATTCACAAATAAATCTTTTTCAAAATACCTTTAGTCTGTACTTAATGGCTGAAAATACTCTTCTCACCAAACAATCATATCTCTCTACTGTTGCCAGAAAAAGGTTGAAGAAATGTGTCCAGATCAGATGAATAATAAATGAAGTTAGCCTTAGTGCTGCTTGCTTTCAGGCGTAATAGAAAACTCTGTGGATGTGTTTCAGTAAGTGACAGGGAAAGTGTGTGAGTGCAAGAGAGATGCGTGCATGCATGTGTGTGGGCACACACATCGTAACACATGATGGCTTCCAGTTTATTCTGAGATAAGGGTGGAGAGCTTTGGGACAAGAACAAAACAAAAGAAAAACAGACATTATATCATCTTGAAAAGAGGCAACAGATCATGGGCCAGGCTGAGGAAATGGACAATATTTTCCTAACACAGTTTCCCAAATTAGCACAGGAACAACACACACTGTACTGGGACAGCTCAGTCATCTAAACCTTTACTGAAAATCTACTTTTCCTAAAAGTAGAATATCTGACATATCTCTAAAAAAGTTTGTTTTAATTTTAGAAGTTATGCATGCTACTTCTTTAAAATCTGTGAAACACAGAGAAACACACACACACACACACACACACACACACACACACACAGGAACGTGCAAAAAATATTGATCACCTATGGTCCGATCACCAACTATAACTAGTCTTTACCATTGTGGTGTACTACCTATTACTGATTCCTTTCTTACATAATGTAGGCTTTGAGAAAGATAATAATTTAAATCTAGTTATTTATATAAAATTTCCCTACAGTACATGATTAGCTTTTGATGTCATGTTCCATGATTCATTGTTGGTGACTAACATAGCATAATAAAAAGATTATTAAAAATAAAATAAAATAGTCCTACAAAATTCAATAAGTTATTGACTTGATATAATTAATAACATATTTTCTCAGAAGTAGTGGAGGTGAAAGAAGCAACAAGGAAGGCTGCTTTGTATTTAACTGAGACCTAAAAAAGAAAAAAAAAAAGTGATAGGAATCATGAAAGAAAGTAATCATGTCATCTTGTAGTTCCCATGGCAACCGGAGACATATTGTTCACAACTCAAAATTCAGGAAAGTTCAAGATAGATAAGAATATCCACACCCATAAGCATCTGATGGGCAAAACCTCAGAGGGAAGGCATATGGCTTAATGCAGGAAAAAATATCTGACATGCAAAATCAGATTAAATAATTCAAGTAATCCCAATGATAAAGAATGAGACATTTAAAGAAACCAACGTCAACTGTGAAGGTAGCAGGTTGATGGCCTCAATTTTCGAAAAGCACATGCAATTGGGTATTTTTGGGTAGTAATGATTATTATATTAGCAAAGGGCTGAAAAAAATTAGATGTCTTTCAGTAAGGAAATGGTTATATAAACTATGATGTACTGATACAATATTAAATAATACTAAATACTAAAAAACAATTGAAAATAACAAAGGTTTGTTCATCCAATAGAGGAGAACATATATATTTTCCACATATATATGTAAAACAAATATTAACAGTCTTGAAGGGAAAAATAGACATCAACATAGTAGTAGTAAGGGACTTCAATATCCCATTTTCAACAGTAGATAGATCATCCAGACAGAAAACCAGTAAGGAAACACTGGATATAAAGTATACATTAGACCAGACTGACTCAACAGACATTTACAAAACATTTCACCCAAAAGCAATAGAATATACATTCTTCTCAAGTACATATGCGACACTTTAAATAACAGATCATATGGTAAGCCATAAATAAGCCTTAATAATTTTTTCTAAAGATTTTATTTATTGGGGTGCCTGGGTGGCTCAGTTGGTTAAGCGACTGCCTTTGGCTCAGGTCATGATCCTGGAGACCTGGGATCAAGCCCCACATTGGGCTCCCTGCTCGGCGGGAAGCCTGCTTCTCCCTCTCTCACTCCCCTGCTTGTGTTTCCCTCTCTGGCTGTGTTTCTCTCTGTCAAATAAATAAAATCTTTGAAAAAAAAAAAAGAAAATATTTTATTTATTTATTTGACAGAAATACAGCAAGTGAGGGAACACAAGCAGGGGGAGTGAGAGAGAGAGAAGCGGGCTTCCCGCTGAGCAGGGAGCCTGGTGTGGGCCTCAATCCCAGAACCCTGGGATCACGACCTGAGCCGAAGGCAGACACTTAACAACTAGCCACCCAGGTGCCCCAAGACTTAATAAAATTTAAAAGAATGAAATAATATCAAGCATCTTTTCTGACCACTATGATATGAAACCAGAAATCAATTACAAGAATAAAACTAGGAAATTCACAAATATGTGAAAATTAAACATCATGCTACTAAACAACAAATAAGTCAAAGGATAAATCAAAAGATAAATCAGAAAATATCTTGAGACAAATGAAAATGAAAATACTACAAACCAAAATTTTCAGGATGCTACCAAAGGCAGTTGGAGTTCAAAGCAATTAATACCTATATTAAGAAAAAAGAAAGACCTCAAATAAACAACCTAACTATACACCCCAAAGCTACTCTAAAATGAATAAAATAAGCCCAAATTTAATAGAAGAAAAAAATATCAAAGATCAGAGCAGGAATAAATGAAATAGATAATAAAAAGACAATATAAAATACTCAATAAAATAAAATTTTTAGCTAGACTTACCAAGAAAAAAGAGAGGACTCAAATAAAATTAAAAATGTAAGGGGAGACATTACAGGTGACAACACACAAACACAAAGGATCGTAAGGGACTACTCTGAACAATTATATGCCAACAAATTGGGTTAGCTAGAAAAATGGATTAAATTCCTATAAACATACAAACTATCAATACTGAATCATAAGGAAATAGAAAATATGAACAGATGAATTTGTAGTAAAGAGACTGAATCACTAATCAAACCTCATCGTCCCCCAGCAAAGAAGTCCAGAACCAGATAGCTTCACAGGTGAGTTTTACCAAATACTCAAAGAGAAATTAATTCTAATCTTTCTCAAACTCTTCAAAAAAAAAAAAAAAAAAAAAAAGGAGGTAACACTTCCTGGGCACCTGGGTGGCTCAGTGGGTTAAAGCCTCTGCCTTCGGCTCAGGTCATGATCTCAGGGTCATGGGATCAAGGCCCGCATCAGGCTCTCTACCTACTTGTGATCTCTCTCTGTCAAATAAATAAATAAAATCTTTAAAAAAATGATATGGTCAAGGCCTGATCCATAGTCCCTGTAAATGTGGCTTCATTTGGAAAAAAGGGTCTTTGCAGGTATAATTAAATTAAGGATCTCGAGATGAGATCTTCATGGATTAGGGCAGACCTAGAAGAGAAAAGTATTGCCCTGGAGACACAGAAGAGAGAGCTTTGAGACACAGAGGTGAAGGCCATGTGAAGACTGAGGCAGAGACTGATGTGCCTATAAGCCAAGAGACACCAAAAATTGCCAACAGTCATCAGAACTTAGGAGAAAGGCATGGAATGATTCCTCCTCCAGAGCCTCCAGAAGGAACCACACCACAGAGTTGTGAGAGAATAAATTTCTGTTGCCTTAAGACACCCAGTTTGGGGCGCCTGGGTGGCTCAGTTGGTTAAGCTACTGCCTTCAGCTCAGGTCATGATCCTGGAGACCCGGGATCGAGCCCCACATCGGGCTCCCTGTTCGACGAGAATCCTGCTTCTCCCTCTCTCACTGGCTGTGTTTCTCTCTGTCAAATAAATATTCCCTCTCTGGCTGTGTTTCTCTCTGTCAAATAAATAAATAAAATCTTAAAAAAAAAAAAAAAAAGACACCCAGTTTGCGGTACCTTGTTATAGCAGCCACAGGAAGCTAATACAGACAGTGAGCAACTACTTACTTTCGTGGTGCCATGGGCTCGCCAGGGGGTGAGCTGAGCTTTGATGTGGGGCAGAGCCAAGTCTACTTTGAAGAGCCTGTGTATTTATGTAGCAGGGGTCATTGAAGAAATCCACTCGACATGTGTGCTTCATTAATGAGGCATCTCGATGGGACTGTACTCCTTTCTCTGGTGAACTACCTGTAGTGATTAATGATCAGTGTATCATATTTTTACTTTGTAAACAGTAAGCAAAATCATGTTTGAGTCTAGAACTGATAGGAAGGGAAAAGCCACCCCCATCCTATACAGATTTGAATACTGAGTTCTAGATTTGACCTGTAAAAAACAAGATAAGCACCAGGCTTTGAGAGAAAGCACCCTCTCCTTGGCCTCCCTCCCAGGCTCCCACTGAAGGCCCCTCAGCTGACCCTCTGCTTCAACATCAGACAGGTAACGAACCAGGAAGACCCAAAAGAGAACGGCCAGAGAAAAAAGAGAGCCAACTGTCTGGTAAACAATACAAACCGCACTTAACACTGCTCGGGGCTGTGGTCCAGGAACCAAGAAAACACACGTGCCATGCAAAACTTGAATATCTATTATTTAAACTGCCTTTTGGAAAAGATTTTTATTTATTTCTCTATTTGGAAGAGAGACGGAGTACCCTAGTAGGGGGAGGAGCAGAGGGAGAGGGACAAGTGGACTGTGCACTGAGTCCAATGTGGGCTCAGTCCCTCGACCCTGAGATCATTACCTGAGCTGAAACCAAGTCGGATGCTTAACCCACAGAGCCATCCAGGGACCCCACTTTTCTTAGAGAGAGAGACAGAAACAGCATGAACACATGAGCTGGGGTGAGAGCACACAGGGGGAGAGGGAGAGAATCTTACGTAGGCTCCACACCCATCATGAAGCCCAATATGGGGTTCAAACTCACAACCTGAGATCATGATCTGAGCCAAAAATCAGGAGCTGGATGACAAAGCAACTGAGCCACTCAGGTGTCCTTAAACTGCTTTTCAAAAACCTCATAACTTAAATTATTAAGAATGCCAAGTCTGTCTTCTCTCTATGCCCAAAGTTTTGTTTTGCCAAGCTCAGCCTCAAACCAACTATTGATGTTTACTCTGGGATTTAACGGAAAGAACTCACCCTTCAGGTTATCTCCTTCATCCCTCTTACTCTGTTCCCTCCTCTTCCATTCTATTCCATACACTGTGGCCAAAATGATCTTTTTACTGAAATCTAATCATATTTTTCAGTGGTTTAAAAATCCCTGAACTGCCTCCCATTGTTCTTTGGATGAAACTCAAGACACTTCAACAAGCCCCAAGCCCTGGTCCTGCCTACACGGCTTCCCTTGTACCCCCACACCCTCAGTCACATTGACCTTCTTGAAGGATAATCTCCACTGTGAGACCATCTTCCCTGATTGAGGCTCCTCCCACCCCCCTTCTCCATGACCCTCACTCTTCAGGTGTCAGTTTGTTTTGTTTTGTTTTGTTTTTTTAAGATTTTATTTATTTGACAGAGAGAAACACAGCCAGAGAGGGAAACACAAGCAGGGGGAGTGAGAGAGGGAGAAGCAGGCTTCCCGCCGAGCAGGGAGCCCGATGTGGGACTCGATCCCGGGTCTCCTGGATCATGACCTGAGCCGAAGGCAGTCGCTCAACCAACTGAGCCACCCAGAGGTCCCCAGGTGTCAATTTTAACAACTCTTTTCTCAACAGAGCCTTCTCTGATTTTCTCAGACTCCACTAAGTCTCTCTGATTTCCTAGAAGTTCGATTCTTCACCTTTGGAGTGCATATCACAAGAATAATTAATTCTATGATGTCACCTTGTTTAATGCCTGCACTGCATCTATGCATGTTCCATGAAGACAGGGATCCTGTCTCTTAGCACATGCCCAGCACATGATATGACAACGAATAATCACTGAAGGATGCATGCCAGCTAGCACTGTATTTCAGTATGTAGTGGCGCGAAGTATTTTGTACCATCCAGATGGTTCTGTCCTCAGGATGCCAGGACAGAATATTTTTGTTTTTCTGTTTAAACAAGCACCTTTATACTTCTGGCCATATGTGCTGCAAGATTCCTAAGAGGTTGCCCTGAAGTGGTGACATTGGAATTTCACCGTCTTACCATAAAACATCAGTCCTTTTATTGTTTCCCTCATCAAATCCCTTTCAGGTGGTCCCCAAAGGACCAACTTTATATTGGATTTCACATCATGATGAATACTGCTATAATTCTCATAAAATAAAACACAGAAACTCAGGCCGCCTGGGTGGCTCAGTCGTGGGTGGCTCAGTCGTTAAGCGTCTGCTTTCAGCTCAGGTCATGATCCTGGAGTCCTGGGTTCGAGTCCCGTATCGGGCTCCCTGCTTGGCAGGAAGCCTGTTTCTGCCTCTCTCACTCCCCCTGCTTGTGTTCCCTCTCTAGCTGTGTTTCTCTCTATCAAATAAATAAATAAGATCTTTAAAACAAAAACAAAAACAAAAAAGAAACAGAAACTCAGGAGCACACCAAATAGAGGAAGCCCAGTCAGAAGACTACAGCCTTACTACCTACTCCTTTTCTCTTGGTCTGCCCGCTGTTACATGCCATGTTGTCCCCCATTATACTCCATATGCAGGATATCCCGAGGGAGGAGTGGGGTTTCTAAAGAAGGGGTGGAGTAGGGCACCTAGTCTCTTTGTTGCACTTGACAACACATGACAGTCTCCGTTTGCTTGGTTATGTGGATTTATGAATTATATTAACTAGTTTAAACTAAACCTACTTTCATAAATGGATAAGTAGCTAAAAGATCACTGCAAATAAATCAAAGACGGAAGATCATTCTTTTATTACAAACTCTTCCTCAGTTGCATTATGAGCTTATAAACAAGAATGATCTAATTAGATCAGAACTTTGGCCTCCCAAAACCTAAAAAGACCAAGATTTGAAATGTGGCTGTATGTCTATTTTGTCGGTAAATGTTCTAAATGTATATTAGGACACATTAGCCCAATATACATTCCAGTGTGTATACCAACACACATTCAGATATTATCTTGAGACACTGAGATATTATCTAATGAGAGTATCCAGCCATTATCATTAGCAAGACATTTTTTACATGTCTTTATTATCATTAACTCTAACTTTGAATGTTCTATTTTTGTGTTATAAGACATGTATAACATATTAGCATATATATAACTTACATGTGATTAAATTATATTTATTTAAAAGTGTCTGCTGATAAAAATTTACTGAAAGTAGACTGCGATCAAAAGTGTTTGGGGCACCTGGGTGGCTTAGTTGGTTGAGCGACTGCCTTCAGCTCAGGTCATGATCCAGGAGACCCGGGATCGAGCCCCACATCGGGCTCCCTGCTCAGCGGGAAGCCTGCTTCTCCCTCTCCTATTCCCCCTGCTTGTGTTCCCTCTCTAGCTGTGTTTCTCTCTGTCAAATAAATAAATAAAAACTAAAAAAATAAATAAAGAAAAGTGTTTGTTGGCTGAATGAACAGACGCTGAAATAAAAATGCTGACCTGGTCTTCCTTTTGCAGCATATTTGACCCCACTTTGTTCTGAGTCAACCTTTATCATGGGGCAGTGACTCATCTGACCCTTAGAGAGCAGGGCATGAGCTGACCACACCAGGTTTACTATTCCACAGGATTGCACAAACGCATTCATGTCTTACCCAGTCTCTCTGGAAAATGACGATTCCTTTTCTTCAACTGCACTATTATATTTAACTCAGCAATGTTGCCTTAAAGAATATATATGTACCTCGCTCTATACCCAAATTTAAAATCTTTCTTGGGTCAAATGTGTGGCTGAGAAGAGTTTAAACATGTACGCCAGCCATCACACAGTCCCAAATTTCCTCTTGCCAAGCATTACTCCAAGAACCTACCCAACCTGCTGAAGAGAAGGCTGGTGGCAGAAAACACACACAGGGTGTACACAGCATACGTACTTCAAGTACCAAAGTTTTTAAGTGCAAACCCTTGGGGTTTGGGGCGTTTGATTTCTTTTTGATTAAAAGTATCTTATTTCCATTTTAACTTGAAGGTCAGGGGAACATTATTCTGTTTTGCTAATTAATTTTCTCCCTAAGGGAATTTAATAGTAGGGATAGGTTTCTTTTATAAGTCTGGTGATAAATATAATTGCGTCAGCTGGCAGAAGGCTATTGCAGTATTTATAAGATACTGGAATTCAAGTTTTAAGTCAGTATTTGAATAAATAAATGTCTTGGGAGGTATTAAGAAGGGCATGTACTGCATGGAGCCCTGGGTGTGGCGCATAAACAATGACTTTTGGAACACTGAAAAATAAAATAAAATAAATTACTAATTTTAAAAAGGTAAAATTATCAAGCTAATAAAAGACTAATGATTTCAAAGAAGAAAAAAGGCCAAATCTTATTGAAAATATTTGTATAAGTGTCTCTCATATGCTTATGTATAAATCTCCAGGAAAAGCCATAAAATGTATGTATTTGCTATGCTGGCAACTTCTATTAATTTGCTCACCGGTCAAGAATTTCAGAACAGTTTTTCAACATAGGCCCAAGCAGTCACAGAAAGGGCCCTAGCTAGGAACACCTGCTTTCTGGGATCTGTGAATAAATGGGCATGGTGGTTGTAGAGTCCTTCCTACCATAATAGCAGTGGCCTTAACTGCCGTGGCCCCTGGAGCAGGGGTTGAGTTCTGCCATCCCTCAATGGCCTTAGTGGCTGAGGACTAAGGAGATGACTTCCTAGCATTTGGGCTCCTCATTGGAACTTAGAACCTTCTTTTCTAAGGAAACAATGTTGCAGCTCTGTGATTTTTCAGGGGAAGAAAGTATCCAGCTGGAGGACTTTGCCCAAACTGCCAGCACCATCTCTCGCCTCCCCAAGATTCCGAAAGGTTCCCAGTTATGAACTGTTACCTCAAAGGCCATCACAAGGAAGGTAGCTCCGTACTGGTTCCAGACTATCCTACAGTTGGAGTGCAACTGAAGAACAGGCACTTGCAATAGAACCTTCTGTTGTTGTTTTTGTCATTCCAAAATACACATTTAAGCTCTAGTGCAGGCAAACCAGAACAGAAGAACATGGTGCACTTGTCTAGGAGACAGCCATCATGGCTAAAAGTAATTCTGGAACTCACTAATTCTGGAAAAATATATTCCAGGCTCCAAATAAAATCTGTTCCTAAGTTTGGATCTGCTTATATTGGCTTAGGGCATATATAAACCATGAAAGAATAAGGGGTTACATTGTTCGTTGGGCTGGAAGAATTAAAGCCAAGATAAACAGAAACAATAAATTGGATTCTGTGACAAGGTTACACTTACACACTCTCTTTAATAAGATTGAGCCAGTATCTCTATTTCCATTAATTCCTTCAGAAATGTATGTTTTGGGGTTCTTGGTGGAGAAAAAAGGAGACCATGCTCCTTTTCTCCAATGGGAGTATTGTGACTTAGCATATGTTACATCATTCTAGGAATGCTGAGTGTTTCCCTTCAGTGAGTTCCCTTCATAAGCCAGGTGACTGAGGACAGGAGGATGTGCCAAGATGATTTGTTTAATGGAGGAGAGGAAGATGATCTGGGAAGGAAAATGTGTATAGCAACAAAAGGTTTGGAGTTCCTTAGGATTCTATTCTAGGTCAAGACTCTCATTCTCTCCCGTCTTCTCTCTGTGCAGTGATCTAGGAAGTGGTCCTGGTACACCAGGAATTCTGGTTCCCATTTGTACTTTTCTCTCTCTCTCCTTCTCTCACCCCTCCTTCCCTATTTCCTTCTCTGTGCCTGGATAATTTCCACTCACCCCTCAGGTCCTGGCTTGGTTGGTTGCTTGTAGAAAGTTTAAGGAGACCCTCTGTAGCCCCTCAGATTAATTTAGGTTCCCTGTTATTTGTTCCCATAACATGTTTGGCTTTGAAACAGTCATCCTATTTGTAAGCACTAGCTTAAGGTGTGTCTTCCTGCTTAAACTGCAAATAGTGTGAGTACTGGTTGTGACTCCATTCCTACCACCTTGCAGAGTACCAGACCGACCCACAGGAGGTCCTCGTAAGTACCACTGAGGGAAGTGTTGTGTCAATGACGAAAATAGAATGAGATGAAACAGCATGTGGAGATATTTCCAAGTGAGCTTCAGCACAGGAAGGAAATGCTTGTACTCCTATAGGGCACATGTGATATGTTCCTGACTATTAAATCCTTAGGTTAGGGATTTCTGAGTGAGGGAAAGGAGGGAGGGAGCATAGTTGTAAAAAGACATGTACACTTACCATTATTTTAGTCATATTATTAAAAGTTAGGTTAAAGTTGTAAATGACTTTAAAGAACGGCATGGAATTTTAATATCTATCAAAAAGAACCATGTTTTTAGAGAACTGACAATACTGTCTTAGCTCACTACTCCTATTATTTTTGCACAGTGGAGGAAGGTAGCAATCATAGCTATACCTAAAATTTTCATGTATCAAATTTCCATGTATCCCCCGTGTATAAGAAATAATAAAATTAGGGGCACCTGGGTGGCTCACTCAGCTAAGCTTTCGACTCCTGATTTCAGCTCAAGTCATGATCCCAGTGTTGAGATCAAGCCTCATGTCATAAGATTTTCTCTCTCCCTCTCCCTCTACCCACACCCCTCCACTTTCTCTTTCTCACTCTCTCTCAAAAAAAAATAATAAAATTAATAGATTACATTGGCATAATTCCATAAGTATAAAAGTATCTTTATAAGTGACTACCTTCTAGGTGGCAAGTTCCTGCTAATTTAACTTGAGTTCCTAAGTGTGGTTATCCAACTTTATTCTCTACCCTTTACTTGTACCATCCAGTTCTTTCCCCCTCGAACGCTGCAAAACTTTGCTTCCCAAAGAAATAAGTACTTTCAACAATTTATAAGAAATAACTTTATGAAACCATATTTCCAATCTGATGGTTGACATTCTACATTTGTGTTGTGGAAAAGTTGTGGTCAACATCAAGTAACACGTATAGTAATAAGAAACTTAATGCCCTGGGAAGTGTGGGTTACATGGGTCCCTAATTGGGACTCTCATATTTCAGATTTCTTTTTGTTTTCTGCTTAAAGATTTTATCTTAATCCTAATGGATTTGACACCCATCAACTTTCACATTAGTTTAATGTCTGATCTTCTTTGAAGTGGAGCTCTCTTGAGTTTGAAGCAGAGAAAGCAGCTTTCCAGGAAGACATGTCACAATGTGAAAGCAGGGCAAGACCTCGTAAGGTAGAATGAGGGTGTGGTCGAGCACACAATGCGAGGCAAAACCAGGCACCTTCCAAGGGACACACAGGTGGCATTCTGGACCGCTCAGAACGTGGGAGCCTGCGGCTAAAGCAGTATGTGCCTGGTGCTGTGCACCTACCTTCCCCACAAGTATTTAAGAGCCAGGGCTACAAACACCCATACAACTTTCGAGGAATAAGGACAGTGGCAGATGGGGAAAGACAATCATACCTACCTACTGCCCGGCTTTGTTCTAAACAGTTCTCGTACACACTGCTACACTTGGAGTTCCCAGGCTGCACAAAAATCAGATTGTGAAACATTTACAAACATAGCATACAGTCAGACTTTCAAAAAACAAACAGAACAAACAGGGCACTGGTAATGCTTCCAGAAGAACATGGCAGACAACTTTGCTTTCTGACACAGGAAGTGTCCGACAGGAAAGTGGGGTCTTGGGTGGGCAGCAGAGACTTTTGTGATAGTGCATTCCTTGGGGGCTGCAGAGACGGGTCTGAAGCGGGGAGTCATAAAAGTTGTGAATATAAGGCCCATAGCCTGAGGGTTACTGCTTAGCCTGAGGGTTACTTCTTTGCCTGGGAGGTCCCATTCCAGAACTCAATCCAAGTCTCAGCCAGAAATTGTGATTTCCAGGATGCTTGTATAAACACTCGGTTTTTAGCAAACCTTTATCTAACAGTGACAGATTGGAGCCCTACTCTACTGAGGTTATGCCAGGCTGACTTTTCATCCTTGAAAATCTTATCCATCAAAGGGTTGCAATGATCCCAAAGATAGACAGATAGATAGAAGCCTTCCATAATGGAATGAGATCACTGATGTCTTTGAAAAGGGCAATATCTATTCTTCAGAAAGATTAATCTGGCAGTACCATGCAGAAAGGTTTGGGGGAATGAAACTGGAGACAAGGAAGGGGTTTTCAGAATCGTGTGATCAAGTGAAGACCAGAACTTAGAAAGGTGCAATAGGAATGTGAGAGGTTGGGTAGATTCAAAAGGTTTCATGGTAGTCCCTTAGGTCTTGAAGACTCAGCTGATATGGAGCCCAAGGTGTGAGAAAAACAAGAGACTACGGACTAATGAAAGAATGGTAGTGCCATTAATACACATGAGTAAATCAGTACAGGAATGTGGTGTGGAGTCAAGGAGAAAGTGCTGAGTTCAATCTTAACACAAACAATGTAATGCTTACAGTATTATACCCAGTGAGATAGGTAATGGCTGAAAACAGAGAAGCTGGAGGAGTGTATAGCCAGATGTCAGGCCAGAAGAGAAACCAAGAGCAAGGGCAAGGGCAAAGACAGAGAAAGGGTGGTAACGGCAAGAGGTCAAAGGCTTGGGTTTGCAGGGGAGGGAGTGGAAGAAAATAAGATATAAAGAAAAGACACTATAGCAGCATTATCAACAGTAGCCAAACTATGGAAAAAGCCCACATGTCCATCAACTGATAGCATGGATCAAGAAGATGTGGCATATATAAAAGGGAATATAATTCAGCCACCCAAAAACAATGAAATCTTGCCATTTGCAATGATGCGGATTGAACTAGAGTTTATGAGGCTAAGTGAAATAAGTCAGTCAGAGAAAGATAAATACAATATGATCTCACTTACATGTGGAATTTAAGAAAGAAATCATATGAATATATGAGAATGGGGGAAGAAAGAAAAGAGGGAAAGAAGCCATAAGGAACTCTTTTTTTTTTTAAAGATTTTATTTATTTATTTGACAGAGAGAAACACAGCTAGAGAGGGAACACAAGCAGGAGGAGTGAGAGAGGGAGAAGTGGGCCCCCCGCCGAGCAAGGAGCCTGATGTAGAGCCTGATGTGGGGCTCGATCTCGGGACTCCGGGATCATGACCCAAGTTGAAGACAGATGCTTAATGACTGAGCCACCCAGGCGCCCCCATAAGGAGCTCTTAATGACAGGCCATACCGTTGGTTAATGGAGGGGAATGGAGTAGATGGGAGATGGGCATTAAGGAGGGTACTTGTGATGAGCACTGGGTGTTGTATTAAGTGATGGATCACTGAATTCTAGTCCAGAAACCAATATTGCACTATATGTTAACTAACAAAATTTAAATTTTAAAAAAGATACCTAAAAAAAAGAAAAACATGAATTACTTTGAAACACACCAAAAACAAGATGTGTTGATTGATGATAGACAAGTCTTGAGTGTTCACTGTATAATTCTTTCAACTTTTCTGTATGTTTGAAAACATTTATAATAAAATGTTGGAAAACATGAAATAAAGTGAAAAAAGCAGCAACTGGTAATGGGGATAAGAATGACACAACAGAACTGCTTTAGAAGATAACAGAAGAGGTCTTTTAAAAAAAAAAGGAAAGGCAGCCAATGGGTATCAAATTCTGTAGACAGGTTCAGAACACTGAAGAAGAAAATTGAGTTAGCAATTAAACCATGGGTGACCAAAAAACCACTGGTGACCACTGTAAAGGTCATTTCTGTCAAGGTATCAAGCAGAATTCAGATCTTAGAGATTTAGTGCTGATGTGGACACTAGGACAGAGACAATGCTTTCTACAAGTTTGTGCATAAATGGAAGTTGAGAAGGAGGCGAGACATTACAAGTTGGTTGGAGCGGCCCAAATTTAACTGTAGACAGAAGAGAGATAACCAGTAGACAGAGAGAGAATAAATATTGAGACAGAGGTTGATGGACAGAACCAAGGCAGAGGGTTGGAAAGGAGGGGGATGAGATCAGGCGCTCAGGAGCAGGACTGGTTGGGGAGGCAGCAGCTAAGGATAAGCAACAAGGAGAACAGAGAAAGCCTGGCAATGGAGAAGGGGGACATGAAACATCCCCTCCCGGCCCGCCCTGGTCGTCCCAGTGAAGGGAGACGTGAAGTCACCCACATAGGCCAAGGTTGGGAGATTCAGAGTAAAAATGATGGAGTGCAGGCTCCGACAATGATTCATTCTCTGGCTCTGTATGGAGGAAGATGATACTTTCTCTAAACTCGCACTGGGAAACTCTCAAATTAGGAGCAAGGACAGAATCATACCGTTAAGTTCTGGTAACAATAAGATGTCACTTACCAAATAGCACAACTTCTCACACCGTATGGGGCAGTAAGCCGTGTGTTCTGGGGCTTGGACTTTGAGCCGCATGTCAGAAACACCCCCCGCAGGTGGCTGCTTCCCGGGGATTTCATTGTAGTACTCGTGGTCTTCTCTTTCCTCGCTGGGACCATCAATGGGCACCTCCTCACTGTAAGGGAAAAAAGAATCCCCAAGAGGCTGGGCAGGAATTCAAATGCTACAGGGGAGGCAGAGGGATCAGAACCATGCAGATCATCCTGAAAAACTTTGCATTCATGTTTTAAGTTTATAGCTGTTCTGAAGTGATGTCAAACATCTGGATGGAAGCAACCAGATGGTTGTTTAGCTTTCCACAGATAATTAAAGTAGGCTAAGCCACCAGAAAGTGCCAAGAGTGATGTTTTTGTGTCTCCTCCCAGTGATTAACACACACACACACACATACACACACACACATATACACATATACATACAAACTCTCTAAATGTAAGTCATTTTTGTCAGTAGTGTATAAAGTTAAAAATAAAGTTTTCCTGAATATCTTCAGCATGCTTCGATTGTACAATTTGGAAATGTTTTGCTAAAAAAAAATTTAGATATTGGGCAGAAGGCCTGGCCCAGTTTATTAAACCAAGATGAAAAACATAAGAGCTCCGGCCAGCTATCTTGTCTGCACAGATCTGGAGTATATGGGATTCATAAAGAAATATTAGAACCACGTGTGGCAAGTGGGGAGATTTATGTAAACATGCATTGTTTTGAAAATTGAAACAAGACAAAAAAAAAAAGCAAACAAAAAACAAGCAAACAAATTTTCTTCCAAACTGGAATTAGTAAGTTTCTGATGAAAAAAATAAATCAAGTCCTTTTGGACTGAAATGTTCCACTAACAACCCACATAGTTTTGTTGGGTTCATTACATGTCAACAAAATGACAGCACTAAGATGTTAAGTGTTATTCGGGAGAGAATTCCACATGAAGGCCTCCTAGTAACCCCCTCTCCTTTGCTGCCCCAGACCACCTTATAAAAGGGGATCTCCAAATCAAGTATTTACTGATACAAAAAATAACTAATTGGGGGAGGAAACAAGTGGCCAAGAGTGAGTTCTATCTCTCGGGGCTGAGTTCTGAAAGGCAGAGGCCCCACTGAGCCCCACAGGTACTGGAGGCCTGAAGGGCTCAGCTTTCCTTACAGACTGCCTGAGCCTCAGACAGAATGACCTGGTCCTTGGTTCACATCACCTTCCTGCACCCACCCCCTCACGTTAGCTGGAATGCCTCGATTTACATCGCAAGCCAGCAAACTGACAGTGATTCCAGCCACAGACATTTGATTCTTACTATTTTCCTCTTCATTCTTGATTTTTTTTTTCTATGCAAGGGATCTTTCTCTAAACTCGCACTGGGAAACTCTCAAATTAGGAGCAAGGACTGAAACAATTCTGAGAAATGTATTGATGTCTGTTATTTTATGATACCACTTAATTCATAGCTCTGAAGAACAGCAGGGAAACAGGGCATAATACCCCTTCTTACTTTGAGAGTCTCTTTTGATACAAAACAAGAAGAAATATCTGGACGGACATAAACGGAAGAAAAAGAGAAAATGCCATTACATGCTGGTACTGAAACTGCCTATCTGTAAGAAAAGAAATGACTCATTTTATTAGCTTGAAAATTCATTTTAAAATAAAGCAAAATCAATGCAGTAAAAGTCAAATAATTATAGAACACTTGGCTGACCTTTCACAAGAAGTATTCAAAGAAGGATTTTTCAAATACTGTTTAAACCGGAGTTCAAAAGCCTGCCCTATGGTGCTTATGACATCCTGGGCCATTCCACTGCAGCATTCCAATATGTGACAGGCTGCAAGAGGGTGTACAAAAACAAATAAAAAAAAAAACCTGTAATAAATTTTCAACAAGAAAAAGGTTATATAAAGTCAAAATATTTCCAGAACATGAACTTTTTTTTTTATTGTTACTAAAATTTTTTTTTCTCCAGTGTTCCAAGCAAACATGAACTTTTAATTGAGTAACAGGGAGAAGGTTTACAAGCACTCTTTAACGCTCAAGTGGCAGAGAAGAGTACCTTCAATTTCACAGGCATCAGAGAGAAGAAACATTCCTATTTTACATTTAGATATCTCAGAACGCCAAACCAACTGTGGTCTCAAGACAGGTTTTCAGGCCTGCACGCCTATGAACCTAGACTGATCTTAACCAGTAATATGACTCGTGGTCATCGTTTAGCTCGAGGATTCAGTATGGGAGATCCTTAGGGCAGCAATCTGACAGGAAGACGAGGCTCGTGCTGCTCGTGTCGCGTGGTCGTTGCATGGTTTTGTCTTTGCAAAAATATAACTTTCCAACCCTCCCCCCCCACTTTCCCACACCCCCTCTCCCCACAAAGTGGGGGATGAGCTGCTGGTGAAGATAGGCGCTTTATAATACTCCTTTACCCTGTCATTGCTACTATAAAAGCAGTGATGCTGTGGGAATCCCTGTCTTCAGAATCCTACTAAAGAACAATCTCCATCAAGCATCAAAAACAAGATTTAAAAAAAAAAAACCACAAGATTTTGTGACAACCAGAATATTAAAATTTTTATTAGGTATTTTTCTCTGAGAAGCAACTACTGGGAAGGGGGAAATTGGCACAAGTAATTTAAAGAAATAAATTATGAAGGGTGCAGCTGACAGAGTATCAAAAATGAGCAAATCTGCTGCTGCTACATAAAACCAGGAGCTCATGTTCAGGGACTATAAATTCACCTCCCACCACACCACACGAAATATCATTCTTGCTTTGATAAGGGTATGGAATTTTGCTTAGGGCCTTGCAGAATGGAGATTTAATTGAAATGGAGGTGTCATAAGGATGGCTAAAAAGAGATCTGAGGATAACTTTAATATGGAAGCAGTAAGTCCCATGAGAAATAACATTTTTAAAAAATATATTGGCTTGGGGCGCCTGGAGTGACTGCCTTCGGCTCAGGTCATGATCCTGGAGTCCTGGGATTGAGTCCCAAATCCAGCTCCCTGCTTAGCCAGGGGTCTGCTTCTCCCTCTGACCTTCCCCCCTGTGCTCTCTCTCTCTCTCTCATTCTCTCTCTCTCAAATAAATAAAATCTTAAAAATGTATATATACTGGCTTGTGCAGCCTGAAGAATGGAGTGATGAGAAAAAGCTCCGGTAGTGGTTAAATATATACAAGAGTGTTGTAAAAATTGCTGACTATTCTCTAAGAGTAGAAAGGCTTAAGCAAGTGCAAGAGAAATTAGAGTAGATGCCTGGGAAACTTCATGGATCTTGGGAACAGTGAAACCAACACTGGGATACATTACTGAAAGGGACACCTCAGGAGAGGAGAGTGAACTGTCTTTATAGAATGATTTAACTGTGCTGAGTGGGAAGTATGATTTTATGCTTGCATTGTTCTGGAAAGGATTTTGTATCTATGTAGGGTAAAAGGCAATTCATTTGCATCCGACAGAATTTGTAGAGCCTGCATCAGGATATAATAGTAGAACCTACAAGTCTTTCTTTTTTTAGCCTTATTTTAATACTTATCTCAAGGAATTTCCTGATAATTCTCATTTAGGAACTAACTTGGCTTTTATTTAAAGGATTTAAACGAAGGGGTGCCTCGGTGGCACAGTCAGTTGAGTAAGTGACTTTTGGTTTCAGCTCAGCTCATGGTCTCAGGGTCATAAGATGGCACCCTGTGTCAAGCCCCCAGGTTGGGCTCCATGCTGAACTCAAGTCTGTTTGGGATTCTCTCTCCATCTCCCTCTCCTGCTTGTGCTCTCTCTCTAAAATAAATAGATATTTTTAAACAATGATAAAATAAAGGATTGAAATGATATTGTTAGAAGGCATGTGTTTGTGTTTGGGGGTGTGGGGTGGGTGGTTTTACTAAATCAAACAATGCCGATGTGTCCAATCTCCAGAACAATTATCATCCATTTCTTACAAGGTTGTCTCTTTAAAGAAGCAACTTGGATCTGATACAGACTTAGGTGCTAATTCTAGTTTCAAAACCCAATTAAGAATGCCTATAAATGTATATCCTTTCTACCAAAGAAAAATGTTTGATCTATCTTTAAACTGGAATCTTAAATTGCTTTTTTTCTTCTATAGTAGCTTCACATATGACGAACATATAGAAGGTGCTTTAAAAATTGTGTTGACTGAATACATATTCATCTTCCTGAATCGCACCAATAATTCCAGTGTGAGAAGCTGTCTTCAACTGCATTGAAGTGGCACCTTCAGTGAGCCCCAGAGTGAGGCAGGTTCTTCCGCCATTGAGTAGTACAAATCACAGCTTGCTTTGGTCTTGGAGATAGCCCTCAACCTACAAAGTGCCCTTGGAAATGCCCTCCAGTTGAGCAAAGAGAAGGTGTGTTTCCTTATGATAAGAAAAGGCAATTCACTTGAATTCTTTTGTTTTTCATCTCATAAATTTCTGGTTCAATTGGAAATAAAGTCAACATCAGAAATACATCAAAATACAGAAAATGATTTTTTTTAATTTTATTTTTTTCTTAGGTTCAAGAAGAGGTCTAGAGATGAAGATAAGGAAGATAATGAGAGAGGCAGGAACTTCAAACAAACGTATATATGTCTCTACACATGAAGAAAAATGACTATATCTTCCTTAAAGGGATGAGAAAACAAGAACACTTTTTTAAGAGAACTCCATGGAAAGATTCAGATTCAGGTTCAAATTCCAATTATGCCACAGTCCGTGTGGCCCTGAGCAAGTAAGGCTGCAGCAATACCCTCACCTACCGAGACAGGGCACGGAGGATCTTTGAAGTTCCTTCTTGCTTTATAGAGATCCTAGCCTCCCTCTGCCATAGCAGCTTGAGCTTTCTGGGGAACAGGCATGGGGGTTCTTGTGGCCTGTGGCTACTCAGCAAGGACCTAGAAACAACCAAGCCCACCACCACGTCTCACATTCTTCTAAAATGTTTTTACTTCTCTCAACTCTTCTGATTCTGATACTTTGAGGATTTGGTCCTATTCTTGGGCTGATGCTACCAACATGTCCTGCTTTGCTTTGGATAACCTCACTACCACCATACTACTCTTTTGAGAAGACTGAATAGAAAACAAACAGTGGTGCCCGTCATCACGAAAGGAATGACACTCGACAAAAAGGCTGACCCTGTGCAGCTACCCTATGCCACCTCCCTGTCTTCAGCGAACACCCATCGTGCTGTTGTTGCTACTCATAGACATACTGCTCTGTAAAAACTGTCTTGGTTCTTTTTGAGGTTGGTCAGGGGCCAGAATACGGATGGGTTTTGAATCACATACAAATGTGCCCATTTCCCAGGGCCAGACCCATCTCCAAAAGCTTGGAGAAGCAGCCAGGTTGGCCAAGAATTGACCAATCTTTAGCTAATGGGAAGGAGGGAAAGACAAGTATATGAAAAGTCCCAATGGCCAAAAAAGGAATGTGGCTTTCCAATGATACCATTACTTTGTGTGGAGGCCTGAGACGGAATCAGATGCAAATATGGGTTCTTTTCATTCTACCTGCAGCCAGACAGACCCATAACTCTACCTTTGGGTATTAAGTACTATATTAAGGAGGAGTTTTAAAAATCTTAGATGTAGAGCGCCTGGGGCTCAGTGGGTAAAAGCCTCTGCCTTCAGCTCAGCTCATGATCTCAGGGTCCTGGGATGCTCAGCGGGGAGGCTGTTTCCTCCTCTCTTTCTGCCTCTCTGCCTACTTGTGATCTCTCTCTGTGTGCCAAATAAATTTCTTTAAAACTCTCAGATGCATAAGCTTCAATTTTTGTCATTTGGTTTCTTAATTAGATATTCATGGAAAAGAGGCTGACAACTGTTCTTAGAGGGTAACAGGTCCTTCTTTACTAGTTTATTTTTAACAGACTTTTTTTTTTTTAATTATTTTGTTTCTGTTTTTTGTTTTTAAATAAACTCGAAATTCAAAAGTGCAGCACTGCCAGCACACCACCAGAGGGTGGTGTAGTACTGAAGCAAGGAGTCTTCTGCGCCCAAGGAAGAAACCCGCCCATTAAGAGGCAAGCCAGCTGTCAGTCCAGTTAACTGATGTCACCAGGGCAGTCGTGCATAGATTTTAAAACCTAACCATAAATATAAATAACTGGGTTAATTCAAATTGTTTTTACAGTCTTTTAAAATATTTTAACTTTCTTCAGAGACAGAACCATGGCCGTCCTGTTTCCAGGTAAATGGAGCCTCTTCACATTCTAGATACAGAGAAAATACTTAAACCTTCCTGGACTACTACCCATTTGGAGGGAAAGGTGAAGAGAACACGGATTTTCTATTCACAGCAATTATAGGGGCAAGCTGTATTAGTCACTAAGTAAACTCAAAACATTCTTAGGGCAACTTGCGCCTTTAAAGGTCTCTTATAAAATACGGAGTTCACTAAGAGGTCCTAACCAAGATGGGGAAAAGTGACCACTGCCCTGACTTGAATACACTAATGCTAAAAGCGAATCAAACAAGAGGCAGTGGGAACATTCAGGATTCTTAGCATGGATCCCTGATTTCCTCTGACCCTCGGCTATGTTCTTCCACAACCCTGAGGTAGCCTCCTCCTGCCCTTGATCCTGTCCATTGACATTGTGACCTACTGACTGCCCAAATGAAAGGCACTTTCCAACTTCACTCCCCTTAACTCCTTTTCAGTATGTGGCATTCTGAGGTGTCTTATTCTGGGATGTCTTCTCCCAGAGAAATGTGCTCTCCCTCCTTCTTAAAGGATACTCATCTCCTGATTTTCTCTCCTTCTCCTGATACTCCTCTAGCTCTTCAGTCTCCACTGACTTCTACTCCCTGAGATCCTGGGCCACTCATTTCCGGGTTCCTCCTTCAGTGATCCCACTCTTAGGGCTATGAAGCTGCATTTTTTTCCAAACCTGCATGTGAAGGCCTGGTCCCTGTCTCTAGCTCTCTGACTCTCCTACCTGCCACACTCCTATCACCTCATCCCTTCTCCCCTCACCACTTCCCCCCTTCTTTGCCCCTCCCCAACCCTGAGCTTCTCCTGCCTGCTGAATATTTCCCTCACATAAACCAAACTTACTAGGTAATTCTATAATATCTTCTTTCTGGTTTCACTATTTTCTTTATTTATTCAAGGATTTAGATTATTTTTTCTTTTTACAAATATAATAAATATTCACTGCACGAGTTTAAGAAAATAAAAAGGCACAAAAGTATGTTAAGTCTCACTACCTAAAGATAACTGCTATTAATATTTTGACACCTTTTTCTTTCCAATCTTTTTTCTAAGTATATTTACCTCCTAAAAAATTACCGGGGGTCATATTATACACATTGTTTCACAATCTTTCTGCACTTGATAATACTGTCGACATTTACTCCAGGTTATTGTTTATTCTTCTATAATGCTAGCTTTCAATTGCTACATGGTAGTATATTCTTTGGGTTCATTTACATAATTTGCTATTCATGAATATTGAATTGTATTTTCCCATCATATAAATAATATATGACAATTATCTTTATTGCTTAATCTTTGTGCATGTACTAATTATTTCCTTGGAAGTTAAAGTGCTGGTTCAAAAAGTGTTTACGTTTTTAAATCTTTGGATGCAAACTGTCTAGCTGCTCTCCAAAACATTTGGATCCATGCCTCCACCGGCCTTCTTAAGAATAACTACTACTTTAGGGGCACCTGGGTGGCTCAGTTGGTTAAGCGACTGCCTTCAGCCCAGGTCATGATCCTGGAGTCCCAGGATGGAGCCCCACATTGGGTGCCCTGCTTGGCAGGAAGCCTGCTTCTCCCTCTCTCACTCCCCCTGCTTGTGTTCCCTCTCTCGCTATGTTTCTATCAAATAAATAAATGAAATATTTAAAAAAAAAAAGAATAACTACTACTTTAAACCCATTTTATCTTTTTTCAATATTTGAAATTTGAAGATGAAACATGGCCTCTAATTATAACTTGATTACTAACAAGGTAGCTAGTAAACTTGTAAAAAATTTTAAATGTTTCTTGGTGTTTTGTAATGTTCTTTTGTAAAGGTATGATCAGAACCTGGGAGTTGATTCATTTGCTGGCTGAGCTTAAGAAAACAAACTCACTTTTCTCAACTCCAGTGTTTGCTTTTATAATAAAGGAATAAATTAATACTGACCTCAGAAGGCTGCTGCAAGGATGAAATGAGACGATGCCTGCCAAGTGATGAACATGCAATAAAAGGCAGGTCCCCCCATTTGTCTAATGGACTGTCTTTTTTCTAGTTTGTAATAATCCCTGTTTCTTTATGGCAACACTAATCCATATCACACAGGATGATAATAATAATAGCTACCATTTATTATATACTTATTATGAGCCATGTATGTCATTGCATATTACACAATTGCACTGTATATGATTACATTGTATATAATATCTCACTAAGTCCTCAGGAACACCTGATTTCTATTTCTTCGAAAACCTTCATATCTAAATTGCTGCCAAGTTCCATTACTTCACAGATGTGTCCAGACTATTCCTTCCTCCCCCAACGTAATGCAAACAGTACCACTCCTGCCTAGGACTAATGAGATGGCCTCCAAATCGGACTCTATAATTCCAGACTGTTTTCTGCCCTCCGGTATCACTTTCAGATACGAATGCCAGAAAAGTTATCATTTTGCAATTTCAGTAAAATGGCAGAAGCCAGAATCATTGCTCTAAAGCTCAAGATCTTCGATGGTTCCCAGTGACCTTTTGGCCCGCATTCAAAGCCCTCTACACTCTGTTTCAGGTTGTGACCCCCACCCCCGGCACTTCTATTCCTTCCTTCCTCTGCAACCCCACCTTTACGCACACACTCACACCGCCCCGAACACATAGCCCGTAAGTCTCGTTAGAGGACTCTTTCACATGGGCCTGCATTCATTTCTCCCACAAGTCCTGACTGAGCACCTGCTGTGTCCCACATGCTGTTGTCCAGGCCCCCCTCCTTCTCCACGCACCTCCAACATGTTTCTCTCTTCCACTAAATGATGAGCCCAGGCTGGCCAGGAATTGTGTTACCTCCACAATGATTAGCTCAGCCCCTTTTATATTAGTATGTAATTCATGATTATTTGTGGGCTTGAAAGCTGTTTCAGCACATCTGTCCAAAATTAAAGTCCAGGGGCTCAGGTGAGGAGAAGGGATTTGACACTAGAGGGGTGTGCAAGCAGGGGGCTATGCTGACAACAGGGCAGCTTCTCATAGAAGTTTTTGTAACCAAGTTAAACAAGAAAGGGAAGGAGAAGACTGGAAAAGGAGCAGTAAGGATGCGGAGATGCTAACTTTTTAATCCAAGAAAAATACCCTGTTTCTTTAAGATTGATTTATTTATTTTAGAGAGGGTGCATAAAGGAAAGGACAGAAGGAAACGGAGAAAGAGAAACCTCAAGCCGACTCCCCACTGAACACGTAGTCCAATGCTGAGCTCCATCTCAGGACCCTGAGATCATGATCTGAGCCGAAATAAAAAATCAGATGTTTTAACACACTGAGCCAGCCAGGAACCCGGAAAAATGCCCTATACTTCTAAATCATCTGTATTCTAGGTAGACCCATTCCCCTAGAGAAGAAAGCAAGCAACTGGCACCAGTCTTTGAACTCATCACCACCATTCACAGAAGGGCAATGACATGCCTGAGCTCCTCAGTGACTGATGGTAAAGTTGCTAACCATCTAGACCTCCTGATCTATTTGTCCTTCCTTTCACCCCATCCTTTTAGGTTAAGAGAAAAGGCTTTGTTGTTCAGAGCCCTTCCCCAAAATAGCATGCAGTATTCTTTCGGGAAAATCAGGCTTAATTAAAAGAGGTTCCTCTTTTCTGGTGTCTTCTGTTGTGTTCCATTCCTACACCCCCATTCCCTTTCACTTGCTCCTGTCTCTCCTACTCAGCTTTGATGGTTATCCATTCTTCATCATAAGGTTTACAATGAGTCAGTTTCAACGGGGTATTGCTTAGTTCTTGTCACCTGTTTCTTCTTTCCATCTCATTGAACCATGTTCTTTTGGCAAGCATTTGCTACACATCTACTATGTGCCAGGGCCCGTGTTAGCAGCTGGTCCTCATCATTTCCTTCTTGACTATCATAATAGCTTCCTTTCCCTGCCTTAAGTTTCTCTCTGAATCCATTCTATTCCCAAATACGTCTTCCTAAAGCTCTGCTTTGTAAACAGCATTTTCCACCTGTTTACTCGAAGATTAAGTCCCTATTCATCAGCCCTATTCTATCTGCCCTCCAGGTTTCTTTTAGACTTTTTTTCTCCATACTCAATCTGCATTTAGTAAATATGTTCTATTCATTTACCCCGCCCCCCCATCCTAGCATGCCACGTACACTTCCCCCTCCTTGTTTCACAGCTCTCTGAATTTCCAAATTCTACTTCATGTGTACTGAATAAAAGTGTTGGGTCAAACTCTATCATCGGGGTGGCATAAGATGCTGTCCTAATAGGAGAAGAAGCAACTTAGGACTCATTCTTTAAAAAAGAGTCAAATGTCCCAGAATCAGGGATGAGAAACAACACTAACCATGTCTGTCTAAAGAGGCTCAAGACTTAAGAAATTTCAGGCCCTTATCCCAAAGTTTCACTAGAAGATGAGTTTACTTAGGCAACCTTGCTAAATCCTGGGATGAGAAATCTAATCAACTTAACTCTCCCATTCACTGAGACACTCAACAAAAATAGTTATTTTTGTTGCAACACCTATGTTCCTGGCTTTTTGATGAGTCCTTGGAAACAATAGTGAATAAGGTAGACAGGTTCCTGCCCTCATGGAGCTTTCATAGGAAAGACAGACGTGAAACACACCAACAAATGAGTAAATAAAATAACAAAAAATGTGGGCTAAGTGCTAAGAAGAGAAATAAAGTATTATGATGCAGGGTTATGTTACTGGAGATAGGAAGTGACGTCAGTCACAGATCTCTATGAAGAAGAGATATTTAAGCTGAGATCCAAAAATGAGAAGAAACCAAACACTCAAAGTGACATGCTAGACTCTTTGAATAACAAATGTGACACACACACACACACACACACACACACACACACAAACACACTTGCCGAGACCGATGCAGGCCAATACTCTCACTGGCTTGGGTGTTCTCTGTAATGCATTCATTCACTGGGGATGTGGAAGCCGGCTCCTTCTATTATAACCAAAATAGCTTCTCTTTTGATTATACAAATAGATAATAAGCCTTTTGGTATAAAGATCCCTCAAATGACTGGGATTTAAATCCCAACTATATATTCTTTTCTACTTTGTTCTGCTAGCAGGGGTATTTATTTCAGCTCAAATTCACATAATATATCTAGAACCCAATACAGCACTCTAGCGATCATCACTCTGTATATTAAAAAGAATTGCTTGTTACTTTTTAAAGGTGCTATCTACCAGCTCTTAAGAGAATCTGCAAGTTGCTTTCCATACCTCGTTGATTAACTGGATCTTTAGCTACATAGGCAACATAGTCCGTAGTATCCTACAAAAAAGAGAAAACGGTTGCATATAACACGAATGGATTGCACTACTGAAAGATAAGAGTACATTTAGGACATGATACTGAGGTAAGGACTTACATACAAATGTTTCAAATTAAAGAGAAAAGAAAAGCATCCTAGGAGGGAACCTAAATACAGACTGTGTAGGTCAGCCACTGTGGAGGCCACATCGTCTGCCCCTTGGAGAGAGAAGTTGAAAATTAAAAATTTAGAGGCAGATTTAGTGAAATTTATTCACTGAGAATAAAAAAGAATCTAGGCAGGGACTATGTTAGGACATATATTAGGATATATATAAAAAATGGTTAGGGACCATAACCGTCTCCTGTGTTGACAGGTGAAATACCAGAGGATACGCCATCACAAAGGACTCATAAACTAGGAGGTAGTGCCATGATCTCCCAGTCATCCAAAGAGACACCGTCTATGTCAAAAAATAAGTCAATTACAGAGACACATTGGGTTTTGTGGTGGTTAGCTTGCTTGTGTGCAGTGCAAGTTAACTTCAGAAGTAACAAAGCAGGGCGCCTGGGTGGCTCAGTGGGGTAAAGCCTCTGCCTTCGGCTCAGGGTCCTGGGGTCGAGGCCCATACTGGGCTCTCTGCTCGGCGGGGAGCCTGCTTTCTCCTCTCTCTCTACCTGCCTCTCTGCCTGCTTGTGATATCTCTCTCTCTCTCTCTCTCTCTGTCAATAAATAAATAAATCTTTAAAATTTTTTTAAAAAAAGAACAAAGCAAAAATACATAAAAGCATTTATTTGATCAATATCTAGAAAGGGAAAACCATTTTTGAAAACGAGAACCCATAAAAAATCCAAGGAGTTCAAAAAGACGTGTGGCTCACTTTGTGAAAACAAACAAACACTACTTGGTAATTCTGACTTTTACTGAGTAAACTAATGAGTGGTTAAGATTTTAATAATTAAAGATGCTTTTTGTTATCTCAGTTCTGAGGAAAAGAAAAATACACACAATGCCATTTGCAGATTAGAAGTATGTCTCTCCAGAGGGAAGATGCAATCAACTGACAGGAAATAAAAGCCCGTGTATGATACCCTCAAGGACAATCACTTAATAACCCACAGTGAAGCACGCAGGAAGCAGACTTCAGGGTCAGTATAACTTGTCTTCAGTCATTTTAAAAAATAACAAACACTTAAATAAATTTCTCTTATGCTAACAGATAAAAGGTTTGAAATACTTGTAAATAAATAAGGTCACATCTGTGAGCTTTCTTTTTTATGCATTTATAGAAGCAAAGCCACAAGTGCTGGGGGCTGGGCTCCTATTTATGAAGTTGAAGATATGGTAGGATGCCAGCAACACTGTCTAGTGCACTAGACGGTGGGAAAGAGGTTGTGGGACCTCATCCTCCAAATAGTCTCTAGCGGTCTTACTGGAAATTCTATAACTGTAAATATCTGGGAGAATCTGAAGAATGTTAAAAGTATGGCACATGGGGTGCCTGGGTGGCTCAGTTGGTTAAGCAACTGCCTTCGGCTCAGGTCATGATCCCGGAGACCCGGGCATCGGGCTCCCTGCTCGGCGGGAAGCCTGCTTCTCCCTCTCTCACTCCGCCTGCTTGTGTTCCTTCTCTGGCTGTGTTTCTCTCTGTCAAATAAATAAAATCTTTAAAAAAAAAAAAAAAACTTAAAAAAAAAAGTATGGCACAAATAATGGAAAAAATACAAGAAAATATATTTGTGACATACTTGTAATGCACTTCTGAAAAGGAGAAAGTATATAGAGATACAGAAGCATTACCAAGAATTGTCTTCAGGGTGGGCTGGAGGAAGATAAGTATCTTCCTGAGGAGAGTTAGGTAAGGGTGAGCAAAGGTCAAGAGGTGAGGAAGAAGAACCAGACTTCTTAAACTTGGGAGGAAATCTGGTTGAAAGAAAGGCACAACATTGGGCCATGGAGATTTTTGCATCTTGCATGCAGTTAACTGCAGTTGTCCATGATCTCAGGGAGTGTCCTAAACAAAGCTATGGCCATGTGCTGGCAATGGAGGTGATAGCTATCTCCCTGTCATGCTGTGCCAGGCATGTGTTAGTGGCTTATGTGAATGAGTTCATGTCATTCGCATACACTGTGAGGCAAAGGTGGTCATTCCCCATTTTATAGATAAGGGCCCTAAGGGCCCTGGAGCTAGGAAAGGTTAAATAAGTCAAGTCTCGCTGACTCCAAAGCCTGTTTTAAATTCAAACAGTAGGCTTTTGTCCCAGCTGCAGAGGGCACAGGGGTCCCCCTCAAAGTGGTAGGTACAAACTTCCCCACAGCGCTACAAATTCTTTTCCATTGGTTTTTTTGTGAGGGCAGTGCTTTGGTGGTTTGAAAGTTAAAGAACTCATGGCATGTAAAGACCATCTAAAAAGAATTAGGGTTCTGGAGAACTGTGATAGACCCCATGTGGGCTTGCTGAGGGTACAGGATGATTTGCATATTGGTGCTGAAAGGACAGCAACCCTTGGAACATGAAAGGGAAATTTAGGGCAAACACCTATAATTATTTTTAACATTTCACTTATGGAACTCAGTACTCTACATAACTTAAGGGATAGTATTTCAGTTCTTTTATGGATGACTGAGCTATAAAGGGTTAGGAAGAGAAGAGACAATGCTGGCCTTTTCTGGCTGGATTTAGTCAACCCTCTCTGCTTTGTCGTCACTGTCGAGGCCGGATTACCAGACTGGCTGGATGGGAACTTAGGTTCAGTACTGGGCCCGTACTGCCCCTACCATGTGCAAGGCACTTCCCATGCTCCCCGTTTGCTAATGCATCCACAATTAGCCATCTGTGGAATCTCTTGGGGGAAGAGGTAGAACTCTTAAAATCTGGTTTACGTATTAATTAAATGGTAGGCCCATGGAACTGATATATTCATTGGAAAATACTACACCCAAATTGAAAGATAAGAAAGTAGAGAACCTTAAAGGGAAAATTAAGTGTCCTTTAATAAAAGGAAGAAAAAAAAACCCAGTGATTTGAAGTCCTCATAAATATGACTTTTCTTCCTTATGTTTCAAATAAGTTCTGAAGACAGGATGTTTACTTTTGACACGCTTGAATATTTTGAGTCACTGATAGCCACAGTGAAGACAAGTAAATACTGAAATTTTTAAAGAACAGGGCAATTTAAATGACTTTTAACTATATGTATTTCACACATGAAAAAGTTACACCAAAAACCAAGTGAAGAAAGTTGCTTACTTTAGATGCCAGTAAGGGAAGCAATGATTACAACAGAGTAACTTGAGAACTTCCTTTTAGGATAGACAATAATTTTTCCTTTTAAATATTTAGCATAGAGGTCAAAACGTCAAGGTGATATCAGCTATGAGATTTTGTTTTATTAATGTTCCATGCTTCTCTTAGATTTCTGAGTTTTATGTACTATCATTTCTGACCGTCCATTTGATTCCTGAATTAGAAGTGAGAAACTAAATGTGGTTGATTAAAAACAAAACAAAACAAAACAAAACAAAAAAACCCCAAACTATTACACTGGATTTTATTCCCTTATTTCTGAAGGATACAATCTTTAATAATAAATTCTCAGCAGAAAAGAAGGTCAGGAAGAACAAGGTCTATATTTGTTTGTTTTCTTGACCTTACTGATGTTCAATCCTTATGAAAATCAAACTCAGTCCTCTCCTAGCTTCTCTATGTTTGCAGGGAGAAGAAAAATGTCCCAATATCATGCAACAGCAAAAATTCTCCTTCCACCCCCAATTCAAACAGATCTGTTTCTTGGTCAGTCACAGGCTTCCTAACTCCAATGCCTCTCTCCTTTTGCTCCTGTTCATAAGTGACAGAGTAGGGAGGAATGACCCTCTACTCTGTAAAGTAGGTTTGGAGAGTGAGTACTTGCTTGGTCTCCCACAATTTATGGGAAATGTGGCCTCTGGGAGGAAGGAACTGCAGTTCTCTCCTGCTAGCCAGGCATTCCCTCCATGAGCTTCTGAAAACCTGGTTGCTCATTTTAGATTAGATTTGATGGCCTTGGTTGACAGCCGGGACAGCAACTAGCCTTCCCCTTATATGCCAAATCTATTGCTTAAAAGGATCTGCCTGGAACTCTGTGTTAAGAAGAGTGCTGAGGGAGGACTGGAGAGAAGAGTCTCAGGTGATAACTCCATGACTCACAACACAATGGAATATTATCAGCTCATCTACTAATCTAAATATTTTCAAAATCAGTAACAAAATATTCTGTCAATGCCAAATCTTTGATTGTACATAGCTATTCACAAATTGTAATAAAACATTGGAAAAGATATACAGTGGCTAACATGCTCTACATGGAAGTTCTTTTAACTCTTATAAAAATAACTTTCATGCACCCATACTTACAGGATCCCCTCCAGAGGCAAATGAAATAGACTGCATATGGTGATTTGCGATAATCTATAAAACATAAACAGATCAAACACAGATGATGTTACAAATTAATTATGCCTGGTTACATACAATCTAACAGTAATGGACATAGAGTTGTATGTTTTCTTTTTGCCTGCTCACCATCCCTTTGGAAACTACTCTAACTGCATTCTGTAATAATTTCATGAGGTTCAAGTAGGTTTGACATGCTGGTCTCACTGCCCCCTCTCCTTATGGCTGGACACGTGATCTAAGCCTAGCCCATGAGAATGTGCTTTACCCTCTGGATAAAGCAAAGCCAGTCAATATCGTGGGGAGGAAGTGAAATGGATAATAGGAAAGAATGCACCTCTCTCTGACATTAAGGGCCTTAGTTTAAATCCAAAGTTTCTGGAAGCCATCTTTTGCTGCCATCTGGGAAAAGCCTGATAGAAAAATGAAGGCTTCCCTCTGAAGAATATCAGAGCTGAGAGTTAAAAAAAAAAAAATGTTGGTGTCAATATTTAGTCTGTCACTTCAACCAACACTTTTCCCCCTTTATCTTTTTATGCATTTTTCTATTTTATTTATTTTTATATAAGTTAATTTGAATTGGGTTTCATTCACCGCCAAAAGGCCCTAATGTTAAGATTTTCAATATGAAGTAGACTATCCAAGTGAACTGCATTAGTTAGCCAAGAAGACAATCTTTTTCACTTGAGAGTTTAGGCTTGCTGTTTGGAAACCAAACTGTAATGACCAATTTACAGAAAAGAATCTGTCACACCGTTTTGAAGGTTCATTGAAATACCAACTGTGCTCGATTAGCTAATTTCATCTTCAGAATCATTTAACTTAACCTATGTACAATTCTGCTTACATAAGATGGCCAAGCAATTCTACTCTTAGCTATATTCCAATGGATGGTGTAAACATCTGCACCAAAGATCTCAAGAAAGATAATTACTGCCCTGTTTGTAATAGTTCCAAACTGGAAACAATTCCAATGATGATCACTGTGATATTCAAACAATGGACTACTACATAGCAAAGAACATATTTCTTTGGCAAAAGAAGCTAGACACAAAGAATATATACCACAAGGTTTAATTTCTATAAAGTTCAAAAACAGGCAAAAATAATTTATTCTATTTGAAATCAGGATGGTAGTCATAGTGAAGCAAAGGAAGAGAAAGCAAATGGTTTTCTGGGATTCTGCAAATGGTGTTTCTCCATCTGGGTAGTGGTTATACAAGATAGGTCCATTTTCTAATAGCCAAACTGCACAGTTACAACTTGTGCACTTTTCTATATTTGTTTCCTTTATTTATATTTCGTTAAAAGTGATTACTAAAAACAAATCAATGTACAAAGATCAACAAAGATCAATATCAAAGATCAATTCCTACATACTAGCAATAGCCAACCAGACATTATATTGCGGTGAATGGTGTATTTTCTAAGAGTACATAAGTATAAAGCCAGTATGAACCATATAAGGCTTTTTAGAAAACTTTACTAAAGGGTATAAATAAGACACAAATAAGGAGAAAGATATATATCACTTCAATGGATGAGGAGACAATATTGTAAAGATGTCAATTCTCCCCCAAATTAATTTGTAAATTCCACGTAACTCCAAGAAAAATTCCACCTACGTCATTTGGGTGATATTTCAAGCTACTGCTAAAATTCACATGGAAGAACAAATGTGCAAAGAGCTAAGGCAATTTTTTAAAGTACAAAGAGAGAAGATTTTCCTTATCAGCAAGACATACTATAAAACTGTAGAAATTCATTTGAATACAAGGTCTAAAACCAAACTCACATATTCATTGTCTTTTGGTCTATGATAAATGTGGCACCAGTCAACAAAAGGGATTAAATTAGTGGAGTTGGCTGAATTAGCTGAATATATGGAAAAAATATATAAATAAATCCTGTCCTCATAGTATTTATATAAATGTTTTATTCATAAAAGATCTATTCAATTATTAGAAGACAAATAAAAAAATTACACTTGTGATCTGTGAAGTAGGAAAATCTACCTTAATAAGAAAAAAAATATATAGAAAAAAACCCTTCAATATGATTACAGGAAACTCATTTTAAAACTTTGGAATAAAAAGGGGACCCCTGAAATGGGACAAATACTAACAGGCAGGGACCATATACCTGCAACATGTAAAACAAAATATTAATATAGTTTACAAGAAATTCCTACAAATCAATAACAAAAATAAGACCAGTTAATTTTCCTAAGTAACACAAATGTTCAATAAACATATTGAAAAATACTCAATCTCCAAGAAATCAAGGCTATGGAAAATAAAACAAGATCAACAAAACCATGTGTGGCAAGGATATTCTAACACTGTTGAGGAGACCTTAAATTTGTACAGCAATCTTGGAGAGCAGTTTGACACTATGTATTAAAACTGAAGTAGGGGCACCTGGGTGGCTCAGTTGGTTAAGCGACTGCCTTCGGCTCAGGTCATGATCCCGGAGACCCGGAGTCCCACATCTGGCTCCCTGCTCGGCGGGAAGCCTGCTTCTCCCTCTCTCACTCCCCCTTGCTTGTATTCCCTCTCTGGCTGTGTTTCTCTCTGTCAAATAAATAAAATCTTTAAAAAAAAAAACAAAACCTAAAGTATACATACGCTACAATTATGCCTTTTCACTTCCAGGTTATTTCTTCCAGAGAAACATTGGCACATATGAATGTAATTTACCCATAGTTCGTAATATCGAAAAATCGTAAATTATTTGTGCACAGTTAGGTCAACTATGGCATAGCTATACAAACGAAATGCTATGAAAAAAACAACAACTATGTATTCTATGTATACTAACCAAGCTAAATCTTCAAGACACTGTTGAGAACTTTTTGGTTTGCAATTTGAAGACAGTTATGTAAGGCATGCAAAAACAAAACCCAAAAACCCACATACAAAATTAAGACTTTTCCACGAGGACGTATAGATCCATATAAATGCAAAGGAAAAAGATTTTAAACATACACACCAAATTGGTAACAGTGGGAAGTTACCTTCTGCGGAAATAAATGGAAACAAGTACTTTTTCAGCATCTATCTTTTCAAGATGCTAGATAATATGTTCACTTGTGAATTTAACTTTTAAGATGGGGAAAACAAAAGAGCTGAATGCATCAGTTCTCACTATGTCGGGGTCTGTGGTCGGGAACACTGATTTGGAGGTGCGGATTTAGAAGTCTTAAGTGCAAAGACGAAAGGTAGTTAAAACCTTGGAGCAGAGACGACTGCCTGGGTGGGAGGAAGAGGCGCAGGAGGAGAGAGCCGCAGGGGGAAGGAGCAGGGGGAAGAGGATTAAACGTTGTTACAGAGGCCACGTAAAGTATTTTCTAGTTCCCAGCATCATAAGCAGCAGAATTTAAGGCTAAGCAAAGCGCAGATTAAGTAACTCCCTTAAACGTGGAGGGTCTCCCTATGGAGTTTGAATGGACGGAAAGCCGGACCACCCTTCCCTGCGGAATAGTGAGCCGCTCCCGACCGAGGGGCCCGCCAAACGGGAGGCGGTGTCTGGGGGTCGCGCAAACGAACAGGGTCACGCAAGCGCACGGCGTTTGCGCACGCGCAGAACCGCTCGGCCGCGTAGCTCGGATTTTGCAAAAACGGTTTGCGAGAGCTTAAGCCGCTCGTACAATGTCGGAAATGAACGAGCTGTCCGAGCTGTATGAAGAGAGCAATGACCTGCAGATGGATGTGATGCCTGGCGAGGGTGACCTGCCGCAGATGGAGGTAGGCAGCGGGAGCCGGGAGCCATCCCCGAACCCCTCCCGCAGCGGGGCCCCGCCACTGCTCGAGGAGGAAGGCCCCATGGAGGAGGAGGCGGCCCAGCCAATGGCGGAGCCGCAGGGGGAACGAGGCCTTGCTCGGCGGCCCAACCCTGGGGAGCAGCCAGGCCAGCTCGCGGGCGCTGACTTCGAGAGCGAGGACGAGGGCGAGGAATTTGACGACTGGGAGGACGACTATGATTATCCCGAAGAGGAGCAGCTGAGTGGTGCAGGCTACAGAGTATCAGCAGCCCTTGAAGAAGCCAACAAGATGTTTCTGAGAACATCCAGAGCAAGGGAAGCAGCCCTGGATGGCGGGTTTCAGATGCATTATGAGAAGACCCCGTTTGATCAGTTGGCTTTTATCGAAGAGCTTTTTTCACTTATGGTTGTCAATCGCCTGACCGAAGAACTCGGCTGTGATGAGATTATCGATAGAGAGTGATTAAATGCTGTTAAAAGAGGAGGGAACGACTTGAGGAGAGACCCAACATTCCACTGTCTTTTGGGTTCATTCCAGATCGTACCTTGCCCATGAAAAACTTGATCTTCAAAACAAATTTTTGTGTGTGTGGTGTTTTGCAGAATAGAATAGGGCAGTGACTGCACAGTTATGAAAAAGAGTTGTTAAGGGAGAAGAAAAAACATCTTAGGACTGTGGAAATCTGTTTTCAAGAATGTTCCTGAAACACCTGTGGCTTTGACTTTGTTATTGATCTAGATTATTTTCCTTGCGTTTGGGGAAAATACCTTTCACATTTCACTGTAAGGAATAATGTTGCAAGAGTAAGTTAATGATCAAGACATACTACCAGTACAAGACCCCAGTGATATAAATTACATAAGAAAAAGTAACTAATACATCCAGTATAGGACACAAGATGTCTGAATCATTTGAACTGTGAAAGCCTACTGAGAGAACTCTGAAGATTCTATTTTGTGGTCTGTCCAAACTAGTGATAAGAGCCTGATTTTTTAGTGTAAAATAAATTGGGTATTCTTCAATATCCCCAGAAGATAAGCAAACCCAAAGAGATGTATCACTTGTGCTATATTTGAAAATGTGTTTTCAAGAGCATCTGAAACTTTGTACATTTATCTTGATCATTTATAAAGCTACTATGATCAGTAATTCAAGAAAATTCGTTGTCTTACCATTTTTAAAACTCAAAAATTAAGACATCCATAATAAAGGATCAAATTTAGACAAATATATGTGAAGTAACAAAAACCGTTTCTAATAACTTAAATAATAGAGAAGTTGTTTACTTGCTCTGTGTTTTTCATTTAACTTTACAGGTGAAAGACTTTGGTTGAACTTTGTAACATAAGAACTGTTAGAGTGAAAATGTCAAGTAAAAGGAAAGGCCTACATCTAAAAAAAAAAAAAGACTGAAGAGTTATGCCCTCAACCTTTAAAAGTTTTAAACCTGCCCAGAAATCCATCTCAGTTTATAAGTTTCCCTCGGTCTCCTCCTCTAATTAAGCTTGTTATTGGTTATGCACCAGCATTCAAGATAATAAAATTTCTTGTTCAGTGTACTTGGTTTTTTTGACCAATAGTATCATTCACATACTTTAAGCACTACTTTTTATTGTATTGTGCTGTTTTATTTTATTATTGAAGCCACTTTACGATTTAAATTTAACCACTATTTATTAGAAAAAGTGGTCCAGCTTCAAATGCCTGCTTTGTGAATTAACTTGTGAATATGAAACTTGGCAAATTCCTATAAAAGAATTTTCCAGCCTGAGAAAACCTGTTCTACTAGTGAGCATGTTGCTGTGGTTATTAAGGTTCTGAAATTTTATAAAAATAATCATTATGTCAGGAAGCTGTGCCCAGTAAAACAGTGTCTCAGTAGGTCTGATGGTCAATAACAAGGTACCATCTGCTCCTTTGGCAGCATAGGACACATTCAATACACCACCACAATTCAGCCTTACTTACATTACAGTCATCTTTTGGTTTGGGGGGGGCGTTCTTTTCTATAAAGTAGAAGACTGATGAGGATGAACATAATCATTGAAATACTAGCCTGGTAAGGAAGAGGAAAGATAGGGGAAATAATCAGACGTGAGATGCTAACCATCTTAATCCGGCCTCCTCCATACCTCCCTTTCACTGCATTTTCAAGCAGCATATAGCTGCAGCTAGATGAGTCTAGATAGATCATTGCTTGTATGATGTGAACTAACTGAATTTGGGGTGGGATGTCGGATGCCAGGGCAAAGGTGACTGACAGTTGCATGTATCTCCACATAAAGAATGCCAGGAATAGAAAAAAACTGGTCTTCAAACCAGGAAGTATGATTAGGTTCCTCTCTGGGACAGAGTAGGGAGCAAGAGGAGAGGAAAACAAAAGCACTCCCTGTTGGTTTGGAAGGCTCATTTTGGGGAGAAAGACCTGGACTCTACAATGGACCCCTCTTGATGGTTCAGTGGTCTTGGAAAAATAGGCAGTAATCTGAGAGATCACTGAAATTAATACTTACTTGTATTTACTTAAGATAGAAAATGGTAGTGTTTTAACGCCCCTTTTAAAAATGTAAAATCACTTGTTTTAAGGTTAAAATTAACACATACTAGAACCAGCCTACCTGGTTCAAATCTGGGTTAATGGGAACTAAAGAAAGGAGTTCTAGAGAGATTCTGGTCCTTAACAGGGGAGAGGGTGGGGATGTGGAAGGGGGAGAGAAACTTTAAAAAGCTTATGAGTATGTAGGGTGATGGGGGGACAGTTTTCTGGATCTACGCATATAATACATTTTTGCTTAGATCAGATTATCCTACAATGGCTGCCCTAAGGACACAGATCTATTTTGTTTGGCTCATGATTAAAATTTTGATTCTTTTTTTTTTTAAAGATTTTATTTATTTACTTGACAGAGACACAGTGAGAGAGGGAACACAAGCATGGGAAGTGGAAGAGGGAGAAGCAGGCTTCCTGCCGAGCAGGGAGCCCAGTGCGGAGCTTGATCCTGGGACTTAAGCAGAAGGCAGCCACCTAATGACTGAGCCACCCAGGCGCTCCTAAAATTTTAATTCTTAATTGCAGACTAACATCTCATAATCCAGAGAGAACAGCAAAACTCCCAGATTTCCATCTCCCCCTCACCAAAAAAAGTTGAAGATCTGGCAGCCCTTGACCTATAGTTATGTGGGGAAAAGCACCCTATTTCCCTTCACATAGGGAAGGTATTATACTGCCATGTTTCCCAGTGTTGTCTCTCCAACATGGAGGGCAAGTGGCACTCACCATCTATCGTTATGCTTGCACCATTGTTTTCCTTGTACCTGGACAGTAAGCCCTACCTGCCTGGCATCTCTTCATGGAGACTAAAGGATGTCTCCAATTTCTGCCTGTTTTACCTTATCTCTTTATTACCCTTCTCAGTAACATTTCACTAGCTGTTAGAGTTGGTGGTAGGATCGCAGATAAGAGTAAAGAATAGCACTGGTGCGGGAGCTACTGAGCCTGACATTTTTGCACAAGTCCCTAACAAAGTATGTCAAGCAAGTCTGTCGCTTGAATTTTTAAAATAAGGAATAGACAAAAATCCCTAAAACTTGCTTTTCCAAATGTATTTTCCATCCTAAAATATAGTAAGTTATAAAAATTGCACGCATTACGTGCTTAATATAATTTTATTTTCTGCCTCTGAGGTTCTTTGAGACATTTTCTGAGACCGAATGGTTATATTCCTGAAGTTGTTGTCAGTGGTTGAAGAGGAATGTGAACCATCTGACCCATACTCTGTCATCTGAATGCATCCATAAACTTGAACCTGTTTATGTTTTCAGTCCAAAGTATATCTTAGAAGTTGGGGTGGGAAGGGGAGGCATTAATATTTCTTGGTATTTATCTTACAACTTCAAAGGGTATCTTTCTTTAATGAGACTTTAATTAGTCAATCATTTCTCATGTGCATCTATGAGGTCACTTCTCTGCTGCCCTCATCCTTTGAACATTCTACTTGCCCTTTTGTTGAGATTTATAAAGCTGCTTGAGTGAAGTGAAGCAACCACAGTCGCACATCTTTTTTATGCCTCCCCTCCCCCCGACCACCACCAAGCCATTTCCCCTAGGCCTGCAGAATGGTTCAAAATTATTTTTAGAAATCAGCATCTGGGTATGAGGTCAATGAGATCCTAACCGGTCCTCACTCTGGCAGTGGGCTGAACGCATTCCCATTCCCTGCCTCCAGTGCAGAAAAGAGGTCTCCCTTCCAGAGGTTCTCTCGTTGCTATAACTACGGGAAGTGGAAGCCACCCATGCCCACTGTCCCTGCTTCTATTCTGCCAGAGAGATGAAGGGCACTTGACAATAGCCCGTCTAATTGCAGTAGCCCGGAAAAACTGTAGTAGAAGAGAAAGAAATGAGAATAAACTGTGCCCCCTACCACACACGTCACAATCCTATTCTTCCTAAATTCCCCCCTCCTTCAGTCACCCCATTGAAAAACCCATTTTTTAAATGCTCATTAAATTCTGCACATAAGGCCGTCACCATGATGACAGTAGATTTGCCTCCTCTTCCTCTCTTAGAAAATTCGGAGATAATTCAAGTGCTTCTATAGTCACTGAGCTCTCACAGCTCAAGGGACTAAGCACCCTGGTACCATATAGATGGGTGAAAACCAAAAATAAATTTTACATTTACAAATGTCTTTTTTTTAAGGTGTTTTTTTTGTTTGTTTGTTTGTTTATTTACAGAGAGAAACACAGCCAGAGAGAGAACACAAGCAGTGGGAGTGAGAGAAGGAGAAGCAGGCTTCCCGACGAGCAGGGAGCTGGGATCATGACCTGAGCTGAAGGCAGAGGCTTAACCACTAAGCCTCCCAGGGGCCCCCATTTACAAATGTCTTACGGGCACAGCATCTGAAAGACGGAATGACTGTTTTGCCTTCCACCTAGATTTGTTGCATCTTCCAAGCACAACCTCAAATGTTCTGCTGTCATTCTACATTAGTGGTGTCACCTCTCTTGGATAACCAATCAGAGCCCAGCAAGGCAGGAATTTATTTTGAACTATTTCATATTAAGCATTTTCCTCTACGGAGTTTTATACTACAGTGGAAGCAATAAATTTTACTCTGCTTTTGAACTCAGAAAATAAAGCAACCCTTAAAACTGCAAGTGAATTTCCCAGCAAAAACACTGCAGTCAAAAATGTATGTAACTATATTTACATGTTACTGAAGATTTTATAGTTTTATGTTTTTAAATTTTTCTTTCCCTGTTAAGCACTGAGTTTAAAATATCTCAAGGAGGGGCACCTGGGTGGCTCAGTGGGTTAAAGCCTCTGCTTTCGGCTCAGGTCATGATCTCAGGGTCCTGGGATTGAGGCCCACATCAGGCTCTCTGCTCAGCGGGGAGCCTGCTTCCTCCTCTCTCTCTGCCTACTTGTGATCCCTCTCTCTGTCAAATAAATAAATAAAATCTTAAAAAAAAAACAAACACAGAAAGCAAGTCAAACAGTGCCCTAGTTGAAGGTACACATTTAGTCCAGTGCCTGTATATTTTCTATATTTGCTTCAGCGATGCTGTTTTTCGAGAAATGAGGTTCACAGTGAGAACTCAGGCATAGCACAGTATCATAAATCATCAAAGAAGAAAAAAACCCATGTTTATGCAATACCATTTTACGAAGCGTTTCAACCTTAAAGTTGGAAGAAAATGTTTTATGCTTAAATTTCCAGTTTGCTAGAATATTAACCCTAACATCACTCTTCCCCTCTGTTCTTCACCTGCACCAGCCATTCAATACACAGTCTAGTCTGTTAGTTCTGAAAATGGAACTGCCTTCCCTTTGGGGAGTACTGGTGGGAAGTCATAAACAACTGACTCAAGAATATGACTTGCCAAATGGCACCTTAGTCCCTATTACAAACCCAATTAGGTAAAGGCAAGTATGCAAGCAGTTAATTGCCAGTGATGGGTTAATAATACTGTTGTTCTAATTATCGTTATGCGCAAATCCTTGGCAGATTTTGTTTCCCTTGTGCCTTATTAAATTTAAGGCAAACTCTGTCCTAAACTTTATTTTTTTTTATTATGCCGAGTCTTCTAGAAAAATACATGATATGTTAAATTAGAAATGGCCTTCATGATCTTACCTGTTGGTTGTCAACATTCATCAGTGTGAGGCTGCATGTTGAAATGGTCAGTTTAATATTCATTCCCGAAAACTGAAGATTACTTTTGCCAAGAACTGTTGACAGGAACTTAACTGGAGCCTTTAAAAAATAGCAAAACAACACTTCGAGTTAAGGATTTGTTACAGAATAATATTAATCTTTTTTTTAAGTGTTAAAAATGGGTCAAAACACATGCCCTTCTTCACCATTTTGCTTTACACAAATGAGATGAAATGCTTCTTTTTTTTTTTAAGTGAAAAGTTTTAAAAAATGGAATACAACAGTTTTTTTAGTAGGTAGTGAAATCTGAGTGCTCAGAACTTATCTGGTACGTTCCCTTCTCCCCTAAGTGTTGGGGGTAGCGAGTCTACTTTAAATAAAAGGAATTCCTGTGAGAGTTTGGGCTAGCTGAACTCTCCAGTCCCGCTGAACACCAGAAGTCTAAAAAAAAGAGAAAGAGTTGCCGTCTAGGTTTTTTTTGTGATCATTAAAAAAAAAGTATGAAAAACACAGAAACCAAACATATGGGACACAGTGAGAGTGGAGCTAGGGGAGGAATTTATAACTATAAACACATACATTAAAAAAGAAGAAAGCTCTCAAATCAAGAACCTAGCTTTACACTTTAAGGAATTCAAAAAAAGAACAAATTCAACCCAGAGCTGGTAGAAGGAAGGAAATAATAAAGGTCAGAGCAGAGATCAATGACACAGAGACAGAAAAACCATAGAGAAAATCAATGAGACCAAAAGTTAGTTCTTCAAAAAGATCAACAAAATTGACCAAGCTTTAGCAAGATGGACTCAGAAAAAAAGAAAAGATATTCAAATCACTAAAATCAGGAACAAAGCGGGGGGAGGGGGATATAACACCAATTCAACAGAACAAAAAGGATTTTAAGAGAGTGCTACGAGCAGTTGCTCATTAACAAACTGGATGGCCTTGGGGCGCCTGGGTGGCTCAGTTGGTTAAGCGACTGCCTTCGGCTCAGGTCATGATCCCGGAGACCCGGGATCAGCCCCACATCGGGCTCCCTGCTCGGCGGGAAGCCTGCTTCTCCCTCTCTCACTCCCCCTGCTTGTGTTCCCTCTCTCGCTGTGTTTCTCTCTGTCAAATAAATAAAATCTTTAAAAACAAAAACAAAAACAAAAAACCTGGATTGCCTAGATAAAATCGACAAATTCCTAGAAACATTAAACTTACCAAGTCTTAATCATGAAGAAGTGGGAAATCTAGATAAAACTATAACTAATAGAGAACAAAGCAGACACAACCATAACACTAGAAAATAACCAGTGTTGGAAAGGACATGCAGAAACAGAAATCCTGTGTACTCCTGGTAGGAATACACAATAGTACAACTGCTACGGAAAACGGGATAGCAGTTTCCAGCTCCTCAAAAAATCAAAAATAGTATTACCATATGATCCAGCAATTCTAGCACTTGTTATCTACCCCAAAGAACTGAAAGCAGGGAACTTGAATACACAGTGGCATGTCCACGTTCAGGCAGCATTATTCACAATAGCTAAAACACAGAAACAAGCCCCAAGTATCCATCAACAAATGAATGGATAAGCAAATTGTGGCTATACATACAATAAAATAGTATTCAGCCTTAAAAGGGGAGGAAAGTCTTTTTAAATTTAAATTAAATATTGATATTAAATTAACATATGCTGTATTATGAGTTTCAGAGGTAGAATTTAGTGATTGATCAGTTCTGTACCATACCCGGTGCTCATAACTTCAAGAGCCCTCTTTAATGCCCACTATCCAGTTACAAAAATATGGAACACTTCACGAATTTGCACATTATCCTTGACTAGGGGCCATGCTAATCTTCTCTGCATCATTCCTGCTGATCTGCATCATTCCATGCTAATCTTCTCTGCATCATCTGCTGCCGAAATGAGCATGGGAGGAAATTCTGGCACATACTACAGCAAGGAGGCAGCTTGGGGACATTACGTAGAGTAGCAATCCATTCACAAAAAGACAAATACCATAGGATTCCACTTAGATGAGGTACTCAGAGTAGTTAAACCCATAGAGACAGAAAGTAGAATGGTGGCTGTCAGGGCTAGAGAAATGGGAGAATGGGAAGTTATTGTTTAATGGGTATAGAGTTTTAATTTTACAAGATCAAAAGAGTTATTGGGGTTCAACGACGGTGATGGTGACACAATGATGTGAAATGAATGTGACATCATTGAGCTGTACACTTAAAAATGGTTGAAATTTAATGTTATGCATATTTTACCACAATTTTTTAAATTGGGAGGAAAAAGAGAATAAAGATATATAGAGCATAAAGAGTCCTTGGCATTTATTAAGTAAGCAATAAATGTTAGCTATCAAAGGAAATTAACTCAAGATTTTTTTTCTTTCCATGTGTACCTTCTGGAAAGATAACCTCATTTGTTTTGTTTTATTTTGTTTTGGGGTGTGAACTCCCTGTTCTTGAAATGAGAGTCTTAAATGAGTCAGCCTGTTTGTTGGGCTCACCAGGTAAAAACATCGTATTTGCATAGGTTACAGGAGGCCTGTGGAGGCCAGAGGCTACTTTGGGGCCATGGATTTTGTCGAAGAAACTAGCAAATGGGGAGTTCTAATAGAATTCAAAGGCCATTTATCAGTGTTTTTCCATGCCATGTGGCTCATCTTAGTCACCCTGGGTGACACTGAGTTCAGCCCTATGTAAAATAATGAAGAATAATAAAGAATGAGGCATGGTGGGTTGGAAATGAAGCACTAAGCTGGAAATCTGACGATCTGGCTTCTATAGCTGGCTCTTGCCTTCATCACCTGACTGACTCAAGGCAAATGTTCTCTGAACCAGTCTAGTGGCTGGCAAATGGGAGGGTTGGACTGGACGATCTCTAAAAAATCCCTTCTCTCTTAAACAACCTACAATTCCAAGATTTACATAGTTATCTTAAGACCCTTTGCCCCTCGCCTTTGGACATTCCAAAACAACTGAAGTGTTCTCAGGTTGACAACTTAGCAATAATACTAACTACCACTGCTGTTATATAAGCCAGACACTGTGTAGACACTACACAACTCTATAAAAGTTTGTGCTCTTTTCTCCCATTTGACAAATGGGGAAACCAATGATTCAAAAGGTGAAAGGACTTGTCCAAGATCAAACAGTAGGTGGCAGAGTCAGGATTTAAAACCAAGACTATGTAACATCAAATCTTGTGCTTTCTTTCATCGAAAAGTTCCTTCTACTCATGTGTTATCTCACCCCTACCAGCACCCACATTTCCATTTGAAAATGGGCCAGGGTGTCTAAAAATTCTAAAATGTTTGAATGCAGAACAGATACATTATAAAATATTGAAATTGGAAGGTACCACACTGGTCATCTGGTTCAACGTCACTACAGGAAGAAGGATGAGGTCTCAGAAAGAGAAGACCCCAGGCTCAAAGGTAAGTAAACACCCAGGACTGGAACCTAGATTTTTTTTTTACCTGAACCCCAGGTGCCCTCTCCATTCTGTCGCTCAAAGCATCACCATTTCAGACAGCGTCAGGCCAGTCAGAAAAATTTGAGAGGCAAGACCAACTTTCAGTGCCTGTCTGATATCATGCCAACTGGTAGAGGTCATTCCGCACTTTGGCTCTTATGGTAGAATGAACTGACAACTATTTTGATATTCTCTTTCCCCGAGTTAGAGAAACAGAGAACAAGAACGCGACACCAGTATTACCTTTCGCTTTTTAATGGCTCCATTTGCTTCAGAGACAGCTTCACACAGGCGACTTATTGCTTCCCTACGGAACAGAAACCATAGAAAGACTTAGTGTACTAACATGCAGTAAATGTTCGATAAATGTCAGCAAGTATCGTGAACAGAATGTGCGCGCACATAACGGTGAGTCTGACATAAACGACCTTCCCTACTCCCATGGGATAAAGCATTGCACTTGGTCCCTCTGCCAGTCAACATCCCCCTCCCCAAACCCGGCAGCTCCCTAAAGCTGAAAAATAAAATCACTTTACAATAAGGAGTCCTACCGTTCACCTTCTTGATCTCTTTTTTTCCTTGGATTTTCGGGTTTGGTGTTTGGCGATGTTGACTTTTAACCAAAAAGAACAGATAGAACTTTGTTGTCTGGGAACACTTCAGTTTTACTTCTAGCAAAGTCTTCTCTGTGGTGTCATGAATAAAAAGCTTCCTAGTATCTCAGCACCAGAGACGATGAAATACAAAAGAATCTGATACCAGAGGAAGTTTAAAAGGACCGGGAGGGAACTGACCTTCAAGGTGGTCTCAAATGGAGCCTTATTGACTGAGATACTGCTACAAGCCATTGAGCTTCCATGTGATTTCACAGAGGAAATGAAAAATCAATAGCAAATTTCCTCCTTTGCTTGCTTGCTTGCTTATTAATTAATTAATTTATTTATTTTCTGCTCTGACTCCGTATTGTACTTCCTGAGAGAAGGGCACCACTAATACGAAGTAGTTCCTTAATGGAAGTGGTGAACAATCAAGGAGTGGTGCCCTCCTCTCCAGAAATGGAGTTACAACTAAGAGCTTTTGTCTCTGGAACTCAGCTTTCATTCAGTGTAATCTGAACCTGAACCGTAACCCTGTGGCTTTCAATCCATATAGTAAACTTTTCACAAAGCGTATCTCTAAGCTCTTTCCTGGATTCACTGGAGATTCATTGCTTAAATTAGCAAACTGAATTAGTACACACACGTACGTGCACATGCAAAATTGTATTACAATTTTTATACATATTTCATGGGAAAAAATTTCTTTGAGGTATTTTTGATTCCTAAAGGAGGGGAAGAACACTCAAAGGCAGCCCCACTAAAGAAATCCATCTCCCTCTCTATGCATATAGAGAGATATATAATACAGACAGATAGAGATATATAGATACAGATATATTAGTGCAGATTTATGTTCTCAGTGTTCCTCTAGTAGAAGCTTTGAAAAGATGAGTAGAATTCCCAAAGATTCTAGGCACCATTTTAGACGTATAATGTGTGTTTTAGTTCAGATTCCTTGGGGAGGGGGGCAGATATATGAAACTCTTCTCCAACGTATTCTCTTGTGTGACCTTGCACAATTACCTGCATCCAAAACACAGAATAACTTTTTGGTTTAGCCTCTTTTCTCAGGATATTATATTTATGGTTTCCATAGAAGTCCAACCTTTGTTCTCTGGATGAAACAGAAGGACCGCTCAGAGAGTTAGGCTCTTTGGTTGGTTGATGGATGTTTGATCATCCTAATGATTATTCAATAATTGGTGAGACACATAATAATTAATCTGAATTAGCCTCTGGTGTTGCCAAAATAACTAGTCCAGGCACGTATATCGTTGATATTTAATAAAGAGGGATTATAGAAAAGCTATTATCAGATCCTTTACTCCATGAGAGCCCACTGGGGGTGCTTTGGTCTAAAAAGCTCCTTGTAAATGGTCTGAAATAAAAGTAGAAACAAAGATGGGCATTGACGCTCCAAGTATAACAACAGTTATTATTAGACATTGTTACTTTTATAAAGCACCTTGGAGTTTTACAGAGTGCTTTCCCAGACATTTTTTTCTGGATTCTCACACAGTCGGTATTGTCCAACAAAAAGTAGAGCTGTAAATGGGAGTTAAAAGGAGCACTTTATGATGTGAGTACCTCTTGAGGGCGGTTTGGAAGGATGAAACTTCCTGGCCGAGTGGAGTCTGGAAATTCCAGGCAGAGAGAAGAGCAGGTGTAAAGACATGAAAATATAAACTATCATGATAGGAGGGGACCTACAAGTACTGTGGTATTGCTGAAGCATGAAGTCTGGAAGAACAAGCATGAGTAAGAGCTGAGAGATGGGAGGAGAGTCTGAAAACTTTTTCTGTAAAGGGCCAAACAATAAATATTTGAGCCTTTTCCCTGTTACAACTACTCAGCTCTGCCAGTATAACTCAAAAGCAGCAGTAGACAAAGGAGCCTGGCTGGCTGTATTCCAATAGAACTCTATCCCTGATAGCAGGCAGCTAGCTATTGCCCAAGGGCCACAGTTTGCCAACCCCCCGATTAGATAATTCACACAAAAGAGATGGAAATAGTCCAGTTTTTAAAAACGGGAAAATGTTCACATTCAGTATAATTTTAAAATTAAAAATTAAAACAACTACAAGATACTTCATGCTCATTAAGTTAGCAAAGAAGAACATTACAGATGCGCTGTTGGGGAGGACGGGGAAAAGTCCACTTCAAGCATATTTCTCCATTGCTGGGGGTCCCAATTAGTATTACTAGAGTCCTTCTAGAGAGTGATTGATGATAAAGCTCTTAAACTGTATCAGAGCGTCTGACAAGGGGAGGATAATTTGTATTGAAATAGTACTGAATATGTGTATAGAATAAACATCTACTTAATTTATTTTATTTTTTAGATTTTATTTATTTATTTGACAGACAGAGATCACAAGTAGGCAGAGAGAGAGAGGAGGAAGGAGGCTCCCTGCTGAGCAGAGAGCCTGACGCGGGCCTCGATCCCAGGACCCTGAGATCATGACCTGAGCCGAAGGCAGAGGCTTTAACCCACTGAGCCACCCAGGCGCCCAACATCTATTTTAGAGTAAAAACCAACTCCTTAGCTTGTGATACACACATAAAACTCATCAATAAAATATTTCCACTTGGAATGTTACGTGTGAAGACTACAGAAATGAGGGTCTGTATAAATTAGTGGGGGGAAGTAGAACATGGAACGGTATATACATTGGTATACCAAATTTTATGTTGGTAGCAGCCACATAAAATCAATTCTGTGTAAACAGTGATGTAGAAAGAGCTTATAAACAGTGATTTGGTTTGGGGTTTTTTTGTGTGTGGTCTGTTGTTCCTGTTTTGATTCTATTGATATATTTAGCTGTAAACAATGTTATGTTTTCCCTTCACTGTGCAGTTGATTGAATAATGTTTCAAAAATATTAAAAGAATGCAAACTGGGGCGCCTGGGTGGCTCAGTTGGTTGAGCGACTGCCTTCGGCTCAGGTCATGATCCTGGAGACCGGGGATCGAGTCCCACATCAGGCTCCCTGCTCGCCGGGAAGCCTGCTTCTCCCTCTCTCACTCCCTCTGCTTGTGTTCCCTCTCTGGCTGTGTTTCTCTCTGTCAAATAAATAAATAAAATCTTAAAAAAAAAAAAGAATGCAAACTAATTTCCTCAGCAAGAGTATTTCTACTATGAAAATGTGAGGGCATGTCAAAGATGTCCCGTGAAGAGGGGACACAGCCTTTCTCTCTTTTGCCAACACCCACAGACAGATGGGTCAATGTTCATGTCACAAATAAGAAAAGATCTTCTTTATTTGTTTCTCTGTCCCATCCCAGAATAGCCTTGAACTGCCCCATCTTTATGGCTGCTAAATCCAGATTATTTTTTCAGTTTATTTGATAGGCTTGCTTATTTCTTTTCCCCAAAGTTTCATAAAGAAGAAAAATCTCAACCAGGTTTAGCAGTGCTTTCACAACAGAAATCCCTACCTTGAGAATGAGACCAATGCCATTGCTTGGAGCCCGGGTTTTAATGAAGGAACAACTCTTATTTATATGGCCGGAACTGGTATTGCACACCTTATGCACACCAGCCCCTTTATTCTTAACAATGTCATTTCAACCTTCAGTTCTTTATGGTTCCACTCAACAAAAATGGCAGAAGTGATTATTTGGGTATTTGGAGATGATATGTTTGACGGTTTTCTGGAAAACTTTTTTCACTCCCTATGCAAATGTGCTTTATTGTTGTCAAGTGCATATTTAGATTTGGTTCTTAAATTGTAATGGTGATCCGCTGCTTTTTCTTTCAATAAAACTTGACAGAAAATATCTGACATTTTTTTAATGAGTTAACCAAAGACGTGCAGCCAGTATTTCATACTAGTCTTCATTTCCTCCCTAAATTCCATTTAGCGTAAATCATTTTTTTCTCTGATTTTTAATTCCACAAAATAACTCCAGAATCGATTACAAGTTGAGTATAACAATTAGTGTTTTAATTTCATAGATTATCTCGTTGGGACATTTTTCCTGATATATAAAGCAGTCCTCTGGCAAAAGTGTGTGTATTTTCCTTCTAGCCTGTAAGACTATATTTAGTGACATTCTTTTTTTTGATTATCAAAGGTTCTCACTGCAGGCAGTGCTATTTCTTGTGCCTAAGAATGTTTCTGAGAATTGCACCACCATTGCTACTTGCGAGGCTGAGTGTACAGAAAATTTCTCTTCTCCTGTTCAAGTTAATCAACATCAAGCACGGGTGGTGCTTTAGGGTGAGACTCTAGTACAGAATGCAGAAATTTTGTCCCCAGGAAGTTTGCAGTGAAGCAGGTGGTGGATTGTTCCCCCCCGCCCCCCGCCACTCCCTCAGCTCTGTTAATTCTATCTTCAGTAGGTCTAATGTTTGAATAAATCAGATGTTTAATAAATTTTAAAAATGTCATTTCTTTTTTTTTAAACATTTTATTTATTTTTATTTTTTTTTAAGATTTTCTTTATTTGACAGAGAGAAACACAGCCAGAGAGGGAACACAAGCAGGGGGAGTGAGAGAGGGAGAAGCAGGCTTCCCACCGAGCAGGGAGCCCGATGTGGGGCTCGATCCCGGGTCTCCAGGATCATGACCTGAGCCGAAGGCAGTCGCCCAACCAACTGAGCCACCCAGGTGTCCCTATTTTATTTATTTCACACAGAGAGAGAGATCACAAGTAGGCAGAGAGGCAGGCAGAGAGAGGAGGAGGAAGCAGGCTCCCGGCTGAGCAGAGGGCCCGACACGGGGCTTGATCCCAGGACCCTGAGATCATGACCTGAGCTGAAGGCAGAGGCTTTAACCCACTGAGCCACCCAGGCGCCCAAAAAATGTCATTTCAAGATAGCTATTTTATGCCCACTTTGCAAATGAGGAAATTAAAATTCAAAGACTTTAAATAAATGCTTCCAAATAATGCAGCTGATGGCAGGGGTGCCAGAATACAAAACCTACACTCCTTCAGGGAGTGATCACACGGCCAGGGGCATGAAAAAAAGGGAGTCCCACACTCTCAGGACCAGGAAAAGAATACTGGATCTTCCCTTGCTCACTCCCCCAACAAGAGAGGGGTTCCTTTTGGCCAGTCCTTCCAATGTGCCTAGAGTAAATTAGCAGGGGCCTACGGCAAAGTGGAAGGGGTCAATTCCAGAGAAAGCCCAAATGGATACCCTAGTCCTTTCTGAGCCATTGCTTTCTCAAGATTGATTGTATCTCCTCATGGAAGAAAAGAGCATCCAGAGCCCAGCTGTACGCCTGTGTAGACAAATGTGTTCTTGTATGCATGGGTGCACTCACTCAGAATTTTAAAGTCAGGAACACTAGAAAAAAAGATAATCAGAGGCCAATATCCTTGATGAACATAGATGCAAAAATCTTCAACAAAGTATTAGTAAATCAAATTCAACAATACATTGAAAGGATCATGTATCATTATCAAGTGAGACTTATTCCAAGATGTAAAGATGTTTCAATATCTGCAAATCAATCAATGTGATACTCCACATTAACAAAATGAAAGATGGAATTCATATGATCTTCTCAGTAGATGCAGAAAAGCATTTTACAAAATTCAACATCCATTTAGGATTTAAAAAACTGTCAACAAACTGAGTATAGAAAGAATAGATCGTAACGTGATCAAGGCCATATATGACACACCCACAGCTAACATCATCCTGAACGATGAAAAGCTAAAAACTTTTCCTCTAAGATCAGGAAGAAGACAAGGATGTCCACTGTCCCTACTTTTGTTGAAAATAGTACTGGAAGTCCTAGCCAGAGCAATTAGGCAAAATAATAATAATAATAATAATAATAATAATAATAATAACAAGAAGAAGAAGAAGAAGAAGAAAAGAAGAAGAAGAAGAAGAAGAAGAAGAAGAAGAAGAA
>PITA01000787.1:0-32489 GCA_004023965.1 Spilogale gracilis | reverse complement strand
AAGGAAGAAGTAAGACTATTGTTATTTACAGATGACATGATACTATATATAGAAAACCTTAAAAGACTCCACCAAAAAAATTATTAGGGCTAATAAATTAATTCAGTAGAGTTGCATGATACAAAATTGATATATACAAATCTGTTGCATTTCTATGTACTAATAATAAGCTATAAAAAAAAAAAAAAGAAATCGCGGGGCGCCTGGGTGGCTCAGTTGGTTGAGCGACTGCCTTCGGCTCAGGTCATGATCCCGGAGACCTGGGATCCAGTCCACCTCGGGCTCCCTGCTCCGCGGGAAGCCTGCTTCTCCCTCGCTCACTCCCCCTGCTTGTGTTCCCTCTCTGGCTGTGCTTCTCTCTGTCAAATTAAATAAAATCTTAAAAAAAAAAAAATCGAGAAAACAAGCTTCTAAAATCAACAACACAAGAAACAACAGGTGTTGGAGAGATTGTGGAGAAAAAGGAACACTTGTGCACTGTTGGTGGGAATGTATACCCGTACAGCCACAGTGGAAAACAGTAGGAGGTTCCTCAAAAAGTTAAAAATAAAACTACCTTGCGATGCAGCAATCACACTCCTAGGTACTTATACAAAGGATACAAAAACATTAATTCAAAGGGATACATGTTCCCCTATATTTACTGCAATATTTTTAAAATAGCCAAGATATGCGGGCACCTGGGTGGCCCAGTTGGTTAAGCAACTGCCTTTAGCTCCAGTCATGATCCTGGAGACCTGGGATCAAGTCCCGCATTGGGCTCCCTGCTCCGCGGGAAGCCTGCTTCTCCCTCTCTCACTCCCCCTGCTTGTGTTCCCTCTCTGGCTGTGTTTCTCTCTGTTAAAAAAAAAAAAAAAAAAATCTTAAAATAGCCAAGATATGGAAGCAGCCCAAGTGTCCATCGACTAAAGAATGGATAAAGAGGATTCAGAATACATATATAATATTATTCAGCCATAAAAAAGAACGAGATCTTGCCATTTCCAATGACGTGGATGGAGCTAGAGAGTATAATGCTAAGTGAAATAAGTTAGGGAAAGACAAATACCATATGATTTCATTAATGCGTAGAATTTAAGAAAAAAACAAGCCAAAGGAAATAAGAGAGAGAGAGAGAGAAAACAAGAAAAGACTCAACTCTAGATCGAGAGCAAACTGATGGTTACCAGAGGGGAGGTCGGGTGGGATATGGATGAAATAGGTGATGGGGATGAAGGAGGACACCTGCTGTGATGAGCACAGGGGGATGTATGCAAATGTTGAATCACTCTATTGTACACCTGAACCTCATAATACACTGTATGTTAACCGACTGGAACTAAAATAAAAACTTTAAATATGTAAAAGAAAACAATCCCATTTGCAATCACACCAAAAAGAATACCTAGGAATAATTTTAACCGAGAACATAAAGACCTGTATGCTAAAAAGTGTAAGACATTGATGAGAGAAATTGAAGAAAACACACATAAATGGAAAGATATCACATGCTCATGTATTGGAAGAATTAATGTTGTTAAAATGCCCATAGTAACCAAAGTACCAAATTAAATCTACACATTCAATGCAATCCCTATCAAAATACCAGTGGCATTTTCCACAAAACTAGAACAAAGAATTCTTTTTTTTAGATTTTATTATTTATGTATTTTATTATTTATTATTTATTTGAGAGAGAGTAACAGAGTACATGCAAGCAGGCAGAGAGGCAGAGGGAGAGGCAGAGAATCCCAAACAGACTCCGTGCTGATAATAGAGCCCAAAGCAGGGTTCTTCTCATGACCCATGAGATCATGATCTGAGCTGAAACCAAGAGTCTGATGCTAAACCAACTGAGCTACCCAGGCACCCCTTGAACAAATAATTCTTAAATTTATGTAGTCCCAGAAAGACCCTGAGTTGCCAATACAATCTGGAGAAAGAAATACAAAGCTGGAGGTGCCATGTTTCCTGATTTCAAACTATACTACAGAGCTATAGTAATCACAACAGTGAGCTACTGGTGTAAAAAACAGGCATATAGATCAATGGAACAGAATAGAGAGCCTGGAAATAAACATATGCATATATGGTCCATTAATTTATGACAAAAGAGGCAGGAATACAAAAGGGAGAAAGGACAGTCTCTTCAGTAAATGATTCTGGGGAAACTGGGTGGCCACATGCAAAAGAGTAAAACTAGACCACAGTCTTACACCACACCCAAAAATTAATTCAAGGGCGCCTGGGTGGCTCAGTTGGTTGGGTGACTGCTTTCGGCTCGGGTCATGATCTCGGACTCCCAGGAGCGAGTCCCACATCGGGCTCCCTGCTTGGCAGGAGGCCTGCTTCGCCCTCTCTCACTCCCCTGCTTGTGTTCCCTCTCTCACTGTGCTTCTCTCTGTCAAGTAAATAAATAAAATTTAATAAATAAGTAAAAATTAAAAAAAAACAGTTTTGCCTTTTAAAAAAATTAATTCAAAATGGATTAAAAACTTGAATGTACAACCTGAAGCCATAAAAATCCTAGAAAGAAAATATAAGCTTCTTGACATCAATCTTAACATTCCTTTTTTGGATCTAACTCCAAAGATGAGGGAAACAAAGGTGAAAATAAACAAATGGATAACATCAAATTAAAACAGAAAAATTAAAAGATCTGCACAAAGAAACCATCAACAAAACGCAAAGACAACTTACTAAATGGAAGAAGATATTTACAACTCAGATACCAATGATGGGTTAATATCCAAAATATATAAAGAACTCATAGGACTCAATAACAAAAAATAAATAAATAATAAGTAAATAATCTAATTAAACATAGGCAGAGGATCTGAATAAAGAATTTTCAAAGAAGACATACAGGTGGCCAACAGACACATGAAAAGATGGTCAACATCACTCATCATCAAGGAAATACAAATCAAAACCACCATGAGGCATAACCTCACACTCTTTGGAATGACTATTTTCAAAAAGACAAGAAATAAGAATATTGGCAAGGATATGGAGAAAAGGGAATTCTTGTACACTGTTAATGGGAATGTAAATTGATGCAGCTGCTATGGAAAACTGTGTGGAGTTTCCTCAAAAAAATTAAAATAGAAATACCATATGATCTGGCAAATCCACTACTGGATTTCTTTCAAAAAAAACCAAAAACACTAATCTGAAAAGATATGTGCACCCCTAGGTTCGTTGCAGCATTATGTACAATAGCCAAGATATGGAAACAATCTAAGTATCCAAGATATGGAAACAATCTAAGTATCCATCGATGGACAAATGGATAAAGGAGTGTGTGTGTGTGTGTGTGTGTGTGTGTGTGTGTGTGTGTGCGCGTGCGCGCACGCATAAGTATACACACAATGAAATGCTACTCAGCCAAAAGAAGAATGAAATCTTGCCATTTGTGACAACATGGACAGATCTGGGGGGTAATATGCTAAGTGAAATAAGTTTAGACAGAAAAGGCAGATACTAGGGTTTCTGGGTGTCTCGGTCATTAAGTGTCTGCCTTTGGCTCAGGTCATGATCCCAGGGTCACAGGATTCCGGGATCGAGCCCCGCATTGGGCTCCCTGCTCTGCAGAAAGCCTGCTTTCCCTCTCTCACTCCCCCTGCTTGTATTCCCTCTCTAGCTGTGTTTCTGTCAAATAAATAAATAAAATCTTTAAAAAAAAAAAAAAGGAAAGAAAGAAAGGAAAAGAAAAAGCAAATACTGCATGACTTCACTTCCATAAAAACAAAACAAAACAAAACCCAGATTCATAGATCCAAAGCACAGATTGGTGAATGCCAGAGGAGACGTGACTGGGACAGAAGTGAAATGGGTGAAGGGGATCAAGATGTACAAACCCCAATTATAAAATAGTCATGAGATGTGATGTACAACATGGGCAGTTTGGAGACTATAGTCAATGATATTGTATTAACTTTGTATAATGGCAGATGGTAGCTAGACTTGTGGTGATCGTTTCACAAGGTACACAAGTGTTGAATCACTATGCTGCACACCTAAAACAATTATATCTTAAGATAAAAAAAGGAGTTTTAAAGTCCGTCAAGGCTTGGAAGCATTATAGAGTCTAAAAATCTCTTGATCCAGAACTCTGCTCGAAAGAAAAAAAAAGGAGAAACTTGTGCTTATGAACTTGCTTTTAAAAAGTGGGGATATCGGGGCACCTGAGTGGCTCAGTCGTTAAGCGGCTGCCTTCGGCTCAGGTCATGATCCCGGGGACCTGGGTTCAGGCCCCACATCGGACTCCCTGCTCAGCAGGAAGCCTGCTTCTTCCTCTCTCACTCCCCCTACTTGTGTTCCCTCTCTAGCTGTGTTTTACTCTATCAAATAAATAAATAAAACCTTTTAATAAATAAACAAATAAAAATAAAAAGTGGGGACATGGCACACCCATGTACACAGCAGTTATCAGTCACAATAGCTGAAACATGGGAGCCACCCAAGGGTCCATCAGTGGCTGGATGTGTAAGCAAAATGTGATATATGCATGTAACAGACAATCATTCAACCTGGAAAAAGAAATCCTGTACTGTGCTACAACCTAGTTAAGTGAAATACACCAGTCACCAACAACTACTACATGATTCTACTTATGCTAGGTACTTAGAGTTGTCAAATTAATTAAGACACAAAGTAGAATGGTGGTTGCTGGGACTGGGGAAAGGGGACTAGGGTGTTATTGCCTAATGGGTATAGAGTTTCAGTTTTGCAAGATGAAAAGAATTACAAGGTTGTGGTAGTGACGGCTGTGCGATATGAATGCATTCAATAGCACGAAACTGTACACTTAACAATGGTTAGGATGGTACATTTTATGTTATATATGTTTTACCACAATAAAAAGAGAAAAAAAATACAAAGAAAGTGGTTATTAGTTTTTTTCACATTTGAGACTCCAGAGAATCACAGGCTCTTTGTCCAATAAAAGGTCTGTCTGTACAACTTTTCTATTCAATTTTAGAGGATCCTCCCCACCCCCCTCACCACCAACCACAGAAAACCATCTGCGGGGCTCTTGGGAATCCAGAGATCCCAGGCTAAGAACCAGAGCTTTAAAATAACCTCTCAAATTCCGCTTTCTCTGCTGATATCAGAGTTAACGATCTGCAACCCCAGCCAGGGAACAGAAAGATGCTTGCATTTTGTTGCCTTTCATCACAAAGATCTTTTCTTTCCCTCAGACTAGGACCCAGAGATTAACTGTAACATTTTGGAGAACAAATAGTACTTTCAGTGCTTTTCTGGAGTTTCGGCCACACCCTCAGACACTTTACAAATGGAGAAGAAAAAGAAAACAAAGAGCCCAGGAGCAGGGATTTCTCCCAGGACTGGGGGCGTCCCTACCATCCCAGCTGCCTGTGCAGCCCGCATTTCTGCCTAACCCTTTTGGGACTGACTCATCACGAGACGTTCTCCAGCTAGCAACCATTCAGCAAATGTCCTCTCCCGGAGAAGCAGAATTTTCAGAGTTTAAAACAGCACAAGATTTCCATTCTGGGAGCCTGCGCTAGAAAAAGGGAGAAACGCCCCACAGCACAAACAGTGGACACTTTGTTTATTGTTTTGCCTCATGAGAGGGAAGGGGAAAAGTGGGCTGATCTAAGAGAATGAGAATGCAGGGGAAGATCTGCTTTTAAGCATATAAAACCCTGCCCACCCCATAAGACCAAAAAAAGATATTTTGTCTGTCTTCACGGAGTCCAAACTAATCATCCAAACAAAGCCACCTTTCTTCATCAACTCTTGGCCACAACAGTGCTTAAGTTATAATTTTTCTGTATCTTTAACCCTTAAACAGTTAAACTCTTCTGGAAACAAAGTTGCCTAACCTCCACCCCTACCCGCCTTGCTTTAGGTTTGGAAGGCAATATCACAATCCAAGACAAAGTGGAGAGTTTAATAGAGGGAGGGGTTGTTGGATAGATTGCTTCTAGTGAATGTCAAAATGCAGTTCTTGAGTAAATAGGAAAGCCAGAAAATGTGTAACATGAAACCAGGCAAAAGGCCTACGCACAACACACTACACACACACACACACACACACACACACACACACACACACGGAGTGGTTTTAATTCTGTCCAGGCAAATAAAAATGAGAATAAATTGTAATCACAACAAAACCTCTTCCAAGGGGCACCTGGGTGGCTCAGTGGGTTAAGCCTCTGCCTTTGGGTGGGGTCATGATCTCAGGGTCCTGGGATCCAGCCCTGTGCGGGGCTCTTTGCTCAGCAGGGAGCCTGCTCCCCACCACCCCACCCCCGCCCCCTCTCCCCGCCTACCTGTGTTCTCTTTCTCTCTGTCAAATAAATAAATAAAACCTTTAAGCAAACAAAAAACAGCAACAACAACAACAACAACAAAACCTCTCCCAAATAAAACTCAAAAATAATCAGGCAAAACAAAGTCCCTTGTATGTCCCTGTATCTCCCAAGGGACTTTCCCTTACTTTTCCTCTCCAACACAAATCCTTCAAGAAATCCGTTCACAGGGGCGCCTGGGTGGCTCAGTTGGTTAAGCGACTGCCTTCGGCTCAGGTCATGATCCCGGAGACCCGGGATCGAGTCCCACATCGGGCTCCTTGCTCGGCAGGAAGCCTTCTTCTCCAGCTCTCTCACTCCCCCTGCTTGTGTTCCCTCTCTGGCTGTGTTTCTCTCTGTCAAATAAATAAAATCTTTAAAAAAAAAAAAAAAAGAAAGAAAGAAATCCGTTCACAGTGCCAGGGGGACAGGTTGTCAATGTCTCAGAGGGTCTTCGAGTCCGTGAAATAGGGACTGGTGAGCACCTCGAGCCCCACCATCAGTGTAATTGTATTACGTTATACGGTTGTTTTAGGGAGACTAGTACTTTCTTTTTTGAAATCTTTGCCTGTAGAAGATGAAGTCCCCTGTGATCTATGTGTTCAATTTTGTTCAGCTTGGAGAGATTAAAGACATTCAAAAATTCATGTAAGCCCTCAGACAAGATGCTTTAGAACATGAGCCTACCTCCACGTCAATAAGAACACAATGAATGCAGTCAGCGCCCGCAGACCGGTAGAAAATGGAAAGCTTCAAACTCCCTCTGTGCTGTTATCAATGGGCATCACTCCTGCACTCTAGGAGGGTAGACACAGCCCATAAAATCTATCCTTTCCTTTAGAAATGGGCACTTCAGGTCCCAAGACAGTCAAATAAAACCTTTCAGGACTGCCCACAGCCTCTGCTCTCACACTGGTTTAACCACACCTCTCTGTCCAACCTGAGTTATGTTGAAAATCTGATTCTTTTTTTTTTTTTTAAAGATTTTATTTATTTGACAGAGAGAAACACAGCCAGAGAGGGAACACAAGCAGGGGGAGTGAGCGAGGGAGAAGCAGGCTTCCCGCCGAGCAGGGAGCCCGATGTGGGACCCGATCCCAGGTCTCCGGGATCATGACCTGAGCCGAAGGCAGTTGCCCAACCAACTGAGCCACTCAGGCGCCCCTGAAAATCTGATTCTAAAGTACGTCTGCAGCTCTACCCAGCTCAGCAACCACAGGAAAGAGCTGTCTCATGTGCTCCGTGAAGCTGCCCTCTGGCTCGGAGACAAATGTCACCCCATCAAGTGCACTTGAATGAAGCAAGAGACCCCCGCATCACTGCTCCCCTGCAAGTCTCCCATGGTGGGGAACAGAAATGAAACGCTGACTTTTTCCTATCCCCACAATGATTTCCTGTAATGGAATCACATATTTCAAAATGCAAACACCTATACCCACAGAAACACCTTCTAAGTGTTTAAGCCCCTGGGAAAATGACAAGAGAGAAATGGGGTTGATTTCATACAAAACACCCTGAAATTTGTAAATCCAAAGAACTGTTTGCCATTACTTTGGGATAAACTGGGCTTTCCTGAAACAACTTTGTTTTGGACAAAATAGACAAAATATGATGAAGGCATGTCTTTGGGAGTGAAAGAGTGAACTGATATACAGTGTGATCTCTTAGAAGTCAAAGCACATTTATTTTTTTATTTTTAATAACATATAATGTATCATTTGCTTCAGGGGTACAAGTCTGTGAACCATCAGTCTTTTTTTTTTTTTTTAAAGATTTTATTTATTTGACAGAGAGAAACACAGCCAGAGAGGGAACACAAGCAGGGGAAGTGAGAGAGGGAGAAGCACGCTTCCCGCCAAGCAGGGAGCCCGATGTGGGGCTCGATCCCGGGTCTCCAGGATCATGACCTGAGCTGAAGGCAGTCGCTTAACCAACTGAGCCACCCAGGCACCCCTGTGAACCATCAGTCTTAAACGATTCACAGCACTCACCATAGCACAGACCCTCCCCCATGTCCATCACCCAGCCGCCCTGTCCCTACCCACCAGGGCTGCATAGTATTCCATTGTCCATCTCTATCACGTGCACCCAAATGTTTATAGCAGCAATGTCCACACTAGCCAAACTATGGAAAGAACCTACATGTCCATCAACAGATGAATGGATAAAGAATATGTGGTATAGATATACAAAGCTCATTTTTTTAAAAGCCAAAAAAAAAATCCAACTTAATCATCCACTTTATCCACCTGATTTCACTCCAAATGAGTTTATCTACTTTCAAAAAGTAGGTCTGTCTTCAAAGAAAGAAAACTGGCACCATTTAGGATTTTTCCAAACAGTCTGCCGTTGACATATCTATACTATCTATACTGAGCAAGATAGTAATTGGTAAAACGAGTTTATGACTTCCACACTGTTTCTTTAAAAAATAACTCTGGCTCTTTGAAAGGCCATTTGGCATACATATTATAGATTTTACCTAGTAAGTCCCTCTTTTTTTTTAATGTGTGTGTGCCCACTTCAGAGGAATCGATAACTGGCCTAGCCAGTTGAGTCCACCGTGGCAAATAATGGTAGGACAGCTAATGCTCACATAACTGCTAAAAATTCAACAACATAACTGTTTAAATAGGTAGTGATTAAACTTTAAAGTTCTTAAGAGTCAACCAGGATGCTGGTTCCGGGGACTATTCCTGGGACTATTCCGGGGACTATTCCTGGAAATTTTCATTCTACAGGTCTGGAGTGGGGCCCAGGAGCCTCCCAATGATACTGAAGCAGACCAGTCCATGTACCATGTGGTTGATTGAATCTTCCATTGGTGGAAAAATGAAACAAGATGGGACCAGGGAGGGAGACAAACCATAAGAGACTCTTCATCTCAGGAAACAAACTGAGGGTTGCTAGAAGAGAGGGGGGTAGAAGGGATAGGGTGGCTGGGTCATGGACATTGGGGAAGGTATGTGCTATGGTGAGTGCTATAGAATTGTATAAGACTAGTGATTCACAGACTTGCACCCCTGGAAAAAATAATATACATTAATAAAAAAAATAAAACTTCTCTTGGTCTCACTGCACAGGATACCTGGTTCTATGTTCGGCTGTTTCAAGCAGATGCTTGTGCTAGTAGATACTAAGGAATTAGGTCACCTACTCCTCGCAGCTAGGGTAGGGATGGCCATACTGCCTATAAATTTGATGATGTTCCCTTTGGGGGAAAATCTGTCTTCAGCTGAGCAATCCAATATGCTGGGCTAGATATTTGGTATAATCCTCTCCTCTCACCCATCCCCTCCATCCCTGCCAATCTCCTTATGGGAAGGGCTTTCACCAGAGGGCATCCGGAGGGCCCGAACATCTTTGCTCACACTGCCCCCAGAACACACAGGTGGCAGCGACTGACCCGCATTCTCTCTCCCATCTGGCAGCTTGGATGCCATTCATTCATCCTGTCATTCCAAGTGCCTTCACGCTCTAGGTAGTGGTTCTCAACCTTGGCCACACATTGGGGAAACACAGGGGAGCTTTAACAAATCCTGAAGGCAGGGTCTCATCTCCAAACTGTTTTAACTGATGCAGGGTAGGGCCTGGAGCCTGGAAGTTTTAAAAAGCTCCCTCAAGGGGTGCCTGGGTGGCTCAGTTGGTTAAGCGACTGCCTTCGGCTCAGGTCATGATCCTGGAGACCCAGGATCAAGTCCCACATCGGGCTCCCTGCTCGGCGGGAAGCCTGCTTCTTCTCCCTCTCTCACTCCCCCTGCTTGTGTTCCCCCTCTGGCTGTGTTTCTCTCTGTCAAATGAACAAAATCTTTAAAAAAAAATAAAAAATAAAAAATAAAAGCTCCCTCAAGTGTTTCTCACAGAGCTAATGCTGAGAGTCTCTTAACAGCAGCCGTTGGCATGGCTTTCCTGTAAAGGGCCAGACGGTAAAAACATTAGGCTTTGCTGGCCATATGATCTCTGTCACAATTACTCAACTCTCAGTCGTAGCTAGGAAAGCAGGCACAGACAATATACAAATGAAAGGGCATGATCGTGTGATGGTAACACTTAGGGACACTGAAATCTGAATTACATATAATTTTCAAGTGCCAGGAAATAGTCTTCTTTTTATTTTTTTTTTTCCTCAGCCATTTAAAAAGGTCAAAACCATTTTTGGGTCACAAGGTGGCAGGATCAAAATCAGGAAGTCGGCTGAGTTAGGCCCTCAGGCTGTGATTTGCTGCCGCTTCTCCTAGAGCAAACCAAAAATGAATGTTTGAGCCTTCGAGGTCACCGTCAGCTATGGGAAACCTATTAGAGCACAACTTTTTAATCTTTGTAAAGATTACTTACATACATTTTGGACTTGGTCTTATTCAGTTTCTTGGTACAGGAAGCTGGGTTTATAAGAGGTGGGTCTTCTGTGTAAATACAAGAGTTATGGGACTACTTTTACAGACTGAATTATCATCTTCTATTCTTTGTCCCTCCTACCGGCACTCCGTGGAGAAAGTTGGGAACTGAATTTTTTTTTTTTTTTAAGATTTCATTTATTTATCTGAGAATGAGAGCATGAGAGGGGAGAGGTCAGAGGGAGAAGCAAACTTCCCGCCGAGCAGGGAGCCCGATGTGGTACTCGATCGCAGAACTCCAGGGTCATGACCTAAGCCAAAGGCAATTGCTTAACCAACTGAGCCCCCCCAGGTGCCTGGGGAACTGAAACTCTTTTTTGTTTTGTTTTGTTTTAGTATCAGCTAACCTTCATTAAATGATGACATGCGTGTTATCCAGGGCAAAGTACATGAAGGAATACAGAAGTAAATGCAAATGCAAAATTACGGTAAATGTTAAAAGGAAAAAATCGGATTTACCTCCCACTCCTCTTCCACTTGATAACAGAACCTGGTAAAGGCGTGGTTCGGTGGGCTCTGCGAACACACAGCCAAAGTTGCTCTCTCCCAAGTTCTGTGACCCTCAGCAGGTTAGTGCTTTATCCTTATAATGTCTGTCTGCTTTAAGAAATGGGTCTATACTTTTTACAATGCCTAGTACCCAGCAGAGTACTCCCCGTGTTATAAATGGGGTGCTATAGGTAATATGTTGGAGAAGAGATCCAATCATGTCTGTTATGCAGCTAGACAGTACAAGCTTCTAGAAAGGCAGAAGGCACCAATGCTAGACATCTCCGTGGCACTGAACCACAGTATGATCCCTCTTCCCAGCTCGCCCTTCAGCGCAGAGGTACTCATGGCCCCTACTGCTGGGGTGTTGACTGCTAATGGCTCACAGCTAAGTTCCTTCCTCAGAAACTGTCTTCTCCTTAAGGCACTTGCCTTGCCCACAGATCCATCCCTCTCCCGAGATAGCGGGCATCCAGTGATAGGTCAATATGAAGTTTGAAGGTCTGGTCTCTTTGTCCATGAGATCTGCTCAGATCTTTGTGGAAAGGGCATCACTGGTCAACCTCCCCCCTGCCCGGTCTCGCATCCCTCACTCCCTCACTTGTTGGTCCTGAGAGCCCTCCCAGTAAACCTCTGCACATCACTCTTCCTCCAGCCTCAGCCCCCGTCATGAGCTGCTGTCGGAACGATGCCACCTGAAACCAGCATACACATGTAACTAGAGGGTGTCTATTTTTAAAATAATCTGTGTTGTCACAGTTGACAGTGGAAAGAAATTATTTTCAGAGACATTCTCATTAGGGGTTCAGATAACCTGGATCAAAGAGCTCCACCCTCGTACTGTTCTGTCCCATGTGAGAGCACCCATTTTCCTAGAGCAGGTGCAGCTCTCACAAGCTACAGCTCATGTTTAACTAAAGGGGTCAGAGATGCACATCTATTCTGTGGGGCAATTCTCAGTTTTCCTAAGGAGAATACCAGCAGGACACGGAACAAGTCTGCCTCGCAGGTGGAGAATCACCAACTCTCCTGAATTTCATTCGGCCACAAAGCTCAAAGAAAGGACTCTTTCATGCTGAGATTAGTTTTTAATGAATTTTGAGTGCCTTCCATCTGGCTCGCTCTTCCCAAAGGAACTGCATCATTGATTTTCCCAACTATATATACATATATACAGACATATAGCAAAATTAAGAACTCGCTGCTCTGGCATTCCCCAGGCTTTGCCCTTTTCTGAAAAATAAAAACAGAACAACAGTAAAAACCTCCAGATGCTTTGGAGGATTTTCTGGAGAACCACCCTTTCAAAATGAAGGGGTTTCTATATGATCCATGGCCCGACTATAAATGTCATCTGAAACCACAAGATATGCTTCTCTTGTACCCATGGTTCTCAATGAGTGGTTCCCAGACCAGCAGTATCAGCAAAACCTGGGAACTTGATAGGCTTGGACATTTTTTAATCAAAAACTTTGGGAGTGGAGTACAACATTCTGTGTTTCAACAAATCCTCCAAGTGACCGATTCCCTTGCATGCTAGTTTAAGAACCAGTGTCTGACATGATCTTTGTAGAGATTGGAAAACATCACTAAAAGTATTCTCACCTACAGATTTATGAGAACAATAAGAAGGCCCTTCCAGAGAGAACTCACAAATAAGGAATCTGGCCTATTGAACCCAGGCCAAATTCCAAACCGAGGACTCAGCTTTCCCTTACAATGTCACTTCTGGTTTTCGGCATTTCCCTGAGCTTTGTTCCTTAAGGTTCTCTCATTCTGATGATGGCAAGTTCACAGGATTCAGGCAGAACTGGTTTCTGGTTCCACTACTTATTAACTTGCTGGGGGACCAAGGGGAGTTCCGTAATTTCTCTAAGTCTCGGTATCCTCATGGACAAAATAAGATTAATAGTGTTATCTCTTTTACAAAAGTTAACTTTTGTGATGATGACAATGCTGATGATAATAGCTATTCCTTAATCATAAACTACTCTCTAGACTGCTTGCTAATAGTTAAAACTAGAAAGAGGCTGGAGCCAGTTCCATGGGAACTGAGAAATCTTTCTCTTCATCTGTATCAACTCCTTGAGCCCCAAGGGTCTTGGAACCAAACTGAGTATCTTCAGTGAATTTCTTTTTATTCCTTTGTGTAGCAATATTTATGAATGGCACCCATGTGGCCAGCACTCGGCCTTGGAGCTAGGGCCTGACCCAACTGTCTAAGAGTTCCTCATTCTGGATTCTGACCTTGTTTAGGATGCCAGATTCAATGTTGGTAGATTCTCTTTTTTCTGCTTTTCTCTCACTACCAGCAGTGACCACGGAGCCTTCAAGACCTCTGGAGTCTCCTCTCCATCTGTGATCAAGGCCTGAGAAGACCCGAAAACTCTTGCTTAATCAATGAAAATTTATCGACTCAACTATATCTTGAGTACCGTGGCTTTGAAACCTGCCAGCACTATGGACCAGGCTTCCACAAGAATCTTCAAACCCAAAGAAGACAGATGATAGAGCTCTTATGATTAGTCCCTTGAAGGAGAACCGTTGGAAACCCAATCCCTTCCAGGCCAGGCCCAGTCTGGGATGCACTGTGAGCTTTTCCAAGAGGATTCCATGAAGCTACAACCTCGATGTTTCTAGGGACACTGGTTCAAAAGGCCTATTCTACTTGCACTGTTAATGATTCAAACCAGTGTGTCTGTCAAAATCAGAATCATTGCAATCAAGAACAAAACTATTCTCTTGCTCCTGAAGAACACTTGCACCGACTATACTTGAGAATGCTTGAGGTGCTACAAATTCAGTTCTGACTTCTATAGGAAACTAAAAAGGGCTACAGAAATCCAATGCTTCCTCATCTGGCTCTGCACAGTAAAGAAGGCCTGGGGAAAAAAATCACTGGAGAAAGCTATTTCACTCAGCAACTGGAGCTAAAAACACCAAAGTCTCCCCAAAATGCAAAATGTTAAAATTCATGCATTTTAAGCTCTGAATTAATTTGTTTCTCCTCACAACACTTGAGGCCATCCTCTACCATCCATCCTTAGACATAGGCAGCTCACCATTCTCACTTGGCTCAGTAAATGTGTACATATGACCTTTTTGAGAGTGTATGTGTGTGTATGTGTCTGTGTGAAAATATCTATCTACCTACTTACCTATAAGGTAAGTTGCTATAGACTCATATGGACAAATTAGCAGGTCCTTATTTTAAGCTGCAACCTATTTTCAGAAACCACTTCATAAAGTAGATCACATTTTCCATGGAAAAGATGCTAAAATTGGGAGTTTCATTCCTGACCAAAGACTCCTCCGCAAATAAAATATAGATACCACAAACAACTTGTCAGGGAACAAAAATAATGACCATTTTACAAACCTCTATAAATATGTGAGACATTAGAACACTGCCCTTGATGAGCACGGGGTGTTATACCTAACTAATGAATCTGTGAACACTACATCAAAAACTAATGATGTACTAAATGCTGGTTAACTGAACATAATAAAAAAAAATCCCCCCCCAAAACAAAACCCACTGCTCTAAATCCTATAAAAGAAAAATAAACATATATAATACCTATACATGTAAGTTCAAGTCTCTGTCACCCCCCAAAAATATAGCTCAATTATGTTCTAAAATTAATGTGCTGGCTTTAATAACATGAAACACTTCATTAACAATTAAGCAAACCTTGGATTTTAGTGGAGCATTTTGGAGATGATTTAAATAGTGACAATCTTTTTTTTTTTTAAGGTGTCCAAGGAAATTGATCTAATATCCTCTTTTCCCTATGAGATAGAAATCTAAGTTTTACTGTATTTATTACCTCCATGTCATAAGCCTCTTTCTTCTCCTGCTTTTTTTGTTCTTCTTCCCCTGCCTCAGTCACTCCACTACCCAATATATGATTATTACAGAAGTACTATATTAGGTCCCAATCACTGTCTTCCCTGGGAATCTGATATTTGGAATGGAGAGAACCAGAAATGGGGAATCTCTGGAGGCCTCCTGATGGGGCCTCAAGACCCCAGACCCCTGTCCTCCTACTGGTTTGTTCCTGGTTTCCCAGTTTCCATGAGCTGCCGCAATACCCTTTCAGGAAACCCCCCTTTCGGTTTAAGGTAGGCAGAGCCACTTTCTGCTATTTAAAGCAAAAGAACTCTTAATAACTATACCTATGAAAGCTGAAATACAGCTGAAAGCTCAGGTCAAAGCAAGTACTACTCATACTTCACAACCTAGAAAATGTGCACGCAACACCTAACAAATCAATAAACATTATATACTTTCACTTTAAGTATTAAGCATGATATCAAACTGTTCCTCTTGGTAACAGCGAGTTGTCTGGTTTTTTTTTTTATTTTTATTTTGCCCTATTTCCCAGTTCCTACAATAAGTCAGATTTACTTTTTGTAATAAGAAAAAAAATTCTTTCACTGTAAACAGTGAAAAAAATGTCAAGAATGAGATGTCCTGCAGAGGACTGACATCGTGATGATGATCGAGCCACGCTGTTGTTCTCTCACTTAGAAGTGATTTTTAAAGATGACTCAAGCCTGCTGTTATTCTCTCAATGATTCCCCACCGTCTTAGTCTATTCACGGCTAAAAGAGCAGTTTCTTAGCTTCCAAGCAATGTCACTAGGGAACGTTAAGTACTGTAGGGACAGGATACAGAGTGGGAGCACTTGCGTTTGAGCTCCAGCAAAAGAGCTATGCGGGCTTACACCAGTCACTTACGTTCTCTGAGCCTCAACCTCCCCTGCTTTAAAATGGGGAATTATAGGACCCTCCTCTCAGGGTGTTTATGCAATCCAAAAACAGACCGTGGATGCAAAAGCTCATGCATGGGAAAGAAACATCAGCCATTGGTAATAGCTACTCTCGCCTCTCGTCCTCCAGCAGCCCCCTCAGCTGGTGTGGCTTTTGGCTGGGCTTCTTTGCCAAGAAATCCGAAGAAGCCACTCTGCCCTCCGAATCAAATTCTCTTGCTGGGGACTTGCTGGGAACTCAGGCCCTGAAGATTCAGTTATCCTTCTCCTACTGGCTTTCAACAGAATAAAATTCACTTATACAGTACGGAATACTCTCAAAATATAATTCATCTATCTAGGGACTATACTTTAAAAAAATCATAGTGAAATACAGTTATGACAAAATTTGCCACTGTGATGGTTGTCAAGTTCAGTGGTATCAAGTGCATTCACACTGTCATGCAACGCTCACCCCCATCCATCAACTCTCTAACCTGAAACTCTGTCCTGGTTAAGCACCGACTCCCCCCCAACCACCCAAGCCCCCGGCAACCACCACTCTACTTTCTGTCTCTGGATGTGACAACTCCAGACACTCTGTACAAGTGAAATCACACAATATCTGTCCTTTGGTGACTGGTTTATTTCACTTCGCGTAACATCTTCAAGGTTTGCTAGGATCTGAAAGTTTGTGTCTTCCCAAAATTTGTATGTTGCAGTCCTCATCCCCTAGTGGGTGGGGGTAATAGGTGGGGTCTTTGGGAGGTCCTGAGGATGGAGCCCTCATGAATGAGACTGATGCTTTTACAAAAGAAATATCACAGAGCTCCCCAGCCCCTTCCACAATAGGGTAAGTCTGTGATTCTGAAAAGGGCTCTCACCCAACCATACTGTCACCGTGATCTCAGACATCCAGACTCCAGAACTGTGAAAAATAAATATCCATTGTTTATAAACTACCCAATCTGTGGTATCTTGTTACAGCAGCCCAAACAGATTAAGATAAGGCTTATCCATGTTGTAGCTCGTACCAATTTCCTTACTTTTTTCTCAGCTTTATTGAGGTATCATTGACAAATAAAATTGTCATATTTTTAAAGGGCACAATGTGATGATTTGCTATACACAGATGTTGTGAAAGGACTCCCACAATCAAGCTAATTAACACATCCATCACCTCCCCTATTTAACTTGTGTGTGTGTCTGTGTGTGTGAAAATACTAAGATCTAGTCTCAGCAAACTTCAACTATACAATACAGTATTATCAGCCACAGTCCCCACGCTCTGCGTTAGATCCTCAGACCTTGATCATCTTAAAATTAAAAGCTAGGGGCGCCTGGGTGGCTCAGTTGGTTAGGCGACTGCCTTCGGCTCAGGTCGTGATCCCGGAGACCTGGGATCGAGCCCCACATCGGGCTCCCTGCTCAGCAGGGAGAGAAGCGGGAAGCCTGCTTCTCCCTCTCTCACCCCCCCTGCTTGTGTTCCCTCTCTGGCTGTGTTTCTCTCTGTCAAATAGATAAAATATTTAAAAAAAAAAAATTAAAAGCTGGCACCCTTTTACCACCATCTCCACAATTTCCCCAACCTCCAGGCCCTGGCAACTACCCTTCTACCCTGCTTCTATGAGTTAGACTTTCTGTTGTTGTTCCACTTTTTTCATTTTTTTTTTTTTAAGATTCCACAAATAAGCGATACCGTACAGTATGTCTCTCTGTGTCTTATTTCACTCAGCATAATGCCTTCCAGGTTCATGCATGTTGTCACCACTGGGAGGTTGTTCTCTTTTTTTAAAGCTAATATTCCTCTGTGTGCGTGTGTGTTTCTCACATCTAGTGTATCTATTTGCCCCATCAGTGGACACTGTGGCCACGTCTATCTTTTGCGTATTGTGAATCATGTTGCTCTGAACGTGGATATACAAATATCTTTTGAGTCGCTGTTTTCAAGTCACTTAGAACTCTACCCCAAAGTGGAATTGCTGGATCATATGGTAATTCTATTTTTAATGTTTCTAGAAAGTCCCATGCTGTTTTAGTGGCTAAAACACTAGCGGCTAGTGGCTGCACAATTTTACATTGCCACGAATCATGCACAAGAGTTCTTCATTTCTCCACACCCTGCTAAGATCTGTGTATTTGTTTTTGGATTTGTGTACTTGTTTTAAATAGCAGTCATTCTAATGAATGTGGAGAGCAACCTCATTGTGGTTTTGACTTGCATTTCCCTAAAGATTAGTGATATTGAGCATCTTTTCATATGCTTGTTGCCCATTTGTACGTCTTCTTTGGAGAAATGTCTATTCAAGTCCTTTGCCCAGTTTTGCATAAAGTTGTCTTTTGTTGTTGTTGAGTTGTATCAGTTCTTTATATATTCCGAAAAATTAACCCTGTATCAAATATATTATTTGAATATATTTTTCTTATTCTGTGGGTTGCCTCACACATGTTCATTCAAATAGCTGTGCGCCTCTATGTGGGAGACACTGCACTAAGGACGGAGCAGAACAGGTGTCATTGACTTTCATGTCCTCTCTGCCCACGCTATCAGAACCCTTCCCAATGTCTGGAAATATTTTATAATTATTATGATTATTACTAGATCCTTGGAGTCTCCTAAAAAAGAATCTAATTGACAATTTCATCTCAGATACCTGAGAAGTGAGATCTCAGTCTTAAATAGGTTGTGAGGAACTGGGGAGCAGTGAAACTTGACCCTAGAAGAGACAGTCACTGTACACTGTACACACACACACACACACACACACACACACACACACACACGGCCCAAAACTCCAGCAAGAGCTTCCTGCCATCTAGGTGTGTGTGACAGGAAGTTCTTTCACTTAAATCAGTGCTTGTCAAAGAGTACTTGACTATTAGGTTTTATTGTAACTGTTCCCACCCGCTGATAAAGTTTGTAAACCTTGACACAAGGACACTGGACCCTTACTGGGGTCTTAACATTCTTTCCTGACCGAGGAACACTGGCACTTGTTTTACCTAATTACATACCTTCCATGTCAGTCAGAGGGCTTGCTTTCAATCCTTAGGGTGACCACCATAACCTAGAACTTAAAAACTCCTGATTTTTTTTTTCTCCTTACCACTCTCTTCAGTAAATTTCTTCATTGAGGAATGTTTCCTTGCATGGCAAGTTAGGAGACTCAGTCTTTTACACTCACATCTCGCCGTCTTTATTTTGTATGACACATGCACTGCAGTCCTACTGACTCCAATCATCTCCTCAGAAGTCAAGAAAGAACCCACACACCAGATTCAGTACAGCTACTCTTAGTTTTTCTTCTAAGAGTTATTTATTTACTTGAGAGAGAGAGAGTGGAGGTGGAGACAGAGGGAGAAGGAGAAAGTTTTGCAGGCTGCGCCCAGCGTGGAGCCTGAGTCGGGACGCAATCCCACAACCCTGAGATCACAACATGAGCAGAAACCAAGAAACGGACACTTAACGGACTGTGCCACTGAGGTGCCCGTGTCTTCCAAGATACACACACACTTCTCCCTGGGGAGCTGCAACCGATCTCATTCCTCTAATCCTCAGGACATTAAGATAAATCCAGTCTGTTTTCAAACAGGTATCTTAATTCAGTCACCAAACATAGAGATCTGATCTCTCCAGAACACTTCCCCTCCTCACGCTCACGTGCCTTAGAAACCACGAACACAGGCCTTGCGTAAATTCGGCAGTACCGCGGATCTGCTTTGCCATCAGATGGTGGGTAACACACGTGTGTGCAAGTGCACACACGCACACACAGTGTATGCATTTGTCTCTGAAGAACTGCCTTTAATGTCCTGTTGAAGCCAAAGAATCGAAATTTCAAGATAATGAAGTAAATCTGCAGAATCACTGTTCATTAGCAGTGATGTTTCAAGCAGGAAATTGGCCCAGAGACAATATCCTCTGAGATGTGATCTCTGCTTCCTCATTGCTTTACCTGGTAGCAATCACACAAATAGCCGGCTTTGTGTCTACAGCAGCAGTTCAAACAACACCACTCAAGGTTTTGTGCCCCCCTGGAATGGAGTGGAATGAGGCAGATGAATTAATCCATGACGTTCAGCCCTTTACGATCGGCTAGAGAAAATGAATCCGAAGCCAGGACCCTACAACGGGAACATTTACCACCCACTGTCTAATGACTCCCCATCTTTTTTCATAGACCCCAGGGATGGCAGTCGCGGAGATGAGGCAAACCTACAGCCAGCTGCTGCTTCCCAGCTGTCCTGGAGCCGGGTGTGGGCAGATCCTGTGCTGGGTGTCTTGTGCTTAGCCTGGCTGATTTTATCACCAAATATGAGCTACAGACGTAAGGCAGTAAATACAGGAAGAGGACAGAGCAGTGCAGCCACGATCTTGAGGTCCTTTGAAGTAAATGATGCCCTGGGATAAATGTGATGAACTACATGTCCCTTCCACAGTTTCCTATGAACTTCTAGTTCTTTAGGGTCGAGAATCAAGCCCCATCCCACCAGCGCCACTTACTGGATTTACCCTGAAATGTTGCTTATCCCTCCTATATCTGAGGCAAGTTCCCACCTAGACACAAAGAAGGAGGCATCCTTAGGGAGACAAGGAAGACTTTTTTTTTTAGTTTGCCAGATATGGATGCTTACTCAAAGGAGGGAAAACAGGCTTAAGGTTTTAGTGACCTGACTTATTTTGTGTATGTGCACATGTGTATGTGCCCTGATTTAGAGCAAATGAGGTATTTTGTTTTCTTCAATTTTGTTTTAAAAACCGGGACAGAAACTCTTTGTAGAAGAGGGCAAATGACTCTATCATCCTTAGCATGATTTTTCTCTCATTTCCTCTTGATATAGTTTTCTAGACATTTTGAAGACAGCTGTGGCTGTGAGCCTTTGTTGTCCTAATGACTGTGTTTCTCTTTTCTACCAGGAAAACTTCCTCCTTTGCCCACTTGCATGAATACCCGATTAGTAAAAACTGAGATCTGGCCCTAAATCAGTCAAAAGGATAAGTGTATCGGTGAGCACCAGTGATGGGTCAACAGTAGAAGCCACCCACGGGGCTCCTCTAAATCTGGAGTCAAGGCGGGCGGGTGGGTGATGAAAGCTCTGAAAGGGGTACCATCCAGGGAACCGCTGAGAAAGTGAATGGCCTCTTGTCCTTTTCTTTTTTCTCTGCTCTATTTGAGTACTCTTTGTGTTCTCACAGGCCTGCGCATTTAGCCTTCAAACAATTGGCAGAAAAATCCGGCATGAAGATAAGAATTCAACTCCACCTTTCTTCTCTGTTTCAAACGCTGACCTACCTATTGGATCTTAATCACGGCTCCTCCTTTATCATCAGGAATTTCCCGTTGCTATCTCCTGACTGTCTGGAATAATGCATTAACTAATTTAGGGATGACGAGACCATTTATCATGAGTGGCACATGAGCCCGAAATATCATTTGTATTTACAGAGGCCATTAGACACACTAGTTTATCAGCATTCACACCTGATGTGAGCTGACATTTGATGGAAAGGGTAGGAAGATAGCTGAGATTGCCCAAAATGAAGTTCTTTCCTTATTCTCACCAGTCCTTCTTCTCGTATTAACTAGGATTATGAGTTAAATGAACTTCATGAATACGTGAACTTTAAATTCAAAATAACGTAAAACCTGATTAAACCTAACGTTTTAATGATAACACCCAAGACAACTGTTAACAAAGCAGCTTGGAAAGTGGCCAAATGTCAAAATACATGTAAACTGAGAGAAGAAAGGAGAATGAGGGGTGCCTGGGTGGCTCAGTTGGTTAAGCGACTGCCTTCGGCTCAGGTCATGATCCCGGAGACCCGGGATCGAGCCCCACATCAGGCTCCCTGCTCGGCGGGAAGCCTGCTTCTCCCTCTCTCACTCCCCCTGCTTGTGTTCCCTCTCTGGCTGTGTTTCTCTCTGTCAAATAAATAAATAAAATCTTAAAAAAAAAAAAAAAGGAGAATGAGATAAAGAAGGAAGAATTAAGGAAGAAAAGTAAATATCTGGGAAACAGGGTAGGGGTTGGAGATTTTAGAGAAATCCTTGCACAATTCTGCCCAGAGCACTGTGTGCGGTGCCTGAGTCATCTACAAGGAATAACACCCAGATGCCATGCTTGGCACCTTCCCTTGGCTGTATATGTTTGTTATAAACGAAATCTTCATGGCATAGAAAAAAAATAATCTTTTCCCATTTACTAAGCAATAGGTAAATATAGACTTCCAAGTTCACATGATATAAAAAATCGATACTAGAAACAAAAGATACTCGTGGCTGCGAGGAAAGACCATCAAGTAGCCAGTTCTGCTGCAGAACAATTTAGTAATAGACACAAATGCTTTAAACACAGCTCTATTGTTCACTCTTGTTCAAAACCTTGAGGACATTATGCTAAGTGGAATAAATCAGTGACAAAAGGACAAAAACTACCTGATTCTACTTACGTGAGGTATTACCCAGAAGTAGTCAAATTTATAGATGCAGGAAGTAGAATGGTGGTTCTGGGGGAGGAGTGGGGGAGGAGTTATTATTTATTAAGTACAAAGTTTCAATCTGGAAAGATGAGAAAGTTCGGGAGATGGATGGTAAGTAAAGGTTGCACAACATGAATGTACTTAATGCTACTGAACGGTACCTTTAAAAATGGTTAAGACAGTAAGTTCTATGTTATGCATATTGTATCATGATAAATAGGTAGTTTTGAATATTGAGCAACAGGGAAATACTCAAGATGATAGAAGTCGCATCAGCTATTTTCTAGATTTTCTATAAAAATCATTGCACATTGGGGCGCCCGGGTGGCTCAGTTGGGTAAGCCTTCAGCTCAATCCCGGTGCCCCGGGACTGAGTTCCGCATTGGACTCCCAGTTCTGCAGGGAACCTGCTTCTAACCTCTGACCTTCTCCCCTTTCATGCTCTCTCTCAGTCTCTCTCTCTCTTTCAAATCAATAAATAAAATCTTTTTAAAAATCATTGTATGTTCATGTATGAAAAAAAGACCGGAAAGGTATTCCAAAACACAAAAAATGCTGGTAGACATTATCTTAGGTGAGATTTGTGAGTGATTTTCTTTTTTCATACTTTTCTGTATTTTCCAAATGTGCTAAGTAACCACACAGTCCTTTGATAACTAGAAAGTAAAATTTAAAAGCCCAGCCCCTAGACAGATGGTAACTATACTTGCGGTGAGGACAGCATGAAGTATAAAGTTGAATCACTATGTTGTACACCTGACACTAATGTAACATTGTATGTCAACTCTACACAAATTTTTTAAAAAATTAAAAAATAATCTACATCTCTACCCCTTACCCTGCTTTATTATTACAGTAATGGCACTCATTACTACATGCAATTATATTGTATATTTATTTGTTTCCTTGCTATAGTCTTGTTTCCCCAGCTAGAACATAAACTCCATGAGGTCAGAGGCTTCTGCATCCTCAATTCTTGAACACTTTCAGGCACCTACTGGGCACTCATAGACATTTGAGTGAAAGAAAATGAGTAGACGAATGAAGAGAAAATCAGCCATCCTCAGGTAAAGACAGTGGGTATTCCTTTGTCCGGTGTCCCCCATTCTAGGTACCTGGCATAGTTACCTTCTTCCTCCCATCTATAATCTGCTCAGGATTGGAGAAAGTGTTTTCTCCAGTTTAAGGATCATCAGGATGAAAATAAAGCCTGGACACATCCAAAATAGCATAGGGCTAATACGGGAGAATGTCACCTAGACACTAGGTCATCTGCAGAATAGTTGAAGAGACCGAGAATGGGAAAAAGAAACCTCAGAAGAGAAGAAATGCAGCTATCTCCAAACCCCAGGAGGCAGTCAGGTGGAACCATGCTTTAATCAATAATCTCCACTGAGCCTCCTCTGTGTGCCCAGCACTGAGGCGGCTACCAAGAGTATAAAAGAAGTAGAATTAGATTTCATCCGTGTGGCTCCATAGGGAACACTGGGAGTTGGTCAGAAATTTGGGAAGACAGATTAGAATGCATCCTAGTGAGTCCAAAATAGCATTTCCTAAAGTGCATTTCACAGAACCCTAGGGAATGTGGGATATTCATTTTATGTGACATGAAAAAGAGGAATTCTGGGGCCAAATAAGGAAAGACAACCTTGAGATCGAATTTTTCAAACTGCTACAGAGGACTTTTCAGGGTTTTTAATATTCTCTTGTGTACAGCCACTCTCCTAAAGAGCAGTGTAATTCCTTTTCCCAAAACTTTCAACCACGGGACATTTTCTCTAGGCCTACAATTTCATGGATGGGCATTAGGAAGAGTTATCCTGTCTTCATAATGAGAACATTCACCTTTGGAAAGGGTGGCCTGCAACCACAGACGTAGATGAGCACTGTGGCTTGTCCCTGAGACACACGGTGACATCAAGTAGAAAAGATGCCCACGGCTTCATCTTGAATCACTCACATCAACCCAGACCTCTCACCTCATCCCCTCACCTCTCAATTCTCCAGCTACCAGTCTGGGCACTTGCTTTGTTCCTCCTTCTATTTTTGCCTTGAACTTGACCTTAATGACCCATGCCTTGTATTTCTGCTTCTGACTTGTGCTCTAGGTAATAATGATTTTGATTCTTCCCCTGTGCTGGGTAAGGCTCCCCTGGTTCAATTCCACACAGCTCGCTGTACACACAAGAAGACACAGACAAGGAACAAGCAGGTTCTATGTCTCATAAATGGGGAGAACTGGGGCTTTCTGATACAGAAAGCTCTTCCCTAGTCTTCTTTTCAGCTCCTTCTTCAACGGGTCTGAGGTTCTGTAATGTTCAATGTCTAGACATACTCTGAAATACTTTTGGCACCTGGAAAACCAGCTATTTCCATGACTGCATCATCCTATCAGTCTTTCTATTGAAGAAAGATGCTCCACCACACAACCCAGAAGTCTTTCACATGATGAGCCCCTCATCCAAGGTCACTGGGCTATATTCTACCTTCCAGCTATAAATAAAAGCCCATAGTCGCTTTGGAAGCTTGCATGAAATTCCTACAGGGAGAAACTCTTCTGACTTTAAACTATAGCCCACAAAGCCTCTCCCATTTTTGTTCTCTTACCTTGTAACTTGGGTTCTCATTCCAAAATCCAGTGACCTCATTGACTGCAGTACTTCAATACAGCCCATGTACTGGAATAAGGAAACAACAAAAAAGAATAAGTAGGGGAAACATAGCACAATGATGTTTCTCCTCTTCATAGTGATTTCCTGGGGAACACCTAAAGTCAGCTCCTAATATCAACTCACATTGGCACACTCAGCCCCTACGTTGATATTTCTGAGCATTAATGGGCACGTGCCTTAAGCCTCGGTTCAGTTATAAAACATGAGCTAAATCCCAAGTATGATATCGGGAAGGCACATAAACAAAGCTGAGGTGAGTTCATTGGTTAAGGGCAATGGCTCTGGAGCCAAACTGTGTGCATCTGAATCCCGGCTCTTCCACTGACTAGGAATGGAAACTCAGCACGTTACTCAACTTCTCTGCACTTCGGTTTTGTCACTGGTAAAATGGGGGATACAATTAGAATTGTTACAGGAGTTAAATTTCTTCGCAGGGGTGAAGCTCTTAGAACAGCGTCAGATACCTGCATGTCATGTGCTCCAACGTTATGTGAGGCACATAACAGAGGAACAGTGAAGCTTCTAAGGAGATAAAGTAAGCATCTAACTGCATAAATACAGAATTAAGTCATATAAGAAGTTCTTACTTTTTCACAAGATCATTTACTAAGAGGGTTCAAGAAAGGAAAAAAGAATCATGTCCTGTGCCAGGAATGGATAAGTCTCCCTTGAACATGAAGTATTAGAAAAGGAATTAGAGAAGTGCTTTATAAGTGAAAAGACAGTTTACATTTAATGTGGAAGCTATCATGGGCTGCCTGTATGAGAACAATGTGGTCAGTCTGCGGGTGAGAAGACTTATGTTGGAGGTGGGTTATTAGTGAGGGGAACAGTGAGGATGTTCCTGTCGAGGGAGAAGTAATGAGAGCCCACACTGAGGAGAGATGGTGGCAACGGGAAGGAGGGGACGAATTCAAGTGACATCACGGGAAATAGATACTACATGATTCGGCAATTGATTTGATCTGAAGCATAAGTGACAGGAATGAGTCAAGGATGACTCAGATGTTTCCAGCCGGGGTAGCAGAGGGAACAGTGATTCCATTAACAGAAACAGGAAAACCAGGAGAGGGGAAGATGATGAGCTGGTCTGGGATGTGTCAACTGAAGGACATTGGGGGGGGCGGGGATCCAGGAAATGACAAGCCTGCAATCGAAAATTGATTTCTGGAATAGTGGAGAAGAATTAAGCCCAGGGATGCAGACTTAGTAGTCTTCTGTGTAGCTTTGCCAAGTGAGGCCGTGGGAGTAAATCCTCTTAGCAGAGCCTTAGCTGACGAGGGAGAGAGCTTCTCTGAGAATGAGCTCGGAAATATTACGAGAGCAAAGCGGTCTGATTGAAAGTGATCTGTCAGCTCCTTGGAGATTATATACTTCCTGTTTAGGTTTCCTTTGGAAGCCTTCCAGCCACCCTCTGCTTGGAAATGGCAAAGCATCGTGGAAGGATGGCAGGATCTAGGGGGCTGCCTCCCCAGACCCTTTTTAGAGTATGTCTGAGCAAATTCTGTAGGCAAGTCAGCCTACCAAATGTAGCCTAGCGCCTACTGCTGGGACAGTGTGCTGGCCGGGACAATCACCTGGTGATTCTCAGCCACCATTCATTTATCACACCCCTCTGGGTTCTCTAGTACTGACACAGCCAAGAATTTTTTGAATGCTTTATACGGTCCCAGTCATGCTTAGCTTCTCAAGGTTAATATATATAACTGGGAAGATGAGTAAAGTCTAGAGAGTTCTGTTCAATAATCCATTAGACTTATTAGGAAAGAAAATATTGATTTAGGGGATACGGCAGAAAGCTCATCTCGGAACTACCAGGAAAGGAGATGCCAAGGGTTCAAGCTTTATGTGGAAGTGCACTGAAAAGATTGTTTTCATATCCTCACTGGGGGCTCCAACTTCTGCCTTCAGTGTCTTCTCTCATTTCAAGACTTAGCTCCTCTCCTCTGTTTCCTGTACCCCTCACCCTGGAAAGAATGAACTCCCCCAAAGAGTTGGGGAATGGGTCTGGGCTATACTTCCAATTCCTGTAGGAGGCTTTGTCAGTGCAGAGATGGGTGTCTTTCCCTTCAGCGGCAAATCATCAAGATGATGTGATCCTAACCAGCCCAACAAGGCACACTCTTTAAAAATGTAAACACCCGGGGATGCCTGGGTGGCTCAGTTGGTTAAGCGACTGCCTTCACCTCAGGTCATGATCCCGGAGACCCGGGATCGAGCCCCGCATCAGGCTCCCTGGTCGGTGGGAAGCCTGCTTCTCCCTCTCTCACTCCCCCTGCTTGTGTTCCCTCTCTGGCTGTGTTTCTCTCTGTCAAATAAATAAATAAAATCTTTTTTAAAAAAATGTAAACACCTACACTTTTCCACCTACATTTTCCGCCAGAGTGACTTTTCAGAAATACACATCACACCATGTCTCTCAATTATTTGAAACCCCTGATATTTACTATCGAAACAAACATGTTATTATAAACCCCCAGAACTTGTGTTTTCTTGCCTCTGCTTACCCCCCAACTTCATCTTGTCATTCTTCCCCTGTACACTTCACTGACACATTGGTCTTCTCTCTCCAATTACTGGTCAATTACCTTCATGCCATCGATTATCAGGTCTAGTTGTTGGCTTGTTTACTACTTGTCTTCATTCCCTTGACCATAAACATTATAATCAGCACTGTATTCCCTGCACCTGGGATGGTGCCTGGGCTGTGTTAGAACTCAATAAATACAAGTTGGAAGAATAAATAAAGCTTCTATTGCTTAACTCCAATGGAGTTTTTAAAATGAGCAGAGGGAGAGGAGAGATGGTGGAATGTGAAGGTTTGAATGGTCTCTCATCTTGGGGGATAAGTGAGGCATACTGGAGAAATGAGGACTCAGAAGGAGATTCGGGAACTATAAACTAGGATGATACCTTTGGAAGACTTCTGAATTTCTCTGTCATAAGGAGAAGAGGTTTGTTTGTTTGTTTTTAAAGACTTTATTTATTTGACAGAGAGAGATCACAAGTAGGCAGAGAGGCAGGCAGAGAGAGAGGAGGAAGCAGGCTCCCTGCTGAGCAGAGAGCCAGATGCAGGATGTGGCCTCGATCCCAGGACCCTGAGATCCTGACCTGAGCCTAAGGCAGAGGCTTTAACCCACTGAGCCACCAGGCGCCCAAGTAGAAGAGGTTTTGTAGTGAAGCGGGAGGCTGCGGAGAATGTGCGTCCTCCTCGGGCAGTCTAGAGGCAGTGGGCGGGGAGAGCCCTGGATGCTAAAGCTGACCGTGGGGACTTTCGCAGGAAGGGAGAGCAGGCTGCATATCTGACAGGAATGGGAAAAGAGGCAAACAGAGTCGCTTGGACAGAGATGCTCGAAGGTCAATGAGGCTCAACACCCACGTGAGGAAGAGCGTCAAAGTGGGAGCAATGCTCAGTCCAGTGTAACAAATCACTAACTGTGGAATTTGGGTAATCAGTGAGGAAAGAGGTTTTCAGTGGAGAGCAAGAGAAAGGAAGAGAGAGACTCTTCCAAGGCTTTGTTCTTAACCACACTTCCTGGCAATAACCACCTCATCTGCTTCCTCCTAAGACAGACCCAAGCATTGCTTCTGATTCCCTTCCTTCACTGGGACAGCCATTTTGCTCCACACCCTTGGTGGCCATCAATGGCACAGGTGACACTTTCAGGCAACTTCATTGTGATAAAGCAAAGTTTCTGAAGAAACCTGAGTCGTGCCTGAGGTGATATGACAATGAGTACATTTCCCCTTCCGCCATGGGCATGTGTTGAGAAAGCCACTCTGAGCAAAAGGAAGGGAGGGAATCGGTGCCTGATTTTTCTCAATTATCTTGAAGCCCAGAATGGACTTGGTCTTCCCATTAACTCACACAGTCCATTTCACTCAGAAATCATTGCTATGAGGAAGCAGGGAGAGGGTAGTGCATAGAAGTAATCCTTCCACTTCTTGTTTAGATACCTGATGACCACATAAGCAGACAGTGTTGATTTAGGAATAAATTGGGAATGACTACCTCTTACTTGTTTATTAAATGTGGATCTGAATAAGATATGGTTCCTGTTCTTAAGAAACCCAGCCTTAGGAGTACCTGGGTGGCTCCGTTGGTTAGGCATCTGAACTTTGATCTCAGCTCAGGTCTCAATCTCCTGGTCATGAGTTCAAGCCTCATGTTGGACTCTACACTGGGCATGGAGCCTACATTTAAAAAAAGAACAAGAACAAGAAAGAGAAGGAGAAAAGAGAAGAGAAGAGAAGAGAAGAGAAGAGAAGAGAAGAGAAGAGAAGAAAGGGAAGAGAAGAGAAGAGAAGAGAGGAGAGGAGAGAAGAGGAGAGGAAAAGAGAAGAGAGGAAACGAGAGGAGAGGAGAGGAGAGGAGAGGAGAGGAGAGGAGAGGAAAAGAGAAGAGAGGAGACGAGAGAAGAGAAGAGAAGAGAAGAGAAGAGAAGAGAAGAGAAGAGAAGAGAAGAGAGGAGAAGAGAAGAGAAAAAACCTAGCCTCACAAGAATAAGAGAATCATGAGAGGGATTATTTCTTTTCTTTCTAGGAGTTTAATCATTACTTTTAATTCCATTTAGTAGATGAAGATATTAAAGTCTATTAAAGGGAAGTGCCTGGATCAGTTTCATCTATTCAGTAGACTAAATTAGGGTTTATTCCAGACTCCATAGCCCATTCCTAGGACTCTGTGTATAAGCCCTGTATAACAGGAAAAGAAAAAACTGAAAGGATCACTGAGCTGGCTCCTGCTGACTCTTCCTTTGGTCTACTGACATGGCCAACAATGAGATGAGCCTGGGGGCCACAGTGGTGAGAGCAGGATGAATCTAGCTTCTTCTGGGGGACCACAAGAGGTGGCACATGAGACAGAAGACACTCCCTGATTCCTGACCCTGACAGGATGGTGAGAAAGTAGGGGAGCTCAGCAGTACCCAGACAACCTTCCTATTCAGCACCTGACAGAAGGCTTACCTAACTCCTAGCTCACACTCTCGCTTCATGCCCCGAGGCAGCAATAATATTTTTGTACTGTCTGAGCTTCAACCACTTTCTCCCAGGGAAAGGTGAACAGCCTATTCATAGCTGTGTGTATCTTGGGCTTTGAAGAAATTACTGTGGTTTTCAGAGAGGAGGAATGATAGCTAGCTTATGAGAATTTCTCATACTGGCTCTGTTACAGAATGATTTTGACCATATAACCTAAAGAAAAAGGATATATAGTCTTATATCCTCAGAAAGAATGTCTGAAAGACACACAAGAAACTGGTAAGAAAGGTAACCGCAGTTACTTCTTGGGAATGGGAGAGGGGCAGACTTTTACTTTTTACTTTACATTTTTATATTGTTTATTTTTTTTAATAAGTAGGTAATATTATTATAGGTTTTAAAATTTAAATAAAGCCTACTTTAACCTCTAGGAAGCAGGATTATTAAGTAGGATTAACTCCCTTTTTCTCTGTGGCATACAGTATTCCATTCTAAGAATGTGCCCGCCCCTGTGCTAGGAGTATAGGGGGATAGTGTTCAAGAGAAGGCTCCAGGCATAGGCTCTGCATTTGGTAAGACAGGGAAGAATGAAACTTTGAAACAATCAAAACACCAAAGAACAGTATATAGTTAAGTCTGATATGAGAAGGGTCTGACCTTCATGCCATAAGTTTTTGACAATAGTAGAGGCCAAATGTGGTCCCAAAACCCTGAAGGATTCTTCTGCCACCTTTAAATAATGTCTAGTCTTGTCTTTCTCACCATAAAAGGGGGATGGGAGGAAGGACATTCTCTTCATAACCTTTTTTAAAATCCTTTTATTTATTTTCATTATTTTTTTCCATAATCCAGCAACCCTAGCACTCTTCACAACCTTCAGTTTGTTTCTCTTCATAATCTTCAGACGTGGTCTCCACTTCCTTCTTTCTACTCATGCCTCAACTCACTATAGTAGTTCTGTCCTCAAAACTCTACTGAAACTGCCTGAGAAAACCAACTACCTTCACATAGTCTATCTGATGAACTGTTTTTGTTCTCCAGTTCGCCTGCCCAGAGCATTGTCCTTGCTGACCTCCACTCACCTCCTTCCCTTTCCTCTGACCCTCTCTTCCTGCTTGGCTTTCATGTGAACATTTTTCTCTGATTCCTCATCTTCATCCTCTAACTGTTCCTTCTTGGTCTCCTTTGCTGGTTCCTTATTTTTACCCCTGTTTTTTCTTTAAACAATGGTCTCCTCTCCTCTCACACTATACTATGCAGTCAACCCTGACTGCATCTTGGAATCGCCAAAAAAGCTTAGAAAATTCTGATGTCCAAGTTCTATCCCATCCGATAAAGTCAATCTCTATCTCATATGCCTTCAATTTTACCTGGGTGCTGATGGCACAGAGATTGTCAACCCAAGTTCTTTTGCATGCTCCAGACCAGTATAATCACATGAATATTCATTCCACGCAGATCGCAGATTCAGTGTATCCAGATTGTTCCTCTACTTACATTTCTGATCTCAAGCAACAGTACCACCATCCACCTCATTACATGAGTCAGAAAACAACTCTTCCCCTTCTTTCAAATCCTTAATCCAATCAGGGGTCAAGCCCTGCCAATTCAAGCTCTGTATCACCTCCAGGATCTGTCCTGTCTTCTTCCTTCAACTCCACACCCTGCCCAAACTTTTACCATCTTCATTTGGGCACTCTGCCTCCCAACTGCATCAGATGCATGTTCAATGTACCTGAAAGGAACAATATTCATTTGTCTGGCAGTAAGCCAAATGAATCTCTTTGGCTTGTTTGTTCAACCTGTAGCCCCAAACCCTATTCTCCAAATTAGACCTTGATGTCAATGGCCCCAGGGAGAGGAGACCTCCCTGTAAATACAAACAAAAACACAAGATACTGATTATGATCTTTGGCCTAGTGCACAGATGTGGGAGATTTTACGGATGGCCCAGAGTACTCTTTACGCTACCTGGGTTTCACCTTACTGCTGAATTTTGAACATAACCCCCACAACAAGAGAATCTCTGTCCCCCGTTCTGAATCTGCCTTTACCAATGCAGCTAACACGTTACTGAAATGGGGGTCTAGTATGAAATGACTCCATCCTATCCTACTCCACTACCACCTAAAAATCTTTACAGAGCCCCAATCCCCAGAGTTTCTCAAACTTTATAGAACATCAAAATCACCAGAGAAACTTAAAAAGCTGATTTTAAAAAGCAGATTCCTGGGCCCTGAGAAATTCTGCTTAAGTAGGTCTGAGTAACTGCATTTTTAAAAAGTTTTTTTTTTTAAGACTTTTATTTATTTGACAGAGAGAAACACAGCCAGAGAGGGAACACAAGCAGGGGGAGTGAGAGAGGGAGAAGCAGGCTTCCCGCCGAGCAGGGAGCCCGATGTGGGACTCAATCC
>PITA01000786.1:86423-236690 GCA_004023965.1 Spilogale gracilis | reverse complement strand
GAGTGTTTCCTAAGTAGGCAATACCCTTCTTGAAATACATGTCTTTTAATGCTTTCCTTCCTCGCCTGCATAAAATAGTATTCATTTATGAAACTCAAAAGTGTATCTACATAAACATATACACATAAGTCACCAAATATAAAGTAATAACAACATTATCAAAGCCAATATATCCTAAATGTTTCTCCCCATTAGTTGACAATTTATCAGATATTAAAGATAAAATTTAGGCTTTGGCATATATTACTCAACACAGATTGGGTTGTCTATCCTGGGAGAACTCATCTTTAAATTTCCCAGGTTGAGTTTTACACCTGTCCTTCCAATATCCTCATTGGCTGATTTTTAGCAAGAAAACTGAAGAATTAAAACCATTGCCAGAATGAGTTGTCATTTAGTCACCACTGCAGACTAGAGTTTGACAAAAGCTAAAAACCCCTCTGGGTCACTGTGGTCAGAGTCTCAGTCTTTTCCTCCACAACAAATTTACACATAAAATCCCTTCCACAGAAGAGTCATTTTAAGTTCTATGTCTCAATGTAGACTTTTCTAAAATAATTATGCAGGAACTGAAAAGCCTTCTATCTCTTTCCAATTCTCCTCTTCAGCAAGGGCTGCCATTATTTAAAACTTGTAAGCACAGAGTGCGCTTTTCTGCCATGGTTTCATCATAAAAGTTGACTAAAGACACCCTAAACCTGAATATAAAGAGGACAGAGCCAATGTTCGTATTGTAGGTTAAAATGTATAGTTACTATGTTTTTGAGAATATGAGTTGTTTTTGCCTAAGGTACATCCAAATTCATACAGTAATATTCTGACATTCTGACTACTGGTAGCATTTTAGTGTACTTTTTACGTGACTTGCTGGTGTTATTGTTCCTCGCTGGTTGCAGAGCTAATCCAGAGCTGGGTACAGATAGCTCAGCCCATAAGACAGTGCTGATGTCCAACATTCACGGTGCGTTTATCAGCCATCAAGTAATCCACTAATAACATTTTTCTCTGCAGATGTTCATTCTAGCATTTAGAACCGCTATTAGAATTGTCAGTTCCAAACCACTGTTTCTAAATGTACAAGACACATATTCCCCATGGATGATGAAGTTTGAGAGTTCAGCCACATTTGAAGAGTTTGACATATATAGAAATAGGCTCTTCTCTTTGTAAAATTACTATTCGCTTGTTCAAACAATTCAAAACATTTTAGAAACTACAAATTGTCTAAATCAACACATGCTTAAGCAAACTAAATTTTATCTCCAAAGACAGGCTGTCATATTCTGGATAATGAGACAAGATAACAAAGAATTTTGTTACTGTGAAGCTTGTAAAGTAAATATGGATATATAAGGGCACAGGGAAAAATACATAACAAAATATACCCCATCAACAAATGCCCGCTGGAGCTCAGAATAATTTGTCCTGTGTATTTATATTTACAGGAAAAAGAAATAGAACACCATAATAAAAGTAAAAAGTATAATAAATAGCAACTATACATAAACACAGATTTTGTGACAGTCTGTATAAACTTGGGATGTAATATGAAATTTTGTATATAGAAGCTTATTCAATCCTGATGGGTTTCAATGTCAGAAGCTTAAGGGAAAAAATGACTGGTCTTGTGCCAAATTACTCTTTCTTTCTGTTATGCATACTGAATTTGGGGAACTTTTGAGGATTTTCATGATACTTTAGGTAATGAAATCAGGCAAAACTGGTAGCAATGATGGTGGAATTCACAAAGCAAGAGACTGCCAAAGTAAGTTAGCAGAGCTGAGCCTTGGTTCTGTCACTGACTAAACTGGGCCTTTGGTGGGGGTCACTTTCTCTCTCTAGGTCTCAGTCTACTCTTTAAAAAAAGTTGGTTGTCCTAGAGATATATACTGTTCCACTTAGTCCTAACATTCTCTCATTCCACCACAAATAGAGACTTGAAAAATATAACTGCAAGAGATAAACGCAGTTTAATTCAGGGAAAAGCTGCAGGACTTCTGCAACCCAGCCCTTGACTGCGGTGTGCATGTACCTGTGTGAATGTAAATATTGTTCCTCATATTCTGCCATCCAATTTTGCTTCAATGACTCAAACAGATTTCAACATAGGTTACCAGCTCTCTATAGTGGTCCTTGTATATCTTGGCCAGTTGTGACCAATCCTGTCATGTCACCATGTAGACTTTGACACCACCAAGATGAGACCATTAACGTCCTCAGTTTCTCAGCCCTGTTACCTACAAATTTATCTATGCCGCACGCACAACTGCCACTTCCCCTATAATCTTGGCTCATCCTCCTCAAGGCCAACTTCTATAACACTACAGTCTTAATCCTATGCCCTTACAAGTCCCTCTTTCCCATTCTTTCATTCTCTCACAAACATCTCTTTCCTCTCAGTTTATAAACATGGTTCAGTGTTTCTTTTTGATAACACGAAGTAGAGCAATAAAAACAACTTCAATTCTCTAGATACATCTCGTTTCTTTCTCTTAATGTTAAACTTCTAGAAAGATCACCTTTCCGCCCCCATTCTTCCTCAAGCCACGTCATTTTGTTCCTGCTCTCCTGTCTGCCAACACTCGCTCCACTGAAGTAATAACTAATGGCCATCTCTCAATTTCCAAATCTATTGAAACTTGACAATTTTCTCAAAACTTCTGTAACCTTGGAATGGTTTGGACATTTTCATCTTCTCATTCTTCAGAGATATGATCTCTTCACAGGAAATAATTCATCCAGGCCACCACTGAGTCTGAATTGGCTCAAGCCTTTTCTCTATTCACCAAGAGTAAAGATTAGTCCTCTTGACAACCACAGAGCTGTGGAAACAAACCAGGCCCATCACTCCTGCCATCCTCATTCATTTCCCAAAAGATAGAACCCCCAGTCAGCTATCGCCCTCTGGGCTGCTGTCTTACACCTCCCACTCTGGCCATATTCCCATGTGACTACCGTCCTGCTTTCCCCTCTATCCCAGACTCTCCACTTTCCTTCTTTGAGTCCCCACTATCCTTCCATGTTTGACAAGATGCTGCTCACTTTCAAACTCTTCTCTAAAAAATTTCCCTGCCTTTTAGCTTCAGTGAAGTCTACCTCTCCACTAAGAAATCTGCTTCCCCTGTAGCCCTCTCAATCTCACCCATATCAGGCAGGTTATTGTTGGGAGGGTGCTCAGCAGCCTCTTTATGTCTCCCTTCTACTTCCTAACACAATGCTCATCTACTCATCTACTCACATATAAAATCCCTACTCCTTCCCAGGTCCTGCCATCCTGCCACACTTCCCTCTACTGCCTCTTATTCCCCTCTACTACCTTCACTGTCATATGACTTAATACTCCATGGCTCTGACACATAGCTAATGGGTCCTTTCTATCCATTTTATTTTCATTGTATCACTCCTGTTATCAAAAATGCTTCTCTCAGGAAAGCACTGTTCCAAGGAGAATAATAATATAAAACCTGGACCTAAACTATAGATTGTACCTAAGCCCAGCCAAACACTTGTGAGATCAGTGAATCCCCGTCCACAAGAAGATCTGTGATCAAGAAATAAATGTTTGCTGTTGAGTTTGTTATGCAGCATACATGCAGCCATAGCTGACTGATACACTGAGAATCAAATTGGATCTTCTTCCTCACTCACCAGGATAATTTAAAACCCCCCTCAAATCCTTATTTCCTAAATATGTTTTCCTTTTCTTTCCATTTCCATTGTGATTCACTTGAATTTATGCCCACATCATCTCTTCTCTGGACTACTGCAATGGTCTCAACTATTCTCCTTGATTTTTTGTTTTTGTTTTTGTCCTTTAAGTCACCACAGCCAGCAGAATAACAGTACTACAATATAAAACTGGCCAATCCTCTCCTTTCTTGGTTTGGATTCTCTGAGCCTATAGGAGAAAATTCACATTTTTCCATTTGGTAGGGGTTCCTCATGATTTAATCTCCTGCCTACTGGTTCACCCTGGTATCTGTTACTCTCCACTTGCATCTGTGCCACAATGAATTGCTTATAGTTTCGTGAACATACCATGATGTTTCAAGTTGTCATAACCTTCCATATGCCTGAAATGTGTTAGCTCATTGACCTTGTTGTTTCTTAAAATTCTATTTATCTTTCAGATCCTGCTCTGGAAACATTTCCTTTCTGAAATATGACAGCCATCCCCCCAATCACAAGCAGAATCAAGCAGTATTTCCTCTATGAGATTTCTGCACTGTACTCTAATTTAGCATAAAGGTACCAAACCAATATTTAATTAGGCATTTATATGTCTTTCTCCCCTACCATTTCAAAAATTTTTTTCTAAGACAGAGTCCATGTCTATGTCACTTTGTATCTCCAGCACTTATATCTAACACCTGTCACAGAGTGGGTATTTAATAAACATGAGTGGAACTAAAATAATTAATTTTGAAATTTGATTTGTAAAAACATGTAGACTCTATTTTCACATGAAATTCAGAGATGTACACACCTGCACCATATTTGAATAGCAAAGAATCAAATCTCATTTCTAAAAAGACTGATATATTTGTTTCTAATTCAATTTGATTCATTGAATTTTAGAGACCAGAGTATTCAGTAATATTTTACAACATAGAAAATACTGGGGCTGCTTTATAACCAACTTTGTATAAGGAAGAAGCCTATATATTTTGCTAGTTTTTTAAATAACATCCTGAATCAAGGGAATGTAAACCAAGCTGAAGGACATGAGTATGCATATATTTCTTGTGTCTAAAGCTATAGTTATCCAACATAATAAGTGACAAAAGCTTAGAAAGTACCTAATAAAGATTTTTGTCCAAACATATACCCAGGGTGTCTGTGTGGCTCAGTTGGTTAAGCAACTGCCTTTGGCTCGGGTCATGATCCTGGAGTCCTGGGATCGAGTCCCACATTGGGCTCCCTGCTCAGTGGGGGGGTCTGCTTCTCCCTCTGACCTCTCCCCTCTCATGTTCCTCTCACTCTCATTTTCTCTCTCAAATAAATAAATAAATCTTAAAAAACAAAACAAAACAAAACAAAACAAAATATAACCATATAGTGTTACCTTAACAAACTGAAGAGGAAAGAGAGTTTAAGTCTATTACCCACTAACTCTAAGATTTAGTTCCTCATCCACAATAACAATAAAAAACCAGGAGAAATCCAATCCAGACTGATGAAAAATGACTATTCTTGGTGCTCCAAATTTTAAATGCATACTCAACAAAGTTTATGAAATGTCATTTAACAGCATATTGCTCTTATATTAAAATAACTATCTGATCACCTTCTGCTTTTAAGAACTCTATTTCTTTGGAAAGATCTAGAGATATCTTTGGCCACACTGGAATATTCTAAATATAAAGTTTACACACAATGCATTTAGAACAGAATGTAAGGTCTGCCAAGTTATCAACTTACATGTTAAACTTCCAGCCTTTGCCATAAGGATACACATCACATGCACATTTGCTGTGACTTATACATAATACATGCACATAACATGCATATTTTCTCTCTTACACATCTCTTAACTTGGCCCACACTTTCACATAAATAAATAAATAAATAAATAAATAAATAAATAAATAAATAACACACACACACATACACACACATACACACAGGGAAACAAAGTCAAGACTGATCGGATCAGATGTCCCCATGCTCACTGAGTTACAATCGTTTGCTAGAGAAATTACTCTCATGGTGCTCCTATTCAGTAGGAGGTTACAAAAGGTAAGAATTGATGGGATATTTTGATATGTGTAGCATGTCTTCCAACTAGAACTGTATTCTTCTCAGTCCCTGGGAGTGAAGTGCTAGGCACATGCTGGTGGACAATGAATTGGCTAAAGCAGAGGCTTTACCCCACAGGATCTACTCTAGGTTCATAACCTCACCTATGCTAGTTACGAGCTAAGAGAACAAGTATTTAAATGGCCTGAGCTTCAACTTCCTTACCAGTAAAACACGTTAAGATACCGCACACTTAATGGCTGCAAGGCACCTACACAGAGCTATCTCCCTAGACTCTTTAATGAATATTTGCTCATTAATTGATAAACTTATCTCAGAAAAGGTCTGGACTTACTGCCAACCATTACTTTTACAGACTTGCCTGTTTTACAGCTATATAGACAGGTGTTTGAGAATGTAAGAAATTAAAATAGAAATAGGAAAGCTTTTTAGTCCATTTTGCTAATTAATATGTCAGAGCTCATAAAGAAGGACTCATCAACTTTTCTTAGTACTGCATCATCTTGAACAGCTGGGTCAGCAAAGATCTCTGCAGACAGTCAATACATATTAAAACAGTTCCAAGCAGTAAATCAAAACAAAAAAAAATAAGACATAGTAAAAAAGTAAAATTTATAAGTCCTTCTAAAATATGGAGGAGTATTAAACTATTAGTTTAGGTGTCAGCTCAGTATGTGGAGGGGGGAGAAATGATTCCTTCTTAGATAGGAATTTATGAGTCTGTACAGTTAAAATTAAAGCACAATTAAAAAAAGCTGTGCCCAATTTGATGTTATTTTCTTTAGATTCTAATGTTCCCTCAGGATACTGAAATCATTAAAAATTGGCTTTATTGCTTAAAATATACATTTTCTGCCTTTTTTTAAACCTCTGCATTTACTAAGATTTGGATTTTGTCAGAATTTTGTCAATTAACAAGATAAGGACAGATCCATTTTTGATTTTTAAGGCTATTTGAAACTTGCGGGTTTTCTCAAAGGAATGAATTAAAAGGCATTTTGTTCTTAACCTCTCTGTGTGGGTCTCACCATTCCAGAGACACTGATACTTCTCATATCTGGAGAAGGACCCTACAAGATTGACAAGAGAATATCCTGCCTGCTTCCCAGCTAAGGTGTGAGATGCTACACACTCAGGGGAACCCCTGGGGTAGACTGTTAGAAAAATCTCAAGAATACTGAATTGATTCCAGAAGGGGTAAGGGGACAGTACCTTTTGGGCCAAAAATGTTAGAAAGATTTATCTTACCTGAGCCTTTGATTTAATCTGAGCTTTGAAGAATCAACCATTTAAAGATCAAGCCAAGGAAAGGGTGCCAAAAATATTGTCACAAATTTGGGAGGTACCCACGACAGACCAACAGATGGAACTTGGCATGGAATGGTTCTCTACACACTAAGTAGCTGACTCAGAAAAAACTTTAACTCAGATGAATTTATTAAAATGTTGAGTATCATCCCAAATAAGAAGATGGAAGATAGATTCAGGTCAGCACATACAATTTAATTTCACTTCCTGATGGTCTTGGATAGTATGAAAGCTGCCCACATTTATATAATTAAAAAGAGATGGGGAGATACTCCTCCTTTTTAGCAAAAGAGATATCACCTTTTCACTTAAATGTTCTGGAGGAAAGATTTGGGGAAGGGAAAGGTAAAAGGAAAAGACAATGAATGATCTCTATTAACACTGGCGAGACAAGTACGATCATGGAACATTAGACATTATAGTCCAGCTGGTAGCTTGCTTAGTGGTCACAGACTATGCCAGATTGAGACTACAGTTATATATTAGGCAAATTTTCAAGATGACTTGCATAACTGAAAGATGTTACCAGAAGCAAAATTACCTTAATTCTCTTTTACCATCACAGCCCTCTCCTCAGAAACTGCTCTGCCTAAGGGCTACACGCATAGGGGAGTTGCATGTTATGTGAGGGATGAGTTTTTTGAGGATCATTATAACTCAAGATAAATTTTCTGAAAGAAATAAACATAAAAAACGGGGGAGGGTGTATTCTTGGAGTATATAAATTTATAATCTTAGTTGTGGATTTTTCTTTAATGCTGCTTTGTATTTTCTCAGAACAGTCTCTACTGTTTTAGAGTGCTCTCACTGAATGTAATTTTAGAGTGCAGAATCTTAGGTAATTGGTTAGCCCTCTTTATTGGGTTTTCTTGTATGCCACTTTTGCTCCAGAGTGAGCAATGTTCTGGTTGTTCTCGGCATTTCCACTGATTCCACAGATGGCCAGTGAAAAGCTCAATGACACCATGATAGGGTAGACGAGGACTCCGAAGTGTAAAATGGTGAATGTTGTACCAGCAGTTCATTAACCACCAGAAATCTTTAAAACGCCTGATATATTTAAGCAGCATGGTTCATATGATATAAAAGTTAACCTATCTGACGGTTTAAAATTATGCCATTTTTGTCATTTTTTTTCAAATTGGAAATTATTTCAAGTTTCGTACTTCAAGTAGTTCTTTTTCACTGTGTTTTATATCACACTGTATAAAAGCATACCATTCAACTCAGTAAAATATTGTAGTGATATACAAAGGTAACAGTTCTCATTTAAAAAGAGCGCCAATAACTTATAATCACTGGCTGACAGAGACTTGTTTGGAAATTAAGATCAGAACAAGATTTGATTTTCTGGAAAACAGAAAGTTCATTGTCTCATTTTCAAAAACCAGATTGATAAATAGTCTTAAAACTGTTTTTTTTTTCCTTGAAAACTATCCCTGTACATAAAAGGTTCTAATCTGCATTACAGAACTAATGGTAATAAGCAGTACCATTTAAAAGATGCACTGAAGATGAAAATAATATAGGCTATCCTTGGGTCTCCTTGGTCACGAGAATTTCCTTTTGAGGCTCCTAAAAATATTTCCAGTAGTAGAAAACTTAATGGACAAGGATGATAGGGAAAATCAGTGCTCTGAAGTTTATCGCTCTCAGAGAAATCTTTTCCTTCATGGTGATCTAACCTCTTAGGCTCTTTATTAGGAACAACAGAAAAGAAAAAAAACCTAAGAGTTGTGAACCAGCCCTTCCCTGCTGTTCTCATGAGAGAATCTGGAGAAAGAGGAAAAGAAAAAAATCATAATCTTGCCCTGGAACATGATGGAAGTAATGAGGCATCAAGGCCACTTACTGCTGGAAACATAATTAGCACATAAACACAGGAGACACGTGGTGACTGGAAAGACTTTCTTTGTTTCAGAAAGGGGGATGTCAACAAATTGTAACTCTTCTGTTATTTGAATGGCAAGCCTAAGAATAAAATGGATATTTTTCCCCAAATAATACCCCCATAGATAAAAGGATCACTGTAGCATTTGCAAGCTTGGTAGCTAGTGTTTTCAACTAATGTGAAAAAGCAATGATGAAGGGCAAGGGGATAGAAGCAGACTACTTGGCAATGAAGGAAAAGCTTGGATTTTTGACTGGAAGGTATCTCCACATAAAAGAAAAATGACCCAGGAAACTTGGGAGATCCTTGTGGACTTTCCAGAGAACCTCCAGGAATGAAGGAGCTCATTCCTCAGTCTAAAGAAAGATAATATGGCCATCTTGGGTGTGATCCTCTTTGATGACAAGCAAAAAAGCTCTTTCTTCTTTGAGGAGAAATGACCACATTTTTCTTGTTCTGGAGCTCTTGTTCTGTGATGTGAAAGTCATCATGGGAAAGAATTTCAAACTTTCTTGGATTTTCCTTATAATTTTTTGTTGTTGTTTTAACTGTTCAGCTGGCAAACAGGTCTAAGATTTTTGGTTTTATAATTATTAGTTTTTGGAAACCTTTATCCTTTCCTCTCAAACATTTTGAGTCAGCATACATTATGCCACTACACACACAGCCAAGTAATAATTCATCTTTGTGGAAGTCAGAGACATCTCATGTATTAATTAGCAAGCCTTTCAGTGACTAGTGGATGGAAATAGGTTCCAACTGCTACTCAAATGCAGCCAACAATTTCCAGGAAGGAGGAGATAAAGTCGGTTACAAGGAGTTTCTTACCCGATTTGTGAGCAGCCAATGAGTGGACTTTGCTTTCATCTGACACTGAGAAGAAATAAAAGAGACAAGGATCAGGCCTGCTTGTAAATCAGCCATTTTTTGAACAATAAATTGAAATAGATTCATAAGAAGTTAAATCTTTTACTGGAAAAAAAAAATGAGAAAAAAAATGTTCCCTGGCCTACCTGGGGCACCTCATTTCTTTTGGTAGATATTTTAAAGGCACCTATGAAGAAATACACATATATACACACATGTGTATATACCCGTGTGTATTCATATACATATTATAACACACACATATACACAAACACACATTAGATCATCTATGAATATAATTTTATTTTATTTTAATTTTCAGTACTTTCAACTCTGTTAATTGGACTATTGTTTTCATGCCTGCAAAAGGAGAGATTAAACTCATGGACCCAGAGATGTATAATACATAATACAAGTTTTTGAGTGTAATATCTATACCTATATGTATATATATGTACTTTTTTTTATTCAATACTCAAGGAGGAGACTTCTATATCTGGAGTAAAAGGGAACAGATTTATAATCCCTCCTGAGAAAAAATTAAATACATAAAACATGAAACGGTGGCAATCAAGGGATTAGACATTAGGCAGCACAGATGAAGCAAGTGAGGTGAATTCTATAACTGCTCAGCTTATTGTCTGGAGAAAGTTTCCAGATTGTCATATAGGGAGGGAAACAGAGCAGAGCCTCATGAAATCCCAGCCTGAGCACGTGGATGTGGATGTCCATGCAAGACAAGGCACATAACATTTGCAGGCAGAGAAGAGGAGAGGAAAAGACTTATCATCCAGAACTCTTGCTGAGATCTGCCGAGGATCTCCTCATGTATTTAGCTGAATATACTGATGATCACATACATGCAGGAAACTACCTAAGACCTGTGAAAGAACCACCCAAAAGTATAATGGGAAGAGTGTCTGAAGTCCACACAGGGCTGGGAATAGTGCCTAGTCGAAACAGCCAGAGTAAAGATTATAATCCAGGGCCATGAAGAAGATACAGAAACTTGGTTCAGTAGTGAAAAAAAAAAAAAATCAACCCTAGATTAACACAGCTTTGATGAAATACATAAATTTTTGAAAGATACAAGTTACCAAAGCTAATGTAGGAAGAAACAGATAATCTGAATGACCTTATAGTTTTTGTTGTTGTTGCTTTTAATAATTTTATAGTTAAAACTGGCCCCCCAACCCCACCCCGCCCGACACACACACAAAACCTCTAGACCCATATGGCTTCACTGGTGAATTCTACCACACATTTAAAGAAGAAATCACACCAATCCTCAGAAATTCTTTTGGCAAATTCAGAGGAGGGAATATTTCTCCAACTCATTCTATGAGGCTGGTATGGTTCTGATACCAGTATTAGGCAATGACATTATTTGAATGCTATTATCCAATATCTCTCAAAAAAATAGATGTGAAGTTCTTAATCCTTAAGCTCTCTGCATGGATTATCACTTCGATATCTGACAATAGTTGTTCCTTATTTGCTATGTGCCATTGGCTATGTTAGCCTATAAAAATCTGGTGCTCAAAGATTGAGCAATGTGAAGTGAACTTTGCTGGCAAAGAATACTTCCTCCATTTTCCCTAACACTAGAGGTCTCAGAGGCGTATGCCCCTCCTTCATTTGCCTACACCATTCGGTCATATTTCACCAACCCAGTTATTATACACAGATCTTCCTACTCCCACTTAGCCCTACTTTTCTGAGCTATTTATTTTCTAGACAACAACACTACTTGTCTGTGATTCTCCTAGTATTTTATCAACTTCCTAAAAATCTTACCAGACTTTTCTTCATATTTCTAGTTGGATACTAGAATCAGGCTCCAATTGTAGGTCAAATTCTGGCTTTTTCAGGTCTAAAAAAATTTACAACAGAAACTACAGTACAAACAGAAAAGTACTAGAGAACAATGATGATGATTTAAAAATAATAACACTAGTGGCTAAAACTTATAGAGCACTTGTAATGTATAGGTTCTGTCCTATTTACTTTGGAGCTAATAATTCACTTAATCCTTATGATGACCTATAAAGATAGGTGGTATTATTATTATTATTATTACCTTTACAGATAAAGAAACTAAAGCATACCTCTAACATGGAGGCTCCAGAACTTAAACACTGCACTCTTAACCACTGTACTATACCTCTGATAAGTCATAGAAGAATTAGTTGTATATTTGAATCATCAGTTGCATGAATAGAAGAAAACACTTGGCAAATACTTACATGTTAGAAAACTATTATCCTTTTTATTTCAATATATGTTATTAATAGAAGTCTTTCTGCGATGACAAAAATCAACAAGTGTTAGCTATAATTTTGTTTAACATGTTTTGAAATTAAGCATTGTAATGGGTTTAAGCTAAAATATTCATCCCCATTTCACAAATGAGAAATTACCTGAGTTAAAAACCTGACTTGGAAACTTACTAGTCATAGACAATGTATTTGAACTCCCTGAGCCTCAATATCATCATATATAAAATGAGGATGATATTGCTTCCTCCACAGGACTATAGTGAAGATTACATGCATAAATTTATGCAAAGTATTTAGAAGATCATATAATGTTTAATAAACAGACTACTATCATCATTATTAACAGAAATCTACATAGAATGGCAGAATAACATGATAGCTAATAATGAGATAGACAGGAGTTGAATGTCAGCTTTACCAGGCAAGTTACTAAGTTGTTTTCAATCTTAGTTTCCTTGTGTGAAAAGTTTAGATAAAAACACCCCACAAAAAGTTGTAGGACTAAATGAAAAAAATGTACCAAAGCACTGAGCACCATGGGCCAGGTACATATTTCTCAATAAATGAAAATTTTTGATAAATAAATACTGTGAGAGTGATAAAGGTTGTGCATTTGATGATGGTGATGGTGTTTATGATTTCACTTCCTGGGATTACAAAGGAATAGAGGGAGAAAACACTTGAGAGAGTACAGTGTCTTCAGGCAGGTACTTTGACTTATCTCATGGAAAATCCAACACCCACAGCAGGTTTACCCTCTCAGTTTATCTGTCTCCTAGTTCATCTTGTAGTGGAAGAAGGGCAAATGACATACAGTATTCAGAACATACGATCTTGCTATGTGCAGTTATTCTGAAAAAAGGGATCCATACAAAGATTTTATTATTTTGCATTTGTCTTTTTTTCTGTGATAGATGTAAGTTATCCCATTAAATCTAAGCCAATTTAAGTATTGCAAATTCTTCAATCATATTCAGTTAAACATAGTACTTCCTTAACTTTTTGACTGCACACTCTCTATTATTCTAAGTGGGAATACTTATCATTATTGTAATTGACAATTTGAAATTCTTTAGAGCACTATTTCAAAAACCAGTATAGAAAATTCAAATGGGTGACAGGCATAAAAATTAAGGGTCTTCCTCCAAAATATTCAGTGACACAGATGTCTATCTTTAGGACAGAAGATAAATGAATAAACATAATGGAAAAGAGAAGGAACTGTAATGACTTATTTAATAGAATACACTTTATTTAAAAGGTTAAATTGGGAATAATCATCTTTTATGCACATGCTTAGTGCTGGGAAATGATTTAAATAAGAGTAGCAAATGAGAAAATGAGGTAAAATTATACACACTACCACCACTTTTTTAAAAAAATGACAAGTGTTATAATTAATACTCAACTTCCTTTATAACTCAGATTACCTTTGAGCTACTCGAAGGTTATCTCTTGGGACTGGAGCTTAAGTCTACTCATTTCACTGTATAATATTTGGATAGTACAGTGATTGGAATAGTAGCAGTAGGAATATGACAGGTGTGTCATTTCAAACTAAAACCTTATTTATAAGAGATTGAAAAATGGGCTGGGTGTTGTGAAGGTCTACCATTCTAAAATGGTGAGGCACCAAAAGCATCTAGTCAGAGAGTGTTGATGGATCAAGACTCAAAGTTTCTTATACTGGTTCTGATTACTTTGTTCATTCTTTTTTTCCCCTTTTTCTTTTCTTTTCTTTTTTTCTTTTCTTTCTTTTCTCTTCTCTTTTCTTTTTCTCTTCTCTTCTTTCTTTCTTTTTTTTTGTTTCTAGAGCCTACTACTATATTCCTTTTCTTATCCTTCAGTTTTATCCAAGGACGGGTACTACTTGCTCTTGATTGCTTAAAGGGATATTACAGTAATCAAAGCATTATCAATGAAATGTTGAAACCTTCTGAAGATGAAATTCACAGGTATTTTTAGTGTAACTGTTATTAAATACTTAGAGAGCACTGCGGACTCGCCCTTCTTATCTCTGAATTTATTTAGATAATGGGATTTCTATACTAAGTTCATGCTTCTTGGCCTTCAACTAAAGACTGATGGACATGGATTTAATTCTTGTGAAGTGCTTCATAAGAAAGACGCTCTTGGGTTTAGATGTTTGTTAATTCCTTGGTGTATCCTCTGGTTCAGGAAGACTTGCTTGGGAAACATAGCAGCCTGATGGCCTCAGTTTCTAGCTGTCTTTGCCGTAGCCCTTTGAAGCTAATTAGAATTGCCAGTACTTATACCACCTTTTTTTAAAACTGTGGATAAACACACAGTGTCTTTTGATTTAATCTCAACCAGGATCATTGTTAGAATTGAAAGAAACCATAAACCACGAAAATATGGGTAGAAAAATCTGTGAAAAAGATGGCACTCTGAGAGCTTATTAGCAGCAAACATTAAAGTGCGTATAATACATACATTGGATTCCCAGTAGGATACATTTATACTAATACAGTGATCACTTAGAATATTTCATTCTTTTGTCAAGCCTTCTTATACACTTCAAATACATTCTCACTGGGGGAAAACAATTCTCTTGCTTATTGATAGCATTTGATACACATTCTATAACATAAGTGACTATTAGGGACTGCACTTGCTTAATAAAAATTTGCAGAACAGTGGCAGATTTGGTGAGTTAATGGGCCCCATATGCTCTACTTAAGCTGACAGAAGACAGTATATTGCTAACATGCACAAATCTCTTCAGATAAAAATTGCCATCAGCTACAGTTACTCTTTTTGAGAATGCCAACACTATGTCATGAATGGGGATATGCAAATGTGTTCAGATTTCCCACTACTTCCTATTGAGATACTGTGGTGCAAAACAGCACTCTAAAATATGATGCAATGTTTGTCTTTTACATACAGAGTTATGTTTCATTTAATTTTTACTTCCATACCTTTGACATAATAGAGATTGCAGTTTTGAAGGTGATGTTTGGTGCAATGAAATTCTATCTTCTAATGAAGCCATAAATACTTCTCTTTGGATGATTTGCTAGGAAACTAAATATCAAGAAATTCCTTGATGGTTAATAAACTTGTTTCCAAGAGCCATCCCTTCAGAACTTAAAAAAAAAATTGATGTAGTTGCCAATATTATGAATCAATTTTCTTCTCTTTTAGTAGATCAATTTCTGTACCACTGATTGATTTCCAGAATTTCTAAGAAATACAAACCTGTTTCAAGTTGTAAATTAAGTTCTCTTCTTAGTAACCGTGAACTCTTACTGCATTAATTTATAGTGTTTTCTTATGCCAATGACTATTTGGCATACTCTTTCTCCGCAGAGAGATTTTTTGAGTTTTCAGCACGATAAAGTCTTAAGTGTGGACAAATTCTTCCATCTCTTGAAACAAACAAACAACCCCCCTCTCCCCCCAGAAAACTAAAGAAACAAATCAAGGCTTTTGCTGAAAAGAGGATTAGGGAATTAGTACAAGATGATGATACAAACATTTATCTCACCATTTCTTTTAGCAAGCTCCCCTAAAGCTGAAGTTTTCTCCTAACATTATAGGGCACCCTCCACCCCCAGCACACTGTCATGAGATAAAAAGGAGAGACCCACTCCCTCATAGTTATCCATCTATTCACAGGTTCACAACTGTTCAGGGATCTCCTTTGAATTCCCTTTCTCCATGAATCTTAGGAGATCTTGCATCTAAGGTTAGGGAAATCCAATGCTTTTCCTGTGTTTTTAAACTATTGTCTTGAACTCATTAAAGAACACTGGAAAAACCAAATCATTATCATTCATACATTTATGACGTCATTTGTTTTGAATCCATGCAATAAATACAGTCTTTCTCAGAAGAATCAGATACAGAATGCTGGGGTTTAATGAAGAGAGACAAATAAATAATACACTGATATAATGCAATAGCTAGTATAATAAAGGAAGAGGGATAAGCATTATAAATACAGTAGGTTAGACATAGATGGAGATCCACAAAAGTAAATAAAGGTTTTAGGTGGCTGAATACGTGAACCAATTAGTCTGTTTGACAACTTTTAGCACCTAGGGCATCTTTTTTAGTCATGGATAGGGTGTAGCATGAAAAGGGTTGAAGAGATCAAGCTTTGATGTCAAAGGGACCTGGACTGTGACACAAATTACATGCATAGCTATGGATTAATTACTTAGTCTTCTTCCAGTTTACTGAACTCACTTATAAAATGCAGATACTGCCCCTTACTTCCAGCATAGGGCAGCTCAGAACATGGCAAAAACTTATCATGGAATCTAGCAGGAGCTGGGTCTCACAATGGATTCTGATCATCTTTTACATACCACCACCTTTCCTAGGTTCTCTTCACTCCAGCACAAAAGTATATTTCTGAACAGGCTATGCAACTTCATGCATCTGTATAATACACAATAGCATATAAAATTCCTTCTGAATCATGATGAAAATTCATTCATTCTCCTGCTCTGCAAACATGCTTTTAGATTCCACTTAAATGTCACCTTCTCCAAGTCATCTTCCTACGCCTCCAGGCTGAGCTTAGGGAACATAATTTGTAAATTTCTCATGATTTGTATGGATCTGTTGTACATTAAAATATGAACACCTTAAAGAAGGTATATGTCTTGTTTTTCCTTGTTACCCTAGAATCATGCTTAGCACCTCTTACTCTTTAGTGTTTGATGAGTGAATGGATGCAGAATATGAAAGAGTAAAGAAAGCAGCAATTTAAATATGTCCTTTTACCACTGGGCTCTAGGCTAATGAATGGGACATATGTTTAGTGTGCTATGTATATGGTTATATGAATGTTGAAACACACATGTCTATAAACCTAGTAAAATTCTTGTGGTGTAATTTGCAGACATGTTCCTGGCAAGGAAAGGGTGGGAAAAAGTAAATGCAGTCCAATTCTAGCCTAGGTCTAGATACAAAACAAAACATGGTAGAATTGTTTGGAATAAATATCAACTCAAATATATTTTAAGTGGTGAACTGAAGAAAAATATAAAATTGATAGACTAGTCATACCTTAGTGTCCTTCTCTAATCAATCAGCTATATGGAACTGACCACGGGAGTTTTAGTGCTTCTGTTTTTAGTTTTTGGCTTGCTACTGTTCTTCACATGGTAATGACATTTAAACAAGCAGTTCATTCCATTAATGGAAAATAATCACGTTACATTTCCAAAAAGCCCAAAATTCTTGGTACAGAGAATACTCTTTTCAACACACAAATGTGATGAGTTTCCAAAGCAGCAAACAGAGTAAACAGAGGTCTTTCTGTTACATGCTGGCTTCAGAAACAAAAATGCCCACTAGTATTAAAAGTTGCTTTTATTAAATATTGCATTAAAATATCAATAACTTATGTGGGAGATATAAAGGACAATAAAATAGTCACCGTGTCAGCTACTAGGTTTATGGATATTATTTTACCTTTGAAACACACGGGTGTTTCACTCTAATCTTACTCCCTTTCCTTCTTACTCAAAAGTAACCACAGCCCTGAATTTTGCATTTTATCATTTACTTCTTTTCCTTCATAATTCTACCACAAATTTGTTCCCAAACAATATTCTTTAAATTTTTTTCTTTCACTAAATGATACTGGATTCTTTCAAATATCTTTTTCTTTATCTACTGGTGTGATCTTACATTTGTGTTTTAGTCTCTTAATAGTGACTGACATTGATTTCAAATATAGGCCAAACTGGTATTCCTAAAATAAACCCCACTTGATCATGATCTTTTTTATAAATTGTTGGATTCAATTTGTTCAATTTTATAACATAATTTTGTATCAATTCATGAAGGATATCAAGTGAAAGGGTTTTTTGTTTTGTTTGTCTTTGTTGGTTTTTAACGTCCTTGTCTGGTTTTTGTATTATAGTCACGCCAGCTTCATAGAATGAGTTGGAGAAATATTCCCTCCTCTTTAGTTATCTGGAAGTGTTTCTGTAGAATTCATATTATTTCCTCCTACTAATGCTTAGTAGAATGCACCAGGAAAATACCAGAAGAATTAAAGATTTTTTTGTAGGAAAGTATTTAACTATAATTCAATGTCTTGACTAGCTACAGGGCTACTCAGACTATTTCTTCCTGCATGAGTTTGATAGGTTGTCTCCTTCAAGTGATTTGAAATTTTGGGCACCTGCGTGGCTCAGTTGGTTAAGCAACTGCTTTCGGCTCAGGTCATGATCCCAGAGACCCGGGATTGAGTCCCACATCGGGCTCCTTGCTCAGCGGGAGGCCTGCTTCTCCCTCTCTCACTCCACCTGCTTGTGTTCCCCCTCTGGCTGTGTTTCTCTCTGTCAAATAAATAAAATCTTTAAAAAAAGAGTGATTTGAAATTTCATTTCATCTTAGTCATCAAATATGTTGTTCATAAAGTGCCTTACTATTTTATTATCTATAGAATCCATAGAGATGTCCCTTCTCTCAATCCTGATAATCTTCATGTGTCTTATTTTATCCTGAATCTTGGTATTGAGGCACCATTTTTCTTGACCGTCTTTAAAAACTAGACATGGGTTTCACTGATTTTCTCAAAAAATTTTTCCCAGCTCATTGATTTCTACTCTTTTATGATATCCTCTCTTAAGCTTAATTTGGTTTGAATTTACTCTACTTTTTCTATTTTCTTAAAGTGAAAACAGGTCATTGATTTGAGATTCTTCTCCTTTTTCTAATACAATTCAGTTCTATAAATTATCTTCTTAGTGGCCTCCCACATTTTTATTGTTGCAAAAATTCTGATACATAGTGTTTTCATTTTCATTCAAATCAAATACCTTCTATGTTTTCTCTTAGTTTTTTTCTTGATCCAAATATTTGTAGATTTTCCAGGGTTTTTTCTATTTGAAATTTTAATTGCACCATAGTGAGAGAATATATGTTGTATGACCCGAATCTTTTCAACATTTTTGAAACTTATTTTTGGACTGGATTTCTAGCTTTCACTAAACTTGGGAAAATCCTGGCAATTATTTTTTCATATATTTTCTCTGGTCTCCCTTTTTTCTCATTTGGGGACTCCAATTACATGTACCTCAGGTCACTTTGAAGTTGTCCCACAGTTCACTGTTCATTTCTGTGTGTCTTTTTTCTGTTTTACTATTGCTGTGCCTTTGTTTTCTGCAATGTCTAATCGGCTGTTAATTCCACCCACTGTACTTTTCATCTCAATGTTAAACTTTTTATTTCCAGATGATTTTTTAATACCTTCCATACCTCTGCTTAACATGTTCAATTTTCCTCCAACGTTTTTGAATGCATGGAATGCAGTCATAATAATTTTTAAGTGTGCTTGTTTGCAAATTCTAACATCTGCATCAGTTCTGGTTTTAATGATTGATTTTTCTCATTATGTGTCATATTTCTATAGTTCTTTGCATTTATATTAATCTTTTTTGGATACTAGATACCATAAATTTTAGCTTGTTGGGATTCTTGGCATTTTTATATTCCTTTAAATATTTTTACATCCTTGGGACATAGGTGAAGTACTTGGAAAGAGTTTTTCCTTTCGGGATTTGCTTTTAAGATTTTCTAGGCAGGACCAGAATAGCCCTTACTCTAGGCTGATAATGCCCTACTACAGAGGCAATGCTCTTTTGCACACCCTATCCAATGTCCTATGGATTTTAAGAGTTTTCCAATCTTGCTGGAGGGAACAGCTACAATTTTTGGTCCTGTACAAACACTGATTACTATTTCCTAGATATTTTTGGGAGTTATTTTCCCAGCCTTGGTAGTGTTTTTACATAAGTGCTCTGATCAGTACTTTGTGTAATACTCAAGACACTCTATTCAAGCACAATACTCAAGAAACTTTAAATGTACCTGGAGTTCACTTTCTGTGCAGATCTCTCCTCTCTGGTATGCTCCACACTCTAACCAACTTGCTTTCTCTGGACCCTTAGCTCCATGGTATAGTATTGTAGCAAAATAGTTCACACACACACACACACACACACACACACACACACGCACACACAAACACACATATACATGGGAACATCTTTGTCCTTTTTTTAAAACCACAGTTTCCTCAATCACAGAACCAATGGCCCCAAGACAACTTAATTAACTATCATCCAGAATATAATGGGGAGATGCTGAGCTGAGAATGTGATCAGTGACTGAGAACAATATTCTTTGGAAGCCTCATTACCCACTTTTCTCCCACAAAGGGATACCATGTAATCAATGCCAAAAATAGAATTAAAAATTTTTTGTTAGCATATATAACTCTAAAGAGAATGCAGCTGTAGACTGAAAGAAAACTATATCTAAACTCAGGGCTATTCCCCTGTCCAGTACACATGCTATCATTATGAACAACTCTCATAAGTCTTCCTTCCAAGAGTCATTGCAACTGGACCCCAGACTTTTACCATTCTATGGCTGAACTTCAGCAACTGCCTCCAATTTGCTATTGACCTACCTCCATCTTCCCAAGTCTACACTATTTATTTACCATACCCAGACTGACCTGTGCTAAGTATCATTTTCATTATTTTTCTAACCTACCCCAAAACCTTCACTAAATTCAAATTGCATAGAAAGTAATTTAATCTCTTCAGCCCTTTATCCAACGTTTGAACTCTATTTTCCTCTATTTGCCTTTTATCAAAGTCATATAGAGTGATTCCCATCTGCCTTCACCTCAGTTGGAAATGCCTCACATGAATGGATACACTCACTCCTTGTGGGCCCAGCTCCCCCCATAACCTTCTCTTTGTAGAATATTCTCTCCATTTTGATCTCCCCCAGAAGATACTTTAGCTTTTCCTCCAAACAAATGTGCAATTTTCTACTCTGTATCATGTTGATTTGTGACTAACTTCAATGAAGAGAAAGATAATATTTTATTCATCTTTACATGATAAACCATTATAGATTACAAAGGTTCTCAGAGATTAGTTGTATGGAGTCTCTCTTTTTTAAAATCTATGACAGGGAAAAGACTACATGTATGAGTTCCCTTTTAGGCAACCTATCTGTGAATTCTTGGGATCTATCAGTGATGGATTATTTTTACTACTCACACTATGAGTAGTAAAAATGTGTCTTATGTCATATGTCTTAGACCCTCAATAAATATTTCTATTATCAGCAAGAAATTGATACTGATTAAACCACAGAAGAAAGGGGGCACAGGCTACCCTATGAGTCACATAATAAACAATTATTTTCATTATTTCTAAAAACTATTTTCACTATTAACCAGCAAAACAACACTCCTATAATTTCACTATGTATAAATGTGTATTTCCACAAAGTGATTCTATCCTTACTGGGGACAAGGTGGAAGGAACCAAAACATATTACATGTGTCAGGAATCATGCTAGGCATTTTAACACATGTTATCTTATTAATCCTTACAAGTGCTCTGTGAGTTGTGCATTATTACTGTCACTTTACAGCAGAGGGAACTGAAGCTCAGTAGGATTATGTCATAAAGTTAGCAAGCGGGGCACCTGAAATCTGAAGATTTCCTGATTTCAAAGCACAAATTCCTTCTAGTATGGGAGTCACAGAGGTAAGATTTTGCTAACAGTTTTACCATCAAGTAGAATATATTTCACTAGTCAACACTACCTGTTAAAGTAGAATTTCATAACAAACTACATGAAAGAGCACATGATGTCTCTTAAAAGTGGTTGTTGATGCTTTCAGAAGACATAAAGTTGTCCTAAGTTTTTCTGAGCCACATATACCAGGAAATTGTTACCAAGGAGAGGTGTAGACCATTGTTCAGATGATGTCAGAGCAGTGGGAAGGGAAAAAAGAAAATAGACAAATCCAAGTGCCATGATAGAGAATTTATTGCTTGAACACGGAAATGGAGTAACAGAGAGAACCACAGAATCCAGTGTGTGGTCTGGTGACTGAGGGATGCCATAACTAAAAAGAAGAGAAGGGGGAAATGATGTAGGATCAAGGAATAGTCTTGAAATTATAGAAGCAGCATGGAGTGCCCTGGGACTCATATCTCCCTTCCATCTTACCCCCCCACCAACCCCTGACTTTTTAATGCAACCTAAGATTGGAGTAACTTTTTGGCAGGCAAAGTGGGCTATTACCAGCTAACATCCTGAAGTGTTTTTTGTTTGTTTGTTTGTTTGTTTGTTTGTTTTGTATCAACTGCTGTTAAGCCAGGTTTTTGTCCTACCAAGATCTATGGAGAGTCAAGATCTCTGTGCCAGGCATCATGGTAGGCACTGGGGCTGCGGAAGTGAACAAGACAGTCTGAGCCTGGAACCAGCTGCGTTTCTATCACACGACTAATCACAAATACAGTGAGTGGTATTGGAAAATCTTCCCACTCAAAGGTACCTTCAGCTCTTACCTTGACAGAGCTAATAACTCCCTGACTGATCTTTGAGATTCTGCAATTACTCCCTATAACTATTTTCCACACAGTTCCTGGGATCCTCTTAAAATAATAAACAAGACAAAAATCATATCACAACCATCCCATGATCAAAGCCTCCCAGTAGCTTCTGATCACATTTAAAAGGAAATCTAAAAACTCATGATAGCCTTTAAGCTCTGCCTTGGCTGATCCCTACGGGCTTTCCAACCTCATCCAACCCTTTGCTTAGCCTACTCCATCCATTCTGGCCTCTCTGCAGTTTCCCAAACATGCTGGGCACATCCCTCTTCAGAGCTTTGGGACATGTTCTTCCCCCTGACTATGGTGTCATTTTCCCAGATAGCCACAGAGCTCACAGCCCACTTCATTCATGTCTCCATATTCATCACATCCTCAGAAGGGTCCTCCTGGCCACCTTACATATGGTAGGGCTTCCAACTTTGGCTCTCCATTGCTATATCCTCATTCTGCTTCTCCCTGCCTGACATGTTCTCCACTAGAACACAAGCTCTATGCGGACATGGGCTTGTTTTGTTTGCCATTTTGTCCCCAGGGTCTAGAACAGTGCCTAGGACATCAGAGGTACTCACTACATATTTGTTGAGTTAAAGAAGGATGATTAGGGGACCTCAAAAGTAGGTAACGAAGACATTAACCCTAGTTTATGGATTGGGGATTCCTGAGGGCTTTAAGTAGAGACCTGAAGATGTATGGGGAAGTGTGAAGATGACATTTGGACAGAGGAAATATAAAAGCTCCCCAAGAGATCCCTTACATAGACCACAAAGGTCTTGCAGAGAGTTGGAGCACTCTGTGTGAGAGGGAGATGGGTAGGAGACGAGGTGAAGTAGAAAGAATGCGGTCAGTCATAGAGGAACCCAAAAACACATTAATGAGTTTCATTTTTAATCTCAAGGTAATGGGATGTTGTTAAGGGCTTTTTAGCAAGGAAGTGACAAGATTGGATTTGTGTTTTAAAGAGATCACCCAGACTGTAGTGTGGAAAATGAGCTGGATGGGAGTAAGGCAGGAGGCAGATGTGATTTTTTTTTTAACCCAAGTATAGGAATTTACATTTATCCCTATTAAATTTAATCTTCTGAATTGCAGCTCATCAGTTCTCCCTGTTGAGATCTTCCTGAATCCCGATTCTGTCATCCAACGCATTAGCAAACTGCGGAGCTGTGTGTCACCTACACATTTGACAAGTAAGCCTGCTGTATCCAAGTCATGTGCAGGCCTTACGTTACGGAACACCATCCCTGCTCTCTTCCTGGCACTTCTGCACATGCTCGTGAGAGGGCCAGCGGGGCAGAAACATACTCTCCCGTACTCAACATTGTTTCTTCTTGTAAAGTTAACTGGCCAGCAGGGAACTGAACTCTAACCCTCAAGCTCTTGTAACTGGAGCTACTCAGGATTTATATGTGCATTTCTCCTAGAGCTTATGGACTTTACACTGGGACAGCAACCCATTTTATTTTTGCATGTATTAATTTTGGCACCTGCTTTCTGGCTGGGGATTGTAGAGCTGCTTCTGTTCCTGGCTACAATAGTGCTATCAAAAGATTTCTCTTCTGGCATGAATTGAAGTATATAATACTGTCTATATTTCTGCCCAGAACTGACTATCATCTGTTTAATATGCAAACTGTGCAAAACCAGGGCTACTGGTATGTATTAGATTTTGAAAAGTTGTCATCCAGATTCATTGTTTGTTAGAGGACATTAACTTTGGAGGTTTATGTGCTGTCTCTCCAACACAGAGAACATAACCATTCCCTTAAATGGTGTGCACAAAGGTCTACACACACTTTAGTGAACTGATCTGGTGTTTTATACTGATCTATTAGATAAGCTCATTTAAATCAGACTCTTTTTTGCAGAACAGATGATTACACATACATACTAAACACCCACTATCTTTTGGGAAGGTGTTGATGTATATTAAGAATCTTGAGCAAGGTTGAGCTAATAGAAAACACTAATAGGAAAAATGGAAAGTTGATAGACCTAGAGTCCAAAGTGACTTCAAAGGCAGCAATTTTTAAATCTCTTTTTCTTAGACCTGGGGTTTCTTCGGAGGCCCCAGATGAAGGAAGGGAAGATCCATCATCCCACCCTACTACCTTTCCCTCCTCATCTTCCTTCCTGATTCTTATAATAAATAACTAACTAAATGAATGAATGAATATATATATATATATACACATATATTTGCATCATATATATATATATATATATATATATATATATATATATATTTGCATAAAACCTTAAAAGAGATCTGGAAAAATTCATTTAAAATTATTTGGGTACAAATTACTCATTTAACAGAATTTGATGGATTTTTTTTTAAAGCAATCTTTGTGAATACCTAGAAATCCTTGTGAACTGGAATAAAAATCCCAAAATTACTGTTACCAAATGTAAAGAATTATAAATGTAGCAATTAGTAAAATCAGCACGGGGTTACACTTTAGGGATAGTCAAACATTTATTAGTTTCAAATTTTTGGTTTTATTTTCATACCTCAGAGTCGATAATTTTTTTTCATGTCTTGGATACTTTAGTAGGTTCTGGTAAATCTCACAGGCTCTAGACCCTGTGCCTTTAGCAACTAACAGGGGGGGAAAAAAAAATCCTTGCCTGCTTTAACCAGAGAAATTGTCTTAATAACTCAGGGTGTAAAAATGTAAATTTAAAACTACTGCTTTAAGTCATTAAGAAGGAAACAATAATATTTTATTGTTGCTCCATCTGGGTTACCTCCTTCCTAAATGTTGTGCCTTCACTAATTCTCTGGTTTGAAATGGCATCATCACTGTCCTTAAAACTCTGACTATTTGCCCTGCTCCAACCTAAATATAATTAGTCATGCTTGACTTCAACCATGAATAGGGAATCAGGTCTTTACTTTCTTACTGGTTTTCTACAGATTATACATTTTTATCAAAATGGGATTGGATAGTAGTCTCAAAAGATGAGGATCTAAAAGAACTCAGAAATTCAGCCCAATGCATGCACGGCTCTCTTTACACTTCTGTATGCTAGCAGTGACCAGAAGCTCCCCACCTCACAGGGGAGCTATGGTATGCACTGTTGGCTGGCTGGCCCAGTGCCTCCACAAATCACCAACAAACTCATTTTCCTGGTCAATGAGATCAAAATGGAAGTTTCTGGGCAGCACTCCTTATGTTGGATTTCCTTATAAAAGGGAAGAATGTTGGCATAGACTATTACCCTCTGCTCTTCCCCATCTTTTTTTCTTTTTGCCTGGAATATGGACATGATTATTGAAGACACAACACTGGACACTGACATAACAAACATGAGGACAAGAGCCAGAAAAAAAGAATGACAGATGGGAAAAAGAAAGGAGCACAGGTCTTTTCTGAGCCACTGAATTGGCCCTATTTGGATTTCATGTTATATCTGACCAGTTTTACTGCTTATTACACTACCATTGGTATAGTTAACTAAGCATTGCAGTGGAATGTGCTCCTGTTCAATATCATTTCAACTGGTAAAGAGTAATTTTCTGTATTGACCTGAAATCTGGTAACACACATACAATCCTGCCCATAAATATTCTTATTCTGTCTTCTAGGTGATAGTCCTCAATGACAGGAAATCAGCCAATTCCATACTCCTTTTCCTTTTAAGAGTTAAGTATCCAAAATTCTTGCTACCGTTAACAGAATTACCTGATTTTTAATTCTACTTTAAAATTATTTTATGACTGCCAATTGATTTTATTCTAATTGTAAATGTAACACATATTTGTGCTAGATTTAAAAAGTACAGGAATGTATAAAGATAAAAATTGTCCTTACAACTACCACTAAGAGAAAAACCAATGTTAACATTTTGCTGAATTTCCTTCTATCATTTATAAATGGATATGTTTCCTTTATATCACTTATATATATATGTATATATATATATACACACACATTCATACAGTAACATAGCTGAATACTGTTCTCAACTGATGCTTTATCATTAACATTTTTCATGTCATTAATAGTCTCAAGATTTTTATTGGTTGCATATTAGTCTATTTTATCCATTAGAGCAGTAGCCTATAATTTCAAAAATCCTCTAATTGCTGGGAAATTAAGTTCACTATAGTGAAAAATCCTTAAACTTAAATCTTGATTAGATCTTTGATTTTTTGGTAGGATAATTCTTCAAAATGAAATTATTGGATAAAAGAAAAAAATAGAGCTAAATTTCCTTATGGTGGTGCTGTATACAATTACTACATTGCCTTGCAGTAAAGTAGCATCAATTTAAGTATCCAACAAGCACATACTGTGATACTGAGACATGTATGTTTCAGCATCTGCCAGTGTTTGCCAGTATATTATCTCAATTGTTTTACTGACTTGTGAGGTTGAATATATTGCATATACCTCAGCCGACTGAATTTCTTTCTTTGATGTACTGAGCATACATTTTTCCAATTTTGTACTGAAATATTTTCTAATAACTACTAAGAGCTCTTCATATTTTAAAGATATTCTTTGTCAAGTATTTTACAATTATTCCTTTATTCTCATGAACAACAAAGAATATGTGGATAATAGGGAGTGATTATTAAAGTGTGTCTCTTAATCCTATTTTAAGAATGTGGAGGTTCTAAATCAATTAACATTTCAGGATGTGAATTTAAAAAGGAATAATGAAATCCAAAGTGAACTTGTGGGATCATCTCTTAGTTTTACCTATGTTATCCACAGCGAATGTCTTCCCCAACTTAAGAAAAAATATTTTCTCTTTTCACTCAAATAGGCTTCTTTAAGTACTTCTCTTTCTTACCAGCATTTTATCTTCAAGATAAAATTATAACACATGCTTAGAAAAGTTCATGGTAATAATATATTGAACACCTGGTCAAAATTATAACCTTCTTTTATAGATATTCCCAATCCATTAATAATGAAGCATCTCATCAGTTTTTCCAGTGGGGTGGATGATTAGACGGAGATGTCTTTACAAATTCTTGCTCTTGATGACCTTGCGACCTCATTTTCAATATAACAACATCTCTAAAATATGGCTTGGTCACGGATAAGCACTGAAAGTACTTTTTGTAAAGGAATACAGATTATATATTTAAGGGGTTAGTTAATTTAGCCCATTTAAGAGTTAACTTATACATCTCTCAATATCAAGTAGCTATTTTGGACATTATACAAATCAGGTTATATGAATATAGGGCTTTTTAATGTTCCTCATTTGTCTTAGCATACTAAGCCAGAGTAGATTGCACTTGTATTAATAAATTCTTTGATTAAATCTAAATACAAAAATTGCTTTGTGGATAAAAATGTGCATAAATTATGAAGCTGTAATGAGTGAGTCTGTACCAAGCATTTAAACTACGTAGAACATTTTCAATTTATTTTTTTGGGTCGTGTTCTTTGATTTAGGATTTTTTTGGTATCACTTCAGGATATTTGCATGACAACTAAGACTGTGTGACCCAAGGTGAGCAAAATCTCTGATTATTCAGCTTATACAGTATTTGTCACAACTCACATGCAATCCAATAGTTCTATAATAATTTAATTCGATTTCATGTTGCTGCAGGTAAAAGCAAGCAGTTCAAGCATGTTTTGAATATAATTCCCATGATACTAGGCTTATGCTCAAACTACACTAGTCCTATGTACAAAGATTTATGAAAAATGAAAATGGGATTAATAAATAGTCATATAGGTTAGTAACAAAAATATTTGTCTTCAACTTTTTCTAATTCTATAAACAAAAGAAAAAATTTTTATACATTAAAATTAAATATTCATAAAATATATACCTGTTGAGATGGAATTTTAAAAAAACAACAAAAGGAAGGTAAAGAGGAATACAAAGGGAAAAGAATGCCAGTGGTAGAAGACTAAAAAGGGCCGCAAACAATCTGATCTAATTAACCCTCTCTGGCAGGGCAAGTGAATTCACATGATCTAAATCAATTATGTCAAGTGATTGCCTAATTTATTCATAGATTCCTCCAATTAGGAAATAAAGCACATAGCCTTTTTCTTCAAGTTTTAAGCAACTGCTTTCACTCTTTTTTATGGAATGAAGTTGAAGTTCTTGGCCCTTGTATATTTCCTGAGTTTGACTCTTCCCTCAACTCTGTTCATTTTTCTAAACCTTCTGCAAACACTTTCAAGTAAACAAAATTAGTTGGGGTGAGTGACAGTGAGTGCAGAGTGTTACATTTGGTCCCCTCCTGAAATCGCTTTATCCCTATTCTATGTTGCTATCCAACCATTTATTTGCACTTTCATTCATTTATCCTTTAATTATTTGTTTGCACTTTTATTCAACTATTCAAACTTTTGATGTAAAAGAGGGGACCTGCTTACTTAGTAAGATTAGCCAAATGAATCATTGAGATCAACGGGTTTCTGAGATTGCAGCCAGATTGCTCTTGTAGGTTGTGTCTGTACCGTCCATCCTGGATTTGTTAGGCACCTATGCGTTCTAAGCAGTTTGTGGGGTGCTAAAGAAGTAAGAGGCAAGGCCTTGGAGGGCCTCGATTAGCCTGGGAAAAAAATTCTCCCTCTTGTCATCTGATTAGATTGCGAAAAAAATTCTCTCAGCAGGTACACAGAAGTGTGTGCAATTCCGTGCTAAAAATAGTGACCCCAGTGGTAACTGCTTTAGGAATTCAGAGAAAGAGTTCGAAAAAAATGACAGCCCCCTGGAACAGGCAAGGCGGGAGCAGGTCCTGAATGAAAGAATTTAAGTAGCATAGGAGGATGAGTCTTCTATTTTTAGCGTGAACACCAGGAAATTAATAAGCCTCAGTTGAAAACAGAAAAGCATCAAAGTTAAATGCACCCGAGTTCAAATTCTGACTCCAGCACTTAGTAGCCATGACATCTCATGCAAGCCAATCTCTGTAAGTCCCACGTACATCATCTACAAAACAGCAACAGAATGGCCGCGCAAAAACCCACCTCTGGTATGCTGCCAGTGCTCAAAAAATAGTGGTTCTTGCTATTAGAGTTCCTGCTAATGCTTTCCCTCTTTTTCCTATTCTAGATTAGCAGCCATCATCACTGCCTTGGATTCTGGGACTGAGGTGTTTAAGCTCTTTGCCATGGGTAAAGCAATGTCCGTGGTTTCTAGCCACTGACCGTTCAAGACTGTATCTGAGGTTATTTTATGATGCGTGTGCTTACTGCCTACTGCATACTGAGGGCAGGCAGGTGCATTCTGCCATCAGGGGTCCATTCCTGTCTTGTTCTGGCACAACCTATTCTTTCACACTGCTCTGCAGTCAACCTCCACCTATTTAGTGGCTGTGGACACTTCTTCATCCTGAAGGTTCTCCCTCACGTTGCATCCTGCTTCCCAGCATCACTCCACACATCCCAGCTGGTTGGTGACCCTTCCCTCCTCCTCCTCTGGCTGCTGCACGTCACCTTTAAACCTCACAGACACAACTTCTCTTTGCCGAGGACACTCCCCAGAGCACTCATCCTATGAGATGGTATGTACTCAAGCTTTCTGTGGTCAAAAGTTTTGGGAAATTGCTGCATAAATAACATCTTGAAGACCCATGGAGACTGTTAAAGCCCCAGAATATACGTAAAACATGTTAAGGATTGTGAGCAATCTTGTGTTTAAGAAGCCTGTTTAACTCATCACTTTCCAGACTTACTTGACCATTCTTTCCTATATCATTCAAGTCACTACCAAAACATCTCCTCTATTTTCAATTATATTTCAAGCTCATCTACTTTTATATTAACTAATGCATTCTTCATTCTTTGATAAGGCTTCATTACTAGCCTACAGCTTGAGGATGTGTCCACTTGTGATTTTCTGCTCACCTTCCTGAGTACAGAGCAAGCACTGAGATTATTTACCTGGAATGTACTAATTTAGTAAGTCTGGAGATAGGAAATCTCTGATGTAACTTGTTTGTACTCAATTTAGATGCTACAATAATTTTTCCTTCAAATTAAAAAAAATGGGCTAAATGTTTTCCAACTCCTTGGTATCCCTTTGTTTTACTTTGAAAGAATTTTAGCTGGAAACTTTACAGGCCCTCACCCTTCTAAAAATGAAATGGGATGAAACCAGAGAGGGAGACAAACCATAAGAAACAATCTCAGGAGACAAAGTGAGGGTTGCTGAAGTGGAAGGGGGTGAGAGGGATGGGGAGGCTGGGTGATGGACATTGGGGAGGGTATGTACTATCGTAAGTGCTGTGAATTGTGTAAGACTGATGAACCACATACCAAAACAAATAATACATTCTACGTTAAAACAAAAACCAAAACCAAACAAAACATGGAAATGGATAAAAGGGAAAAAAAAAGGCAATCCTGCAGGGCTTGGGATTATGCCAGTTATTTTCTGGATCAGCAGAGGTAGATCAGCTATTCCTAGCTCACCTGAAACCATCACTTTTGATTAGTCAATTTCCAATTTGATCTGTTTTAATTTTCACTCTAATTTTAATACTTTCATTGAACAGAGTTCTAGTAATCTTTCTTACGAACACTGTAAACCAAGTGGATATTGAAATATTAGCCTTTCTCATCATGTTTCCTGTCTCCACAACTTATAGAAGTTTATGTTTATATTGAATAGCCTTGGACAGTGTCTTTTTTTTTTTAAATATGTGTTATTTGTATCACTTATCCCCTTCATCTAATTCACAAATACTCCCACCCTTCTTCCCTCTGGAAACTGCCAGTTCATTTTCTGTATTTATGAGTTTGGGTTTTTTGTTCATTTTTTTACATTCTATATATAAGTAAAATCATGGTATTTGTCTTTCTTTGTCTGACTTACTTCACTGAGCATAATACCCTCTAGGTCTATTCATGTTGTTGCAAATGACAACACCTTGTTTCTTTTTTCTTTTTGTGTCTGAATAATATTCTGTTTATATCTATATATATCTCACAACTTTATTCGTCTATTGATAGGCACTCAGGGTGCTTCCATATCTTGGCTATTGTAAATAATGTTGCAATAAACATGACGATGCATATATATATATGTTGTAAAATTTATATTTTCATTTTCTTTGGGTAAATATCCAGTAGTGGAAATATCAGATCACATTGAAGCTCTCTTTTTAATTTTGTTGGATTTCCATACTGTTTCCCATAGTGGTAGCACCAATTTATATTCTACTAACACTGCATGAAGGTTCCTTTTTCTCTACATCCTTGCCAACACTTGCTATTTCTTGTCTTTCTCACTGTAGCCATTCTGTCAGGTGTGAGGCGATATCTCATTGTTGTTTGATTTGCATTTCCCTGATGATAAGTGACTTGAGCATCCTTTCATGTGTCTGTTGCCCATCTGTGAGTCTTCCTTGGGAAAATTACTACTCATGTTCTCTGTCCATTTTTTAATTGATTTTGGTTTTTTTGGTATTGAGTTATATAAATTCTTTATATGTTTTAGAGATTAGCTTCTTATTGGCTCTGCCATTTGCAAATATCTTCTCCCTTTCAGTAGGATGTCTTTTTGTTTTGTTGATGGTTCACTTTGCTGTGCAAAAGCTTTTTACTTTGGTGCAGTCCCAATAGTTTTTTTTTCTCCTTTGTTTTCCTTGCTTGAGGAGACATAACCATAAATATGTCACTAAGGTCGATGTCCAAGAGATCAGTGCCTATGTTTTCATTTAAGAGTTTTATAGTTTCAGGTCTCACATTTAGGTCATTGATCAATTTTGAGTTTATTTTTGTGTATGGTGTAAGTGGTCCAGTTTCTCCAGCACCATTTATTCAAGAGACTGTCCTTTTGCCATTGTATATTCTCTCCTCCTTTGTCATAAGCTAATTGACTGTGGAAGCTTGGGCTTATTTCTGGGCTCTCCACACTTTATCACTGATCTATGTGTCTTTTTGTAGCAGTACTACACTGTTTTGATTACTACAGCTTTGTAGTATTATCTTGAAACCTGGGATTGTGATATATGCAGTTTTATTCTTTTTCCCTCAAAATTGCTTTGGCTCCTTGGAATCTTCCATGCAAACTTCAGGATTATTTACTCTCGTTCTGTGAAAAATGCAATTGGAATTTTGATAAGGATTGCACTGAATCTGTAGATTGCTTTGGGTAGTATGGGCATTTTAACAATGTTAATTCTTCTGATCCATGAGCATGGTATATCTTTCCATTTGCGTCATCTTGCCATCTTTAATTTCTTTCATCAATGTCTTATAGATTTCAGAGTATAGGTCTTTCATGCCTTAGTTAAGTTTATTTTTAGGTATTTTATTTCCTTTCCAGTATCTTTATTCACTATTTTTAGTATTACTGTATACATTCCTGATCTTTCAAACTTTGTTCATAAGACTATTTCCACTAGACATAACCTACAGAAATAACATATTACTGTTATCACTGATATGTTTCCATTATTTAGAACATTACCCGGCACAGAGAAAGCACTTAATAAATATTTAATGAAGGAAGGAAGGAAGGAAGGAATAGATTGATGGATGAACTTCATAAGAGACTGAAATTATTTTTCCAAATTTTTAACAACTTTTTAGTCTTATAAAAAGTAGAATAGGTTTTTTTTCCCAACTACTATATATAAAGTATAATTGCTTCAGTGTTCCAATGAAGAGGTAAAAAATATATAACATTTATAAATGTATGTATTAATATTTAATAATATAAATATGTAAATATATAAATGTATATATTAAAAGATTGATTTACTCTGGATTAAGCAGCTTTTTGGTTTTTTTTTTTAAGATTTTATTTTATTTGACAGAGAGAAACACAGCCAGAGAAGGAACACAAGCAAGGGGAGTGAGAGAGGGAGAAGCAGGCTTCCTGCTGAACAGGTTGCCCGATGGGGGACTCAATCCCAGGTCTCCGGGATCATGACCTGAGCCAAAGGCAGTCTCCCAACCAACTGAGCCACCCAGGCGCCCCTGGATTAAGCAGTTTTTATAAGTAAGTGAGCTCTGGCTTTGCCTCTGATTCATATTTTGCTAGACATCTTTCTAACCATTTAATGGAATTCACAGATGTATTAATTAATATGTACTTTGGAGTGGATAACATACTTTGCTTTAGGAAATTAAAAGCAAAATATCTCTTTTCCCCTATGAGCAAGAACTGAGATTTGACCTTTAATGTAGAATAACATTTTACTTTCAAAAAGTGATATTTAATTTAGAAATTTTTGGCCTCATAGAGAAAAGGCTCAGATGGTTCACAACAGAAAATATGCAGTCAAAAATATATGAAAAATGTTTAGCCACAGAAGTAATTTTAAATGTAAAATTAAAATTCTGCTTTTGAGCCTATAAAGTGGGTGAAAATGTTAAAAAAAAAGTGACTCCCAGATTCTTCCATTTACTGCTGATAGGAACAAAAGTGCTTTTCTGGAAGGCAAGTGGTCATATACATCAAAAGCCTTAAATCTTTATATAATATTTGGGCAAGAAATTATACTTATAGAAATTTATAACGAGAAAACAATCATGATTGTTATAAACAAAAGTTTATGTACTTTCAGGCTTAATTCATTGCTATCTCTTATGGCCAAATAATATATTAGGAAGATAAATCAACTACATTTATTCAGGAGAAAATTTTATAATTAAAAAATACTATAGAACCAAAGACATAGAGAATAATATTCAAGCTAGGGGCACCTGGATGGCTCAGTCAGTTGATTCTGCCTTCGGCTCAGGTCTTGATCCCAGGGTTCTGGGATCAGCCCCACATCAAGCTCCTGGCTCAGCAAGGAGTCTGCTTCTCCCTCTTCTCCCCACTGCTCATGCTTTCTCTCTGTCACACATTCTCTCTCACAAAGAAACAAACAAATAAAATCTTAAAAAAAAATATTCAAGCTAGATTGTTCTAAATGGCCACAAATTTAAAAGCACTTGTTTAGTACAATGGCTTTGGGGAAAAATTAGAATCTAAAAATATGAATATGTATATATGAGAATAAAAATACACAAGAGTAAAAATATTTTGCTTTTTATAAACTGCAACTGTACCTAAAAATGATAGTTCTACCTCCCTATAGTAGTTTTAATCTCCACACAGAGTATTGTCAATAACATATTTATCATTCTGAATACCATTCAGAAGAGAGAATTATGAAACTGCCAAACATCATCTAACATGTACTTATATGTTTTATGTAATACATTGTTACAGTATATTTAATTGTATATTTCATACAGTATTTTCAGCTAATGAAACTCTCACTTTAAAACAATGAAAATGGATTCGGTTTATATCTGTAAGGAAAATTTAAGGTTTTGTTCTATTCTATGAATAATGCTCTTTGCTTCATATTTTTATGAAGATGTTCTTACATTAGTACAAAAGTTCTTTAAAAAGGAATGCAGAATTTCATTTAAATATGAACAATGGTTCAGAAAACAAAGGCAAGTGAGGAAAAAGTTCATATTTAGCTTTGTTTAAAATGCTTGTAGGTGTCTGAGTTGTGGAGGCTCACCTGAGGTACAAAATATCAAGAAGAAAGCACTTAAAGGACTAATGCAAGTTTTCAGAGGGGTCCAGAAAATTTCACTTCTAAAGGACAAGGTAGTTTCTCCATTGATCAAGATTTCTCATCAAAGCACAAATAATGCTCTAAATAGAGGCTATTTGAATAAAGATCTGCATGGGCTATCGGCATAATATCATTAGTTAAGTTTCAATTACAAGGATGTCTAAACTTCACAATTTTATTTATATCTCTTGTGGGAAAATAGAGTTTTGGGTTCCCCTTCCAGACACCGAGTTTTTAAATTATCTTTATATTCCACCAAGCAATGCCCCTGTTTAAGACATGAGTGTTGTGTAAGACCATATGCCAACAGTTGAGACCATTTGCGACCCTGTGATTGAATTAAGGATCTACACGCGAAATCCATAGGCCACCTTCCCCCCAGATAGTCGGTGTTTACTTGAGGAGGATTTACTGACATCAACAGGTCAAGTCAGTCACTAATGACAAGAAAAACCTGCAGGAGATGTACAGGCTCACTTGTAAAGCTACCACGAACATTACCTTCTTTGTGACTGATACCATTACTAAGTAGCACTGGATGTTGTATGTCCTAGGCTTCAGCTTAAGTATTTTTGTCTTAAGAAAGATACTCCTTGCCTCGAAGATTTTTTTTTTTCCTGGCTGGGGGTCTAAAAGAGAGTTGTGCTCTTGGTCATTCATTCAACAATGGTAAATGAGCATCTCTGTTCAAGGCATTGGTGACCACTTGTTTATTGGAGGGCATATGAGAGTGGTGGCCTGAAATGGGCCACACACAACTTTCAGACACGTCTAAAACACATCAAGAACAGGCCTACCTCAGAGAGATTGCTGCTCAGTTCCTGACCACCCTAATAAAGTGAATATCACAATAAAGCAAGTTAAAAGAATGTTTTAGTTTCCCAGTACCCAAAAAGCTATGTTTACACTACAGTTGATTAAGTGTGTGGCAGTATTATGTCTAAAAAAAAAGTACATTCCTTAATTAAAAAATACTATAAAACGCTACTCATCATGTGAGATTTCAGCAAATTGTGATCACCGATCACAGATCACCATAAAAAAAAAAAACATAAAGAGACAGCTTGAAATATTGCAAGAATGACCAAAATGTGACTCAGAGACACAAAGTGAGCAAATATTGTTGGTAAAATGGTTTTCTTTTTTTTTTTTTTTTTTAAGATCAACATAACGTCTTTATCATTTTTCACAATAAGTAGATTTAAAGACTTCTTTCTTGGCTTTCTTTTTTTTTTTTCGTTTCTTTTGCCAAAGGATTTTAATATTTACAGAATATTGTTCATTCTAAAAAAGTACCTCCTTACCAAAAAGGTCAGATTAGTTAATCTTATTGTGATGTTCATTTCCTTTTTTTTTTTTTACTCTAAACTTATTTTATATTTTCAGTGTTCCAAGATTCATTGCCCATGCCCCACACCCAGTGCTCCATGCAATAGGTGCCCTTAGTATGGACTTGCGCCACAAACCTTCAATTTGTAATAAACGCAGTACAGGCAAAGCACGATAAAACAAGGTATTCTGGTAATATACAAGTACACTTGCTACACAAAAGGCATTGTCTTCCAATTAACAGTAATAATGAACCCAAAGTCAAATGATTCTTGAGCATACTTTTTGAAAAGATATTTTTGTAGGGATTGTAAAGAAATAAAGCAAGAAGAAAGCACACATATAGACTTATAAGAAGAGAACCACGTTCTTCACACAAAGAAGAAATTGTATGCCTTGGCTTCCAACCCAAATAGTTATTCTGAATAATTTTACATGGAATCTGCCTTATTCTGCTATATCTAAGATCATGATCTAGTTATATTACAGAGATAGAGAAGTGATCTATGTCTCTGTGATTCAGTTGATATTAATACTAGTCTTTGATACATTTTCATTATTAAATGTGGCAATTATCTAAAATTTAATTATAGGTTATTTTAGTTGACCCAAATGGTGATTTTCTTGATGTTCTGGAAGAGGCCAGCTTTGGATGGCAGTGCTGTTAACTGTGTATAAAGTCAGTTATTGGAAGTTTTCCTTATTTTTTTGTTTTCTCACCAGTGACATCTCCTAGAATTCATCCTGCATTTTGACACATAATTTTTGTAAATTCAATTAACTTGTGTGCATCTAGGGGAGCCTGGGTGACTCAGCCGTTAAGCATCTGCCTTCAGCTCAGGTCATGATCTCGGAGTCCCGGGTTCGAGCCCCACATCGAGCTCCCTGCTTGGTGGGAAAGATGCTTCTCCCTCTCTCACTCCCCTGCTTGTGTTCCCTCTCTCACTGTGTTTCTCTCTGTCAAATAAATAAAAAAAAAATCTTTAAAAAAACAAACTTGTGTTCATCTAGGCACCCACTTCATTTATAAACCTGTGTGGTTAGCTAAATAAGCATATTAAGATGCACTAGGGAAAAATGAAAAGAACTTATATCTTTTTTTCCAACACTGAAAAATAAACTATGGACCCTTTCCCACAAGTCTGGTGAATTTTGAACTTATATTTCTACTGTTTCCTTGCTTACCGAATATGCCACAAACCAGGATTCAGTTTTCCATTATTATCTTCATAGATTTCAGAGCTTGTAAATGTCTATCTTTAGACATTTACACTATCTTCCAGTGTGGCTATCATCACCTGATGTACTTGGGGAGCAGATTCAATTTTAAACAGATTTGAGGTTTTCTCTTTAAAAAAAAGATTTAACTCATTTGAGAGAGAAAAAGAGACTGTGTGTACACAGGTGGGGGGAGAGGCAGAGGGAGAGAGACTCCATGGGGAGTCCAAGTTGGGGTTCAATTCCAGGACCCTGAAATCATGACCTGAGTGGAAGGCAAATGCTTAACTGACTGAGCCACCCAGGGACCCCCAGATTTGAGTTTTTTAGTAGTAGCCATGACAATATCTGGGGAGGGTTCTTATAGGCTTCCTAAACTATATATCTCTTTCAGGAAAAATATTTTTCTTTCAACTGTTTTTTATCAGACATGATTTTTAGGCTGTCATCTGGATGCATTTTGCCTCTATTAAAGTAGCCTACTAAGATATCGTAGCCACAATTAAGTACAGTGTTACAGATGTGTTATGATGAGCCAAGTCCACTGAAACTGTTGTCTTCCTTCCTCTGGCGACACAGAACTACCTCTGGGGCTGGCCATATCCGGTCAAGCAGCTGGAGACCAGAGCATCCTCATGCACAATTATTATACCAGGTCTCCTAAATCCTGTACTCGGACAACTGATTTCTTTGAATCTGACTTCAGGACATCACCATTGTTTCACCACCCTGTCCAAAATAGCCTCACATCTCCTCAGTCTTCATCTCTATCTGGATGTGGCTTCAGAGAAATCCGCTCTGTCTGAAATTTTATGATTTTTCTTACTTGGGTAAAATTCTACCATCCATTTACCCAACATGAATGAAAACATCGCAGGAGAGGAACTTTGGTCTTCCTCACCTAGGTCATGTCCCAGGATGTAGTGAAGGGCCAACTAATGCCTGATAGACGGAGGAGTCCTTCTTTGCTGAGTTCTGGAGACATAACCTGAATGCTAACTCTGTCAGTCGAACACAGTACTCAGTTCTCTGAGGTAGCATGCACTGAAAATTTCCTAAGAATGCCTGTCCTACCTTCATCCAAGCCACACACCTCCATTCGTCATCATATTCTGCTCAGGATGTAACAAGAAGCTCCCAGTATGAGTCCCATATGTTATTTCATTCTTTCAGGATGACAATGAGCCTTAATTAGCACATTTTGGGGAAAAGGGTGGTCTCATGCTTTTACCTACTTTCCTGTGTAACTTGGCCTGTAAGTTGCAATCAAAAATTGACATACGCTTGGAAAGAGCAAAGTAAACTGTAACATTTCCCTGAATTAAGTCTAGAAATGCAATCAAAAAGAAAAGGAGATCTCGATTGTCTCCGAGATCCCTCTCATGGAAGTTGCTTTTTTTGCTTTTTTCTTTTCATTTCACAAACATGGAAATTCTTTGTGGATCAGTGTTGAGATCAGTAATTTCAGCAGTTGTTTCTGGAATTCATCATCTTTGTGAAAATTGGTAATTTGCTTCCTGTTCTCCAGTGTGAGGCCTACTCTTCATAATTTCTAATGACCAGGGATAGTTGTTCTGGAAGCATGGTCCTTTCAGGGTGCAGGAATATAAACGGCCTCCTTCCAATCGCTGGCAGCCATGCTCTTTCCATTTGAACATCACTCTCTCGTGTGCATGAAGATAAAATTAACATGGGAACTGGGTGGCTCTGCGTTCCACCTGACAGCTGTTAGGTGCTCTAAACAATGGGCCCCCACACACTTTCTTTTTCGTGCTCTAAAAATAGCCTGGCTGTCTAACTCTTACAGGTTTTGTGAGCTTCAAGCAGCTGTTCAGCTCTTCCTGCATTTATTCTTTTAGATGACTGCTCCTCTCTCTCATTTTCTTTTTTTCTTTTTAACCATTTGCTTTTCTCTTCCTCTCTTCTCCAGAGCCAAGGTTATCAGTAAGTTCTTGAAGCATTCACACTGGTATCTTCAGAGGCCTCTCTCTTTTGTTCCCCTTGGAGATAAGTTATCGTCATCAGGTCAGAATTTCCTCTTGGGAATCTTTCCTGAACTCTTGGGTTTTCCTTTCCTGTTAGACTTTCAGTCTAAGAACATAGCACAAACACCATTTTCCCTCATTTTCTGCTGAAGCCTCAATGTTGTGTGTGTGTTTTAAATTTTTTATCCATTCAATTTAATTAACATATAATGTATTATTAGTTTCAGAGGTACAGTGAGTGAGTGCTCATCACCTCACGTACCTTCCCTAATGTCCATCACCCACCCCATCCCCCTAGCCAGCTCTCCTCCAGCAGCCCTGCTTGTTTCCTATGATAATCTCTTATAGTTTGTCTCCCTCTCTGTTCTCATCTTATTTTATTTTTCCTTCCCTTCTGCTATGTTCATCTGCTTTGTTTCTTAAACTCCACATGACTAAAATCATATGGTATTTGTCTTTCTCTGATTGACTTTTTTCTTTTTTTTTTTTTACTTTTTTTCACTTAGCATAATACCCTCTCGTTCCATGCACTTCGTCACAAGTGGCAAGATTTCATTCTTTTTGACTGAAGCCACAGTGTTTGACATACACAATATGTACTCCATAAACATTTGTTTAATGGATGATAAATGTTATCTGCAATTCCTTAATTGTGACTTCCTAAAGCTTAGGGCATATACCTATGACCTTGTACTTTCCTTGTCTTCTAGAGATAATTAATAGACACTTACTGTTAGTGTTACTATTAATTCTTCTTTCCCAACCAGTTTTGTTTTTTTCTTTTAATGAGTCAGTTATATCTTACACACAGCACTCCATTCAGCTCTCACTATCCTCAGAGGTGTTGCTTATTGATGGACAATGAAGATGATCCATGGATATACATACAAATTTATATTAAGATATATATTAACATACTACGTGGCACACATAATATATATTAACTGATAAACCAGCCTCACAATTACCTAAACAGTTCTATAAACATTCTATGTATTTAGTGTTCAGGATTTTTGTTTAATTGCAAAGAATGCATAAAGAAATATCTCACTATATAAATTTTTTTGTGTGTGTATGGCAGTGGGCATTGTGTCATGAAGGCCACAAGGATTTGGGGTGAGAAAGCTTTGGGGAGTCTTGATGCACCACCCCACCTCTGGGCACCTAGAGATGTGGGCCAGGCAGCGAGCCTTGCAAGGAAGGTGGGGACAGAGACTGTTCTGGAGTCCCTGTGGACACTTGCACACGCATGCCCCAAAAATAAGTTTAAGAATAAAGTATTAGAAGCAGTGTTAGTTAACTTTTTGCATGTCCATCTTTGATCTAATACTAGAGATACCTAACTTCTCCAAGAGGAATGTCTGACATGGAGGACAGGGTTATATTCAAAACATGACCCAAATATTTATTTATCTCTGTTGATATTAGAAATCAGTTTATTGGGGCGCCTGGGTGGCTCAGTTGGTTAAGCAACTGCCTTCAGCTCAGGTCATGATCCCGGAGTCCCGGGATCGAGCCCCACATCCGGCTCCCTGCTCAGCAGGAAGCCTGCTTCTCCCTCTCTCACTCCCCCTGCTTGTGTTCCCTCTCTAGCTGTGTTTCTCTCTGTCAAATGAATAAATAAATTCTTTAAAAAAAAAAAAGAAATCAGTTTATTTATGATTTCCTTCAACTGCAGGCATCTACAAACATTTTCTAGCTTAAAAAAATGAGAACAAGCAACTAACAGAAAATAAAATTGCTGAATTAGAGATCTCGGAGTCATCCAAGACACATGTACTTTTTTATGAGACTACGGGACATGGAATGTTAGCAATCTCCATTGTCAGAGAACTTCCTAAACTTTTGTGTGAGTGCCCCATGCATCACTTGAAGCTCATTTCCTCTCATTGAATAGAGGCAGGACAGCTGGCCAGCAGCTTCCCTCTGCACTGTCCTCAGTCTTCTCTGCGTTACACAACACCCTTCTGAAGTGAGAGAAGGCCTGTTGGAAACAATAGTAAAAACTCTCAAAAAACAAAAAAATAAAAAATCTTGTGGGGTACTGAACTTTCAATGGGCCTATAGATTAGGTCAGAGGATGGGCCAAAATACTGAAGCACTGTCCCTTGAATAATTTGGATTAATTCTTAAATAGTATTAACAGGGTCATAAAGGACCAGGGATGGAAATTAAAGATGTTTATGTCTCATCAAAAAGTCTTTGAATGTAACTCCCTGGCATACTGCCAAAAGGGCAGCTCTTTGGGGGGAAACCCTATGCCAAAGGCCAAAGAGGCAGCTGTGTTATTCAGCTCCTGAGAGCTTCCAACTCAACACCCACACAAGCTCAATTATGAGCAAATTAAAGGGATCCAGACTGAACATAGTAATTCTGGTAATTTAAATAAATAGAGGAAAGTCTACAATTAGTAGGAAAAGATTGATTTTCTGGAAAACCCAGAAAATGACACCCTAACCCCTCTGAATAAGCATAGTTACAGCCAATTATTTAAAAATAAGTTTCCTTTTATTCATCATTTTAATCATTTCTGATCTGTCTTAAAGGTGGCTCACATGCATACCAGCAAAAGTATTCACAAAATATTGAGGCAGAATAGCCTCAAAAAAATCTATAATGGATATATAGGTATTAATGAGATTAAGTAAAATTGTAATCAAAGCTTTATACCTACTTTTAGAGCACACAGATAATGCACTTTTCATTTCTATCCTTTTTTAAGTATGGAGAAAAACTTAGAGTCATTCGGAGAGAACAAAGATTGACTATTGTGGAATCTATTACTGTAACTCATTATATTAATAACAAACAAAATGCACATGGTCATTCTGTATAGATCCTTAAAACTCACTTACTGAAATTCAACATCTGACTAAACTGACTAAATAAACTTTTTTAAGAAGCTAGGAATATAAGGACATTTATGTAACTTGATAAAAACATTTCTTTGATCAAGAACCATCAGCAAAGTCATAATTAATGCATATACACCGTGGAAGCATTCTTGTTTAATCTTTAAATTCATTTTGATGAGCTGATCTAAAGTTCATGTGGGAGAGTAAGTGCATATGAAGAGCCCAAGTGTTTTTACAAAATAAGAAAAATCTGAGGAAGTTTTTCCTGTAACTTATCAAAATACACGGTAATAATACATTGCTAATATAAACAAGGTGACATTGGCATGGAAGAGACAAATATGTCAACAGAATATGTCTAGAAACTGACCCATGTATGTAAGGAAATTTAATATTCAATGTTAATGCATTCTGCTTTAATGGGGAAAGGATGTAAAAGTCAATAAATGTTCTTAATAACTTGCCTGTTATCATGAATAAACATTTTTCCACCTCACATACCATGGATAAATATATTACATATTGGCAAATACTAACAACAACTACGAAAAGCCCTCAAATGTACTATAAGAAAATAATGTGATAAGTATAAAATCCAGAAGTCATGAAAGAGAAGATGAAAATTTTTTTACTATGAGACTCAAATCTTCTTCATCATAAAGGATATCATAATCAAACTAAGATGACCAATAATGGATTGCAAGAAATTCTTTGCAACATACATAACAACAACATTCTTTTTTAAAAAAAGATTATTTATTTGAGAGAGAAGCTGCACATGATGAGTGCACATGTGCCCACACTCGGAGTCAGGGGAGGGGCAGAGGAAGAGAATCTTCAAGAGACTCCCTACCAAGTGGGGAGCCTGATCTAGGGCTAGATCTCATAATCCTTGAGATCATGACCTGAGTCAAAACCAAGAGGGAGACACTTAACTGACTGAGCTACCCAGGTGACCCCAAACAACACTCTAAAGACAAAAAGAATTAGGAAATGGAAACATTAACATTTTTGGCAGAGGATATATATTAGCAAATCATAAGATGTGAAATACAAATGGGTCCCCTGGGGGGGAAAAAACCCAAACCAAACCAAAAAATACCCTAAACTCTTAATGCCAAATTCAGTCCAAAGGGGAAAAGTAAATCGTAAATCCAGATTTATCCACATAAAACTGAACAACCAATATAAAGAAACACAATGCATGATATAGATATATATGTACATAGAGGGTGCAGCAAATAAAGCACTATGTATACATAGCAAACTTTATAAATCATATTTGTAATGTTTTCTTTTCTTTAAAAAAAAGATTTTATTTATTAATTTGAGAGAAAGACACCGAGACAGAGCATGAGCAGTGGAGAGGAGCAGAGGGAGAGAGAGAAGTGACTCCCTACTGAGCAGGGAGCTGGTGGGATTTGATCCCAGGATCCTGGGATCATGACCTGGGCTGAAGCCAGGGCTCAACCGACTCAGCCACCCAGGTGTCCCTTTTAAATCATGTTTGTATCTGGGGGTGAGAACACTTTTTTCTCACATCTTTTGAAGCTCAAGAGAAATCAAGTAAATGGAACTCATTGCAGCTTTAAAATAATTTGAACATAATATGCAAGTTAACACACTAGCCTAGACTCAGCAACAAAAATGAATCAAAAACAAAGGTATTAATCGGGACAGTTAGCCTTCAAAGATTCCTGCAGTCTTTGGAAAGGAGAACTATCCAACCTAAAGGACTAGAAAAATAAAAGGTTTTACCTTTTTAAATTTTGAACCCTATGAACTGCTATTTTTCCAGGTTCAAAAATAGTCAAAAGCATTAATTTGATATTCAGCCTAAATATCTTAGGATAGATGGTTGGATGGATGATTTTTTTTTTTTTTTTACTTTTTGAAGATTAGATCTTGACCTTGCTATCCTTATAAGCTTAGTCACCACCCTTTTTAGTAAACATAGTAATTCCTTAGGTTGGCCCACTGCTACTTACAGAAAATAAAACAACTTAACAATAATCTTTTCACCTAACCAAACACGAAGACACTTCCAAATGTTTAGCATTTGGTATCATCTGAACTCCTGCGCTAAGAAAATCAACATGTTTATTGAGCTCCCGCAATTGTTTTGGGGACAGGGTTTTGAATGGCTCTAGAATGCTGCCCTCTGCCAGACTGTTAGCTTTAAACTGGCATTTTCTGGAAGAGACCAAACGTTGATGGTTTTACATTTAAGCCACAGCTTTGGCACATGTGTCCTGAAAAAGACAGCTTATGACCTCTACTCAATGAGGTAAATTAAACAAACATGACTATTGTCATTTATGGTAGAAGTCCAATAGAATGCAATGAGTGACTGCTAGCTACCCATATTTTGGAAGGGCTATTTCAATGTAAAAAAAGAAAACTTCTCAAAAACAAAGTCTTCAGTAACAAAAAATGTAAACAGAAATACTGTTTCTGGATACAGCTTGGGTTTCATTTTTACAGATTTGATAATAGTTTTTCTTTCTTAAAATGGGCGCCATTTTTTTTTTCTTTTGCAGAGATTTTTCTTGAACTGTACTGCTGGTCACTTTTTTGTTTTAATTAAATGAGGGAAATCATAATATAAACTTGCCCCAAATTAAAAGAGATTTTTATGTATTCATTTTCTTCATAGAATAATTGGGAAGATGGAACAAAAAATGTTTATCAAGCAGTTCATAAAAATCAGTTGCTCCTCAAATTATTAGTGATAACCTGGGTCACCGTTACACATGATTCATTTGGATTGTTAAAGGTTCACGCTGGAGAAAATCCCATTTTCTGACCAGTGCTCAGGCTTTCTCTCCCTCTCTTGCTACAGGTGATCAGAGAAAATGTCTCCTAGTGATCTAGTTAATTCATAGAAAATAGAATCAATTTCTCTTGTTTCATCATGATTGAACATCTTTCTGAACTCCTGTAAATGAGTAAGAGATAAGCACTATTTATCAGATTGTTTTGTAGAGCATGTGGTTTTGATTATTCTATATTCTTGTTTCTAACTAATGAAATATGCAATACATCTCAAGAGAAAACATTTGCAAAGCATGGCCTGTGAGCACCCAGCAGCAACGAATATTTGCGGAGGATTTATTTTGCACCAGCGCCCTTCTCTCACAGTCCTGTCTCTCCAGCAGCCCGTGACGTGCTTGGGTGTGAAATGTCTTCTGGAGTCCCACATTCTAGGACCTGGAGAAAACTATTTCCAGGGGCCCTTGCTCTACCCTAAGCCAACAGTCACCCAGAAATTCCCTGTGGCGCTCAGGACCTCTATGAGGTTGTTCAGGCATGGGCCCACGAAACCTTGACACCTTCATCTGGCAAACTCCAGATCTTCTTTCTCGTCCAGTGTGAACAAGATCTGGAGATGGGCACTTAAAGACAGAAATCTTCCTCACCGCTGCCATCCCTATCCACTGCACATAGAGACGGGAAACCCCATGGAAGATGATTCATTGAACCACATTATTTTCCCAGGCCCCGCAGTGGGTATGTATGTGAGAACCGCAAAGTCAAGGGCAGAAGTGAGAGTGTGAATACAAAGGCAGGCGAATTACTGATGCTGACGGCGTTCCAATCATCCCAAAGGAATAATCATATTTTTCTGACCTATATGGACCACCTTATAAATATGTCATTTACCTCTCTTTTAAAAGGGGCTAATTACAATTAAATGTGTGAGAGGAGACAGGACGATGGGATGACCAATATCCCCTCCTCCAGGCTCTGGCAGACTTTGCCCCCTAAGGTTGGAGCTGAGGCAACAGAGGGAGGACATGCAGGAAGACAGATGGGTCGAGGCTGGAGCGCTGACCTGGATGTCACTCATGCTCACTTACCAAGGTCCATGCTCTTTGAGGCTTTCAGATTCATCGATTCAGGTGGCCTGGCCGGTGTCACAGTTCTGAAGTGGATGTGCTGATCTGGAAAATATACTGCCGAATCCACCCCGGAGCTGTGGAAAGAAGCCATATGCCACATTTAGATTTAGAATTCAAAAAAAAAAATTTTTTTTCTTCTTTTGGTAAAGGAAGCAGTTCTCCTTTTGAACCAGCCCCTCCTTCTCCCCTCTCCAGCTCCCAGCCATGTATTTTCAACCAGTTCTGGAATCTCGGGTGGCTTTTATGAGATGTAGCAACTCTATTTTTATGTATTTTATCACACTCTACAATTTAAATAAAATATTCTCTGGCTAATATCATGTTTTCCTCTTCACTGGTTTCTGCTAATTGGGATCTTGCTGTACCATATATAACTTCAATGGGAAAGCCGGGCCTGGAAGGAACTGGTATTTCAAAGGAGGTCAGCAGATATTCGCAGAGCCTAAAAGCGGGGTTAAGAGATCTCTGAGGGCTAAGCATGCTCTTCCTCTAAAAGCAAGTTAAAGGCTTGGGTCCTTTAGCGAAGACCGTCTTGCTGGAAGACTGCTGGCTGCAGTGGCTTGGTCTCTGACTTTATTTAGGTGCATTTCCTAAAACCAATATTCATACTGAGCAAATGGTCTACTCATTAATAACATGAAAAGGAAAGAATGAACAAGAAAAGCACAGTTGACGGTTGAAGCTCCAGCCCATTAATGGGCTTCCCAGTACTTGCAGTCAATCTCAAAGAATTTTATTTCTGCTAAATGTTTTACTTATTTGGCTTGAGGATGGAGGGGATTATACAAGGGAATTACAGACAATGCCTGATTTCTTGGTCTAGAAATAAATTATATTTATGAATTTTATAAGTTAAATTACAACTTTCTCCCCTCACATTCTCACACATTGAGAAATTTAATAATGGTGGCTCATTTCAACATAACTTTATTCTAGTTTTAAATACAGTAAGCCTCAAATCAATTTCTGATAAATCTGAAAGTGCTCAGGTTGAGGGTTTCAAACAGTTGGGATTTCACATGGTAAATAGTAAAACAACAATTAAAAAATGAACTGTTATGAATGAGAACCCTTTGAAAAGGTACAGGGGATCTCAGTTTCTTTAACCAAATATACCAAAGTAAGTTTTATCTTTTCTTGAAACTCATTAGTTCTGCACATTCAATACTGCCTTGTAGCAATATTAAAATTAAAATGCAGCAATAATAATACTGCTGAGTGAGTAAATGAACCTCCATTTTTGTTTAAGGAAGTACTCGCGACCGGCAGCAGAGCACAGAACTCAAGAGCCCAGACTTTGGAGATGTGTTGCTTAGTTCTCAGTCCTGGCTCTGCCCCTGCCTAGCTGTGGGACCCTTTCTGTGCTTCTATTTCCTGATGCGTAAAATGGGTCTAACTCCACTCCCTACTTCACGGGGTTCTTTTTTTTTTTTTTTTTTTAAGATTTTATTTACTCATTTGACAGAGAGAAACACAACCAGAGAGGGAACACAAGCAGGGGGAACGAGAGAGGGAGAAGCAGGCTTCCCGCCGAGCAGGGAGCCCAATACGGGGCTCAATCCCAGGTCTCTGGGATCATGACCTGAGCTGAAGGCAGTTGCTTAACCAGCTGAGCCACCCAGGTGCCTTACATCTTCACAGGGTTCTTAGGAGATGACAGTGAGTGTGTAAAGTAAAAATAAAAAGATTTGTAATGTTAGGAGAATCTCTATTCTGGCACCGAGTAAACGCCAGTAGACGCATTTAGGAAACAACTAAGCAGGTAAATAAACGAACTGTCAAATTCTGCTTTTTAAGTCATCTATACGATTTTTTCCAGTTTCTTTTCTTTCTCTGTTTTTGTCAGGGTCTTGGTAGACCTGGGACTAAGAGCCCCTCTCTCCTTCTATTTATTTTCAAATTTTTTCCTTTCTTTTTAACAAATACTATTTATTTATTTTTAACTGAGGGAAGGTTGGCACAGTTTCAGGTACACAACACAGTGACTCCAAGTTTATACCTTCTGCTATGCTCAGCACGAGTGGAGCTCTGGGTCATGTGCGGTGATGATTAGGAGCCTGCGCTAGAAAGCACCGTGCCAGGGCGCGTGTCCTCCACATACGAGTCCCCACAAGAGACAGTGTTAGGATGTATAAAGTTGTAAGAAATGAAGGTACGGTATGTGCTAAAGCAGGGCCTAGAACACAATGAGAGCTTAATAAAAGGGAGCTGTTAAATCTCTTCCTCATTTCTATAGGTTAGAGAGAGCCTGAGACACTCTTTTTTTTTTAAAGATTTTATTTATTTGACAGAGAGAAACACAGCCAGAGAGGGAACACAAGCAGGGGGAGTGAGAGAGGGAGAAGCAGGCTTCCTGCCGAGCAGGGAGCCCGAAGTGGGGCTCGATCCCGGGTTTCGGGGATCATGACCCGAGCTGAAGGCAGTTGCCTAACCAACTGAGCCACCCAGGCGCCCCTGAAACACTCTTTAGTGAAGAAATTATCCATGGTTTCATAAAAATTTCTCAAGAAATTCAAATCTACTGATTATAAAGCTTTTTTTTGGGGGGGGGGCTTCTTCCTTGGTGTCTGGCTTATATTTTCAATAGATAAAACAGTGACATATATGAAGTGTATTAGATGTTGTAAGGAGTGATGACAAAATAAGCCAATTGTGAGCAAAACTCCTTGCACCACAGGCCTGGCCTAACAGCAAAGCTCCGACTGTTTCGGCCATTTTAAAGAAGAATTCTGACAGGCTACTGTGAAGGCGGGCTTCCCCCTGAGCCTTGATGTTTGGGAAGGCACTTGCCTTTAAGTGTGTTATTCGACCTTTATTTGCACTTAGTTTCACACCCTTTGATCTCTTGTGATGATGTGGTTTTAGTGTCAGAGGCCTCATGGCCTTCACAGAATCTGAGAATTTAAGAGCCAGAAGGCATTAAAGGTCACCTCATCCAACTCTTCATCTTGTAGATAAGACACTGAGGCCCAAAGAGGAGGCTGCCGTTCCAAGGTCACACAGCTGGCCAGTGGCAAAAGGAGGACTGGGCTGTAGTTTCTTCATATTGCCTTTCTCAGAGCCACCAAAGCTTTGGGTCAAATGGTGGCCAGCCTGGGGCATACTTGCTGCTGATACTGATTCCAGGGCCATCAACGTTCCCTTCCTGGGCAGATCCACTCCCTCTCCTATGCTGCTTGAATTTTAGGTTACCTTTGTGTTTCAGTAGCGTGTTACATACCATGAAATAAAAGGAAGGCAAAGAGTCAACCCAAACAGATACCCTGTGTTACACGGAGAGCCCCTGGGAGGTGGTTTAGGACCAGACAAGAGTATTTCTCATTAAAACTTCAGTCACACTGCATTTAAAGAGCTGTGCTCAGAGAGACTATGGGAATCTACCCAACTGAGAACACAATGGTTCACCCACTTTATTGTCTTACTTTACCAAGGCAGGTGGTAATTGACAAATTAAATACAAGAACTCAAATTTTTTGAGACTCTTTGGAAACAATAAACCCCATCCCCATTTCAAAAAAAAGCAAGGTGGCAAGGCCCCTCAGTGTTACATCGGGTAAGGATCTGTCTAAATAAAGTGAATTTTTTTGGTATAAATGTTTACATATTATGAAGGCTGATCAAAGAAATAAAATACTGCTTTCTACAAATGAATGTAACAAAAGTGCATGTATATACGTGTGTGTGGTATGTGTATACACACTATACATACCTGAATATACCCTTGAAAATGATGATAGTGATTTACACATCTGTTGCCATTGCTACGAATGTAACCACATGTACGTTTTGAAACCTTTAAGAGAAGGATCCATTTTGCCATGTTACAAAATAAAAAATAAGGCAAGATAAGGCTGATATTTAGAGAGGGAAGTGCAAATCAAAGGATTAGTGAAAATCACAGGATTACAGCCAATACAATGCACATTGGCTATATGAGCTCATCACGGCACTTAAATAATGACATGTAGCACTGAATTAGTGTGAAAATATTTTAGACATGTAAGTGAGACTAGTAAGACCATTTGCAATTTTACGCTCCATACTAGAAGTTTTTGGAGGGAAAGGGTGACACAACGTTAACTATAAAATCTGACATGTTTTAATTTTGAAGAAAGTAAGCATGTGCTTGTGGCTGAATGGGCTGCAGAGGAGGCTATGGGAAGCTACAAGTTGACAGCAGGCCAAAGACACATTTTAGATAAAGGCCACAGTTTCAGCATGAACAACCAGGGAATCTATCAAATAGAAATGATATTCAATGTCAAATTATGCTGCATAATGAATAAATAAAGGTAGCAGGAAACATATGCCAGTGTTCTGGACACAGTGACAAATCAGGAATGTGAAAGACATATAAGACCCTGCCATAAATGTTCAAGGAGAACTGTCAGAAATCAAAAGGAAGGATAAGAAGATTTTGAGAGATAGGGAAAAAAAAAAAAGGGACAAAAAACAAAACGCAAAAAACCTGAAGTCTCAGGTTTCCTCCATGAATAGGCTTCAACAACTGGCTATAGGAGTGAAAACAGAAGCAACAGGGAGGGAGGGAGGGGAGAAACAGACCCAGTGAACACAGAGAGAATCAGAAAGAGAAAAAATATGAACACATAGAGAATTCAACATATTCTCTTTCTAATTTGCCTTAAACTCTCCCTGAGATATCACACTAGGAAATATACTTCCTTTACATTTATTTTTTATTTAGGCACATATTCTAAACTTCTGTCCAATAACCGGTGACATAATACTATAAGTAACTTCAGGAATTCCAATGTCATTTTGGTTCAAGGCATGAAGTCTGTCCACATTTACATTTCACTTCACTTCTCATGCAAGAGCTGTTTTCCATTTCACAAAGTTGGCTACATCCCTAAAACACCACTTTTCCCCTTTAAAGGGCTTTTACCTTTTTTTTTTTTTTTTTGGAAAGCCAGGGCAGCTCCCTTGCTCAACCCTCCTGGCTCCCTTCCAACCCTTCCTCCATCCAAGTTCCACACATCCAACCCACTCCCTGCTGGTGCCGGTCACCTAGGCAACACAACAGCTTGCAAGATGGCACAGGACATGAGATCCCAAGGGGAAGAGTTTCAAAGATTTACGTTTGTTCCTTCCATCTCAAAAATGTCTTTGGCTCTGCCCCTTCCTCTCCAGCCATACTGTTCCTCTCTCCATTCTTTCCAGCCCTCTCTTCTCTTGCCAGTCCCCAGACTATCTTACTTATGGCTCTCCCCATCCGTAGCTGAACTCACTCAACCTGACACTGTCATCAGCATCTCCCACCACGCCCTCCCCACCCCGCCCAAGAAATCTGTGGAGACACCCAAGAAGTCAAAAAGACCATTGCTAATCCCTAATGATTCCATCTCTGCAATATCTCTGATGCCCTCTCTCACCTCAAGAGTTTTCTCATCTGAAAGCGTCTCCCCACCCTCTTCAGCACAGATCCTTAGTACCTTTCACTGCGAATACCCTAGAAAAGGTCCAGAGTCTCTGGCTTCTAGTGGATATTACCCTTTCTCCATCTCCGTAATGACTGCTGTACACGATTAAAACCCAGGTGTTATCATGCTTTCTGCTGAAACTCTACCATAGTTTTGCCTGTCTAATGAAGGAAGTCTGTATTCCCTATCTTTGCACTCTTGTGTTCTAGCATCTGGCCAGTCAGCCATGATACAAGTTGCACAGATCAACTTCCTTTCCCAGCTGTGACACTGTTCCTTCTACCCTTCCCTCTCTCTATGAAATTACCCTCCTTCCTGGGATTTTCTCATGTCCACCTCCAATTCATACTTTGAGGTTTAGCTGAAATGTTACTTTCCCCACAACATTTTCCCTGATTCCTCTATCTAGAAGCATTCTCCTCTGTCTTGGATGTCCAGAGCATTTTCTCTATACCTTCTGGTAAATAGCACTTTGTACCCTGTGTGCTAGTTGTCATTTTTACCCTCTGGCCTACCACCTTCTTGAGGTTTGGGTTTATATCTGACTCATCTTTGCCTTATCCCAATACTTTTGCATGTATACGCAGGATAAACAGTAAAGTAAAGTGAATGAAGTTATTTCTTAAATGCATTTTGTTATGGTCAACAAACTGTCAGTTCTGATTTAGGTTTGAGGCAGGCAATGGAAATGAATGGACAAAATTAAATATGTCTACATTTCTTTTCAAGAAACCCCTAGAAAACTGATCTAAACACTACTGTCATTATCCATCCAGTTGGTGAAACTGTATTTGAGTCAGATAGGGGACTTCAAAAATATAGGAATCAGAGATATCTAAATACAGGTAAGCTTCCAGCTAATACAGTTAGATATACTCTTTTTGTGTTGCTTTATTTTTAGCAGATTGCAATAAAAAGCATAATAGGAATGACACCAGCATTGCTGCAAGAAAAATGAAAAAATTTCACAGGATTATCCTGGGACATAGAATGGAATAAAATACACAGTTTTTAACAGCCATAATAAATACAGAAAATAGCAAAGGGACAAGTTAATGATTTTTAAAACTCATCAGAAGAACAAAATCTATGAATGTCACTAGTCAGATGGTGTGTATACTTAGTAAATCTCTCTCTCTCTCATGCTTGTGAGATTCTAAAAATTATTGATTTTTGGGCTTCTATTACAGAGTGGATATAATATTGGGCACTCTTTTCAATATTTTAGATTATATATGGTGTTGCTTTAATTTTTAGATTCCATTAGCTTTCTTGGAACACTTATTTTTAAAATACCTTTAGGGTTTACCAATTACAAACAAACAAACAAAGAAAAACCCCAACAACTAAGCTTTATGTCCTTTCAATTTTGTTTTATACCTTCCCATAGAATCTTCTGAGTTCTCTGGTTTTTCAACAAGGCAAAGGAAAGTTCAACAATTTTCTGAAATATTTTATAAAATATGATGAATCTTAAATTCCAGGAAGCAAAATATGAGCACTCTAAACTATAAATTTTAGCTATGAAAAGTTCTCGCTGAAAAGGAATTATAGATGCTATGAGATTTTCATTCTGGAAAGAAATAGAGTTAAAATCAGGCTACGGGGTTTTCCCAGAAACATCTTAGTAATGGGGAACGTTTACCATCTGTCATTTTATCAATACCTGTGGCTGTAATCTTCAGTGCCCAATTCCAGAACAGGATGTGGTGGTGGAGAAGGCGGGGCCTCGGCCTCAGCCCATCCATCCCTGGAAAGCAAGAGCTCTGAAAAACAAAGAACCAATGGAGCTATGGTCAGTGCGAGGCAGAAACTGATCTAAACATTTGGTGCTTGGCTTTCTTTCAGCCCAATCACAGATGTAATTTTCACCACCACATAAAGCAACCTGAAATCAGGAAGTCCTCCAACAGAACTGATTTGGGATTTGTATGGGAGCCCACACAGCCCTATATGAGGAACTCCAAGCCCACAAATAGGTTTTTACACTGGTGACCTGCAAGCAACCCGTGGCAAGTCAAGGTCATGCATCTTGAATACCTTTTCCCATCTACAGAAGGACCATTGCTCCAGATGTGTGTTCTGTGGAAAATTAACAAAGCCATCTCTTTCATGCCTTCATGGTTTTGTAAACAAGACTCTCTCGAATAGGCTGGATTATGCGGTGATTCTAGTGTTGCCTTAGTGACAGAAAGTACTTTAAAAAAATGAGATACTTTATATTTACTTACCATTTAGAATTGGTAGAGGGGTAAAAATACTCCTTTTTGCATCTCTGCTACAATGGAAAGACATGGGTTTGAGGCCTTGGAAGTAAAAATCTAGGGTCCGACCTGGTTTGCTCACCTACCTAAAATGTTCATTATTTTCAATCTATTCTACTCTGGAAGAAATAGACATGTATCCTGAATCTTACTATGACCAATAACAAGCGGGTTTGTTGAGATCTTATCGGGTACCAGACACCGTGCTAGGCATTATGTACATTATGTCATCTAATGCTCATTCTTATTACCGGCACAAACGAATGTATGAAAAGCATGAGAGAGTGGCCTGGGAGAGTCCATTTTGTGCATCAAGGCCGCCATGTCTCCAATCATGGCTCCCACTACTGTGTGAACTTGGCCCAACTATTCAACTTCTCTAAGCCTCGGTTTTTGAATCTATAATGTGGGACTGAGAATAGCTTCATTAGAAGACTATAAGGATTATAAATGATGATACATATTCATACAGGTTTATAAATGCAAAGTACTAATAAGCAACTAAAAGATTATTCTTCTATACCTCCCAAACTCTACTGTGTATCTGTTATAGTGAGAGGTGTGGTAAAAGGTGGGCCCGATTTGTCCCGGATCGCTGGAGCAAGAGGAAAGTGTCTCTATCCCTGTGCAACACCGCTGATAAGTGAGGCTCCTTTACTTGCCCACAGGCCAGGTATGATGGTTACTTTTATGGTTAACTTGACTGGGCCCTAGGCGCCCAGATAATTAACCATACATTATTCTGCGTGTTTCTGGGAGGTTGCTTTTTTGGGTGAGCTTAACATTTAAAACAGTAGACAGAATAAAGAAGATTGTCCCCCACATAAAGTGGGTGAACCTCATCCAATCAGTTGAAGGCCTGAGTAGAACCAAAATGCCAATCCTCCTCTGAGTAGGAGAGAATTCTTCCTGCCTGCCTGTCTTCAGACTCAGATACTGGTTTTTTCCTGTCCTTGGAAATATTAAACAGAAATATTGACTCCTCCTGGGTCTTGAGTCGGTTGGCTTTTGGTGGCGGCAGGAACCATACCATTGGCTCTGCCTGGTCTCTAGCTTTGCTCATTCACCTTGCAGGTGTGGGGACTTATCTGTTCCATAATCATGTGAGCCAATTCCTTATAATAAATATCATTATATTCTACTAGTTATTACATGTTATTATGTATATGCCATATATATTATAATATATATTATTATATGATTTATAATATAAGGCCTATTATATATTAAATACATATAAATACAAATATATCCCATTGGTTCTTCTATGGAGAATGCTGCTCCAAGCTCTGCCCCAGGGACTAGTAGAAAATGGAGGTAGTTCTAGCAGTGCTGACACATCCCTGGATAGAAGGCTGGAAGCAAGAGATCTGATAGGCTGGGTGACCAGGGTATAGAAACAATGTGAGAAAAGGCAGCTGGAACTGTCCCCCTGTACTGCTTTCTAGCCAAAGAATCTAGTGATTTGGTAATATAGCCACAGTCAGGCAGCCAGAGAATTTCTGAGAGAAACAGAACAGAAAAATACACTGTATACCAGAGGCAAGGGACATATTGGGTAACATTTTCCACTGGCTGTCATCTCTCTACCTTCAACGTCTTAGCCCATCTTTCACACTGGTGATAAACATAGCTGTGATGATGTAACTTGGCCTCCCAGAAGTATTTCAGTTGCACACGACAGCCTAGAGCATACAGGTCTATGCTTCTGGCAGCAACCTCAGCTCGTTATCACCAAGAGCTACCCAAGACTACTTACTCTTCCCAACCAGCAGCCTGGGATTTCCTGCTTCCTGTGTTTGCTTACATAACTGCAAAATCCACTCCCATCCATCCAAGTCCTACCGTTCTCTCAAGATCCACCTCAGTATTTTTAGAACAGTGGCAGAGAATACCAGCACCCACTCTGCATTCCTCCTTTCTTCCTGCACATACAGACCCCATGTCCCAGCCTTCTTGGTACCTAGACTTGTTCTTGCCAATAGCACGTGAGCTGCTCTGGTCATTGGTATCTCCAGTGTCAATGGTTACGAAAGAGTACATTCTCTCCACCTGTCCCATCATCCAGCTGCAAGGAATGGAGGAGTCTCCAGAAAATGGCCCCGCTATCAATGGAAGGAGCTCCGGTTCCTCCATCACTGCATGGAGCACAGTCCCCATCCTCCTACTGCCACAACTCATTGGGTTGTGATAAGACAAGAAACATACTTTCACTGTCTTTATCCACTGACATTTGGGGTTTATCTATTACTATTATGGGAAAGTATTCCATTTATAACATTTCTTACATGCTGCTTTTACAATGAGCTATTGATCTATCATCTATGTATCTATATCTATTTCTCTTATTGGACTACAGAGGAACTCCTCCTTGTCCTCCTTCTCCTCTCCCTCCTTTTCTTCAGCATCTTCTCTGGATTCTTCAAGTTTTATTACAATTGTTACTTTTACATTTTTTTAAAGAGAGAGAGAGATAGAGAGAGATAGATATTGCACTGGGAGGGGAAGGGCCAAAAGGACAGGGAGACAACCAGACTCCTCACTGAGCAGGGACCCTGACATGGGGCTCGACCCAGGACCCCGAGACCACGACCTGACCTGAAGTCAAGAGTCAGGCACTTAACCAACTGAGCCACCCAGGTGCCTCTGTTACCTTTAATTTTTATTTCATCCACATGAACAACCTACAATTTTTAAAGTATCTTTGTTGATTTTCTATCCCTGGTACATTTTTAAACATATTCAGATGCTATAAGAAATTTTTTTTTTTCTCATGGCACAAACACCTCTATTAACCTCCTATCAGTGTGAAAATGTGGAACTCTTTTTTTCCAAAAAAATAATATTCTGGATTTCACTGCACTGACAAGGTTAAGTCTTGATGACCATCCTACATATATGCCTCTGAATATTGACAGTGCACCCTCAAGTAACTACTTCTTTCATGACCCAACAACCCTTATTTTAATAATTTTTTTTGTTATTGTTATTTGTTTTATAGACTCCATCCTGCTAGGGTCAGTTCAGAAAAGAAGAGTGAAAGGGATTGCAACTTTAGACAAGGACTCAGCAGACTATGGCCCTGGTCCAAAAGAAGCCCACCCTCTGGTTTTGTACATAAAGTTTCATTGAGCAGTTACGCTTATTCATTTACACATTGTCCATGGCTGTTTTCAGGGTACAGCAGCAGAGCTGAAGAGCTTAGACTGAGATCCCTGGGCCTGCAAAGCCTAACATACTTACTAGCTGGCCCTTCACAGATAAAGTTTGATGACCCTGGATTTAGATTCTTTTTTTAATTAATAAAAATTTTAAAGCCCTATACTCAAGGGCTATCATAGCATTATAGTCTTTTTTGAATCCCTGATGGTGTATTGGGCACAATGGAGGTATTCACTAAACATCAGGCAAATTGAAAAGTATAATTCAATTTCTGATCACCACTCCAGAGGGACTGTCCGATGTGCTACAAAGGGGTGGACACAAGCTGTTTCCCCAGAGAAGGCACATTAGGAATAATTATACGTTATGTACCTGGACCCCAGGGAACATGGATCTGGTGAGACAGGACACACAACCAAAGGGGCTTGATTTGGGCTGGGGATGGAAGTCCTTCAGGAGCCCTCCCTGGGTGGTGATCCTGGGCAGACTTAGGGCAATGGGTGACTTACATGTGGGGCTAGGGTGCAGTTTAGCTGAAAGGGGAGAGGAAGCAGGAGTAGAGCCCAAAAGGGGGAGATGAGAGCAGTCAAAAGAGAACTAATAACAAACCAGAGGCAAATGATGTTTATTACTATTACTCAACCATTACTTGGCCAGGGGTGAGATAGCAGTAAAATTCTTCAGAAAATACAATATTGGTAATTCATGTTCTTTGTTACTATTTAAATGCTTTATAGGATTTTATAAATAAATCCTTGGGGCACAGCCCCCATCTTGACCCCTGACTATCCTGGGGCACCACACCCATTCTACTGCAAACATTGCTAGCAATTCTCCAACACAAATGTGAATTTTCTGGTGTTACAGTTTCTACAAACGTAGTTCTAAACATGTCTCTTCCATGGAACAGCTTGACAGGAGTATGTGTATATGTATAAAAAAATAACCAAGGAAATGTGGGTGGTATGTACTATTATTACAAAAATAGATGAAACCCAGCATATCAACATTGGATTTTTTAAATATACAAAGGAAAGGAAAAAGGGAAGAAAAAAAAGAAGTGAATGTTTTGGCTGTAACAGTTCCTTTCCTCACTAGACATTACATTTTGTTAACTCAATATTGCTTTTCTGAAGGGGCTCCTTAAAAAACTTGGTCGGGTTGAATCAACACTGAGGTTTCATGAGTCTTACTGGCCTCTCGCTACCTCATGTGCACCTGAAACTCAGAAACTCTCAATGGTTCCAATATTTTAAATGTTTTTAATATGAAAAAGAAATGGTGATTCTGATATTCTTCTACAGCATCATGTTTACAAAGTCCATTATATATATTTTTATCTCTAAGTCAATAGGCTTACATAAAAGTAAGAAAATTTCACCTACTGGTCTCTTACAATTAAAATTTAATGAGTCTATGCCTTGATAGTCTTAATTCTTTAACTGAATATTGTATAACAGACCTAAAAGGAAATAACAGCAATGGATTTTTCTTGCTTTAAAAAAAATAATGTTTGAGGCTCCTGGGTGGCTCAATCATTAAGCATTTGCCTTTGGCCCAGGTCACGATCCCGCAGTCCTGGCATCGAGCCCCGCATTGGGCTCCCTGCTCGGCGGGAAGACTGCTTCTCCCTCTCTCACTCCCCCTGCTTGTTTTCCTCTTCTAGTTGTATTTCTGTCAAATAAATAAATAAAATCTTCAAAAAAAATGTTCAATGCATTCCCTTCTTGAAAGAATTGGATTTTTTTCATCACCTTCAAAAATTGACACGGGGGGAGGAAGGACAGCCTGAAACTTACAGGTAGCTGACCTGCGTGGTTTTTCACTGGTGTAAAAAGTTGTTCTACCTGGAGGTAAGTCTCAAGAGAAAGAGAACAGACAGAGACACCCAGTGGTTGTCTATGGCCATGTGTACCCAAAGGATGTAGCTGTTCAGTGGAAATATAAACTCAAAATATTCGATTGAAGTTTCAAAGTATTATGACATTTTTTTTTGGCATGTGCTTTGACTAGACTCGATTATTTGAATTTTTTTTCCTGTGTATATCCTTACATTTTAACCAGTTCTATAATTTCATTATTTTGGCCTTTGTTGTCCCTTCTAGAGATATGTCCCATTTTCTGAGTATCTCTATGTCCTCTAAAAATATTTTGCATTATTATCACTCCAGCATCAATATTTTATAGTTATTAAAAATGAGGGAAATCTGGCTGGCTTAGTTGGTGGAGCATGTGACTCTTGATCTCAGGCTTGTGGGGCCAAGCCCCACGTTGGGTGTAGAAATTACTTAAAGAAATAAAATCTTTCAAAAAAAAATGAAGCAAGATAGGGGATAATGTGCCCACTACTCTTTTGGATGTCACCAATATAACCAGGAATAAAGCACTGAACTTGGATTGTCACTGTATCACATGTTGCTTGAGAATTAAATGCCAATCAAATTATGTAAAGCCTAGATATTTTAATATAGATGGCAATGTTCTTGATCATTATATGGGCATGCTAGAGAGAAGCCTGGTCTAGTCTGTGGAAAACTTCCTTTCCCTTCCCCAGATTCTCCAGCTACTGTGATTTAAGGTCTGTTCCTTCCTCATATTCTCCTGCTACTGTGATTTAAGGTCTCAGAAAGAGATCTCACTTTGTCAAGACAGATTTTAATTTCTTAAAGAAGACAAGACAAGACAGAGCATTTCTTTATCTGATAGAAAGTCAAGTGAGCTTTTAATCACATTTTTGGTATCAGGTGAAAGGACTTCAACAGTGTCAAGGGACCAGTGTAAGACTGGGTCCATGCTGTGGTTTGGGGAATGAACTTGAATCAGAGAGATAGGGCTGTATCCAGGCTCTGCATGGATTAAGTATGTGGTCTATGGTTAATTATTTACTCCCTGTTTCTTCATCTGTAAAATGAGAATAATAGTATTACCCACTTCCAGTGTGCATGTAAATTGCTTAACACAGAACCTCACAGACAGTAAACACTTAATAAATAAATGGTCACAGCTGTTGCTGCTACTCTCACTAAAATGGATGAAGTCAGAGGAAAAGATAACGTCCCATTCTGATGAAACAATTTAATTCCAAAGGAATCTGAGATGTACAAGCCTGTTCTGATGGAGTTCTCAGAGTTTAGAATTTGTTCCCAGGTAGTTAAGTTTTAGTAACATGCTCACTGTGAATAAGGGACAGATTACATAAGTAGCACCAGCATTGAAAGACTCACTATGGAGTCACTGAATATGATGCCGTAAAATACTCAGTGACATAGTGAGATGGTCATAATGTGTTATTAATTAAAAGAAAAATTTCCTAAACATTATTATTGTATATTTCATTTTCATGTCATTTTCTATATGCATATTTGCATGAAGGAAAGACTTGAAATACAGATGTAAAAATGTTACCGATCAGTATCTTTGATAGATAGAAGGGTGAGTAATATTAAATTTTCTTTTCCCTAAGTTTTCTGTAATGAATATTCATTGCCTTTGCAACACAAAAAAACTTATAAAAATTTTTTTTTCTTGGTGACCTAAACTATGATTTTTTAAAAAACAAAGTCCAAATGTTTTATATCCAGAGCTCTACTAGTACAGGATAATAAGGCAAAGACAATGTAGTGAGGGAATAATAAGAACACTCTAATTGTTACAAGATGGTCTTGGTTCATGGTATTTACCACACTCTTCCTAGAATCCGTGAATCATGTGATGACCACCTCACAGTTTAATACTCATCCACAATTTTTTTTTTAAGTTGAATAGTTATTTATATTTGGTAACTTCCAATAATGGAAAGATTTTTTTTTAAGATTTTATTTTATTTATTTATTTGACAGAGAGATCACAAGTAGGCAGAGAGGCAGGCAGAGAGAGAGAGAGATGAGGAAGCAGGCTCCTCGCTGAGTGGAGAGCCCAAGATAGGACTCGATCCCAGGACCCTGAGATCATGACCTGAGCCGAAGGCAGAGGCTTTAACCCTCTGAGCCATCCAGGCACCCATTTTTTTTTTTTTAAGATTTTTATTAATGGAAAGATTGTTAAGAAAAACAAATAACAGTCTGCCATTTTGTTTCTCCAGTCTGCCATTTTGTTTTTGTTTGATTTATGTTCCACATAACCCTTGGTGTTTGGGGCAGCACGCATGAAAACTGTCACTTAAACTGGAGGCGGTGCCAGGAATCTAGCTCACAATTTCTGAGTCAGCTCTCCCACCCATCACCTCTCCGTGTTCATGTGTTCATGACTCACAGTAAATAAGCCTGCACTTAGTCTCATTAACTTCCTTTTGTTCTTTAAAAAAAAAAAAGACAGTCTTATGTTTTCTCGTGCCATTTGCAGTGGATGGAAATGGACAGACTCTTACCTTTCTGTTTCTCTTGTGAACTGTAAGTGCTGAACGGATGCAATGAACTAGTATCACTTCTCCTGGAGGTGGTTATAGTGTTTTGACAATTCTCAAAGCATGGCTTAGAAAATGCCCCACACTCTGCAGGCTCCTAAGGGATGAAAACAAAAATTATATTTGCTTTTTTAATATGTTCGAACTTGGCCCATAAAAGCAAAGTAGAATGATCAATTTATGAATGATCTCCCAAAAGTCTACAGCATATACACTCTTAACTGGAAAATCAAAATGGCCTTATCAGTTAAAACATCTTTGAGTGTGAAATACAAAAAATACCGACAGTGTGGTGCTAAGGATTGGGAGGATGCACGGCTAACACCAAAGAGGATTAGCTGTATTATTCTTTTCCCCCACTTACAACTGGCTTCTTTCAAATTTTCTTCCATCTGGGAATACAGCTTGTGGCAGAGTCAACACAAGAATAACGGTTCATGCCAAGGGTGTTTTTCTGCCAACCAGCTGGTTCCTCTCCCTCTCCCTCAGTGCCTAAGGGCATATGCTCTAGGACAAGTCAGAACCGAGGAGGTTTGCTGATCAAATGCCAGGAGTGGATCCTGCTGCAGACACTAGGTCTGTCGGCCAGAAGCTAAAACAAACTCTGTGACAATGTCAGACAGTGGGTCTCCTGAACTTCCCCCACTTTTTGACATTTTTCCCTCGTGTTCGGATGTTGACAGCCTGCAAACAAATTCACCGTGTCCTCAAAATGGCTGTATCCAGAGTAACATGCCCACAAACCATGTTCCAGAGGTATGAAGAGGGAGCCGAGCGGGCCAGTTCTGGAGAGAGCTCCAGCGGTTTGTTCAAGAGGACTGAGACACACAGAACTGGGTTCCGCTCTTGCTCAGGTTATGTGTCTTTCTAACAGATTTCAAGGAAGTCACATGGGCACCATCTCGCCAGTGTGCCCTTGACCATTTGTGAGGAACAGGACACAAACGGAAACACAGATCTGATCCCCAAAGCTCTTCACTGTGGAGCAAAGCATTTGGCCCAAACAATTTTATTATACTTCCCTCTCAGTTACAACAACTTGGTATCCTGCTATACAAAATATTTAAAACATTCAATTTATGCATTCTTAATTAAACTGTTTTCAGCTGGGGAAGGACTGTTAGCTTCTTGTTGAGGCTTGTAACACTTTTCCCACACACAGTGTTACCCTCTGTCTCTGTAAGGCTAGTCAAACCAGTCTCAGTAAACAACTGCTAACTTAAAGCCGGAGCCTCAGCAGGCAGGGGAGGTAGGACTGACTTCATGTAGGCTTGTGCTTCAACAACAAGAACCAAAAAAAAAAAAAAAAAAAGTCTGCTTTCCTAGCTCTTTGATAAATGACACAATCGATATCCCAACAACTGATCAGTAACCAGCCTAATTAAAGTGTTCAGCTTGTAAAATAGAGCTGTCGTGGAGGCCTCCATTAGTGTCCCAGCCAATAAAAAATAGAATGGATTTTTAAACATATTTTGCTTCTACCAAGATGAGCTTGTAGTGAGGAGGGAAATGTTTTGGGGAGGGGGGGGGAAACAGGTCATAACCCATTTTTTAATACTAAGTCTCTAGGCTCAAATAGAATTACAATTGAACCTCAAGCTCATCCTTTGAAAAACATGTTTCTGTTTAAAATGATTTTGATTCAATCAAGGACTCATTATGTATTCTTCACGAGGTCCTCATCAAAACTGTTTACGTATCTTGTACATCTGGGTAATGTGGGAAAATACTCCAACAACTATATATTTTGACTTTTCTTAAGTAGCTCCTTCAATTTTTTTTTTTTTATATCACTATAATGTTCAAGTAACCGTTTTGGTATTCTTGCCAAATCTAACTAATTGATTTGCCTGAATGTATGAGCAGTGCTGAGACCTTTTTCTTGGTTATGCCGCTATTTTATTATACCTGAGGGTAACTTCTTCTGCACAGGGGACACAGCAAGAGTGCACAACATATGCTTTGACACAGTCAAACACAGAACTGGGGGATAAATAGCTGCAGACAGTTTTTTTTTCACTGTTGTTTTTTGTTTTTTTTTTTGTTTTTTTCCAATTTAATAAAGATTTGTTGTACCTTAGCAGCTGCTGTCTTCATAAGAAAAAAATGCTCTTTAATCTTCGTGGGTACCACAGAGATTCCTGAGAGCTGAGAGCATCAAATGCCTGCTCATTCCCCATGGAAAGCATGTAAATATTAGGGAAACTAAAAAGGGACCTTGTTTAAATGTCCTCATCAAAACTGCTTGTTGTCCCATTTCTTAATTCCCAATTAATTTCCTAGTGAACTATATTAATAAGACACTTCTGAGAATGGGCAACACACCAAAAATTTAGTACTTTTCTTCTGATGGAATAATTGTCAACCCCCTTCAGAGTGAGAGACTCGAAATACGTGTAGTAAAGAAGAATGTAAATGATAAAACGTCTCAACTAGAGGAGCCCAAATACAGAACACTTACCTGCCAGGCACACGCCTGTTTTAGAGAAAGACATGAAATTAGGGAAGGGAGAGGTGGCAGACATAAGGCCTAACAAATGTGTTCATTTTCTTTATTTCTTTTCTTTTTTTCCTTAATTCTTGCTATTTGCACAGGTGTGGTACTCTACAATAGTGCCTTCCAGACTTTTCTCTTAGTTGAAATACCTTTGTTCCAAGAAATCTTAAGGGAGACTTAATACGCAGATGCTTAGAGGGGTGGCTTAGAGGCCCATGGGCCATCCTTCCCACCCATGCCCGCCAACTGGGTACCATGAATCCCAAGGCTCTGGAGTAGGAATCAAATTAAACCAGAAAACAGCCAATTCCATCATGGATGGGAGCAATAGATAAGGGTTTTATAACTATGTACATAAGTAAAATTGATTAAATATTCATGGAAGCCTCTCTGTCACTTAAGCAGACACAAATGTTGAAAACGAGTTGGCTCATTATATATAGTCTCCAGTAATTGGCCAATTTACATTTATTTAACATTTACAAGGTTATGTACAGAAGAGTAAAAAGGTACAGTTACTCTCTTCCAACAGCTGATAATATAACAAAGTGAGATATAGTTTATAACTTTACAACTTCAACCGACCCTCTCAGATAAAATAGGTCTCGGGTGCATCTTTTATTCATTCATTTGACAATTTCTATTAAGTGTCTACTGTGTGCTGGGAAATGAGGATACATTAAGGGAGAAAGCAGACAACAGTGTCCGTCCTCTGCAAATACTGAGTACACAACTAGGTGTCTTCACACAGCCAGAAAATGGACAATCTCGGATTTTTTACTCAAGTAATCCAAAACTTTAGAGCCTACTATGAGTTTCAACTACCTTCTACTATTGCTCAATTTGAAAAATGCTTTCTTTTTTTATTTTTGAGTTGAACAGATTATTAAAACCAATATTTTATAATATTAATGTTCTGCTAACAGTACTCTGTGTTAACTCTGCAGTTACTGGATCGCACAAACAGTACCTACCCTCAGAAAGGATCTGTGTGATACGCTCATGTTTTTCTTAACTCTTAACCATAAACAACTGTTCTCTTCTTATCTTCTCTTAAAATATTTTTAAGAGCATTTAACAATTATTTTTCATATATACAAGAAAATAATGTTTTAGGAATATTTTATAATTATTATAAATATATTAATATACTTACATCATATATATAATTGTGTAATATATATATAATTGTATGTAAGTGAAATGTTTAAGGATATCAGCAATCAAGAAAACTTTATGCTTACCCTTCATGTATAGGCAGATATATTTCTTAAGGTAAAAAAATCCATTAAAAAATCATGATAAAATATTGTCAACATACTTACTTAATTAAAAACATTTATTCAATAACATGAAGCAAGAGGCGTGCTTAATAGATCAAGTTTTAAATTAGTTAAATTCCAGGTCTATGTTATCCTTGTGCACACTGTGGTGGAAAATATACTGCATTGTAACAATCTTCACATTAAGCACTGTATACATCTGATTAAGAACTTTCTAAAGTATGGACACTATAAGCACATCAATCAAAAAGCATTTAAAGATTCTATATAGTTTAATAATTTATTATATGAAGTCCAAAGCTCTAGAAATTTCTGGGGGAAAAAAACCTAGAAAATATGGACCTGTTATATTTGATAAATTACTTACTTTATCTGCACATTTTTATACCTTCTAGTTATGCCTATAACATACAACCATGTATTTGGCTGCAAAAATCCATCAGACCCTTCTGGGGCATATTTTCCAAATTTCAGAATCAGTAGGATACTAAATGATGGAATTTTGCATATTTTAGGTGGCAGTTTCAGCAATTTGCTGAGGGAACTAAAGATATGCATCACCTCCAGTGGTCTCTCTGGTCTCCGCAGAATCACCAATTGAATCATCCCTCGAATGTTTCCTTCCATGGACATCGATCGCCTCAGTGTCTCCATAGCTTCATGGTTGGACTTTCCCAAAAGAGATTCCCCATTAACGGCAATCAGCTGGTCATTCATCCGCAAACGGCCATCCTAGGGCAGGGGCAAAAAAAACAGTATGAAACAGAGAAAAGGATGGTGATGATGGATGGCTGCTTCAGGAAAAGTTCAAGTTTAAAAAGAAAAAGAAAGAAGAAGGAAAAGAAACCCCCAGCCATTTAAGAATGATTTATTTTCTATGGCAGAACAAGGTTCTGGAGCTTATCAAATAGTCACAAATACTAACAATAATGAAGTGTGTGAAAATATGTTTCTGAAATCTCAGAGTCCAGGGCTGCAATAATTTAGGCATTTGTATAATATCTCTTACCTAAATCTTTGGCAAGCATGCTAACCTAGCCGGATTCTGCCATTTTCTCTGGCAGGGACCATGTTGGCTCATGGACAGAGGGTTTGAAAACAAAAGGAAATAGTCACATCACTTGAAACAAGGGCTTGCCTTTGCAGGCACAGAGAGACGGTGCGCTTAAATGTTGCACGTTTGACAGTGGTAATGTGTCTCCTTAGAAATTACCCCTAGCTCTGCTGAACAGTGCTGGAAAACAACAACAACAACAACAAAACAACCTCATGTAATTTTCTCTACTACAACCAAAAAGTTGCTAGTCTGCAAGCCTACAAAAGAACACAGAGGTGTGCAGGGAAGGACCAATTTGCTATGATAGTTTTCTGGCAGGAAAAGTGCGACAAAGGAGACTGTCAAAGCCTTTTTGCAAGGAGGCTCTGACCGATAAGTATGTCTATCCAGAATCTTCAGGAAACCATGTACTACAAAGTGCACAGAAACTTGACATGCGGCTCGGCAGGCTGGACTCTGGTCTAAATCACTTCTAGGCACTAGTCCTCTTTAGTCAGAGGCATTGCACAGGCTAGAGACTACGGTGACAGCTAAAAAGCCGGGGTAACAGCTCTGCCAAAAAAAAAAAAAAATGGGGGAGACCACAGTGCCTCTCTCCCAAAGGCAGCCTCAAGGGAAAAATCCTAAAAATCCTGACAGTCATATGGGGGACATGCCTTAGACCTGTTTTCACACTATAGTAGAAAATTCTCTCTATGAGGCACAGGTGCAGTTTTAGGAATGTTATGATGGAGAGGGCGCCTGGGTGGCTCAGTTGGTTACGTGGTGTCTGCCTTTGACTCAGGCCATGATCCCGGGGTCCTGGGATGGAGTGTGGAGTCTCAGTGGGGAGTCTGCTTCTCCCCTGCCCCTCTGCCCTTACCTCCTCTCATGCTCTCTCTCAAATACATAAATCATAAAAAAAAAGGAATGTTATGATGCCACTGTGGCTAATAAACAACAGAAATGCCAGTAGGTTTGTATGACAAGTTACCTTCCTGGAGAATTCCTCCATAAATTATTTCTAGTGATTCTCACATAACTCAAGAACTAGCACAATGCTTTTATTCATATTACAGATAAGGAAACTGAGGCAGGCAAGGGCTGCAACTTGCCCAGGTCACAAAAGCAAACCAGAGACACATTGATCCCAGTTCTGATATCATGCTCTTTGACTCTTCAGACTCCATACTAGAATTCTCTTTGTTACTTGGTCTCTAGACTACAGCTGTACAACTCTAAAATGGGAAAGGAAAATAATGAAGAATTTTTACAGCCATAAGTATCTGGGATCCATATTCAAGTTAAGAGAATAAAATACAAAAGAATAAAACTTCCCTAAGAAATGAGAAAACCAGGCACACAATGAACAATAGGACAAACTGGGGGAGAAATCCTGTGGACAAGTTGATAAACTTTGACTAATTCGGGAGCAGATGGTCAGAGGAAGTTCTTCTGCTGACAGCAGGGGAAAGGGTGACTGGTGAAAGCCGCCCTGCTTGTGCCACCTGCTGGAGAGGCCACTGGGTACGCAGGATGGTGGAGGCCACCTGAAGGAGCCATGCTCCTGATAAAGAAAGTGGGATGTCAAGGCGACGAGATCAATCAATGGAGAAGGGCATTTGATCAGAGCTGGAAAACGTCTGAGTGGGCTGCCTCTACAAAGCATGATGTCCCCTCCCTTCCTCTTGTTTTCCCACTCCACTTAACCTTTACCCTAATTGGGAGCAAATCTGGAAATGAGATTTACAGGAAGGCCAAACAAGAAAGAAATCTCTCCATTTCTATGATCTAATTTTGAGTGAGGCACAGAAAGACTGAGGTTAAGGTTACACAAAACAGGGTAAAACAAAAACAACCTTAATGGTTTAGTCATGTGAAGTGAGACACAACTCGAGACATCCTTCTGGTCCACTTTGGCCTTTAGTGGAAGAGGACTGTTGGGTTGTATCTTGAGAAGGAGGCTGGGAGGGTCATTAAAAATGGGATGTAAGATTTTTAAAGAGTAGGAGGAAACAGAGGAGTTGGATCAAGATCCTCATTCTGTTAACAGGAAATGAGGTCTAGCATTGGATTTGCAGAGGCTTAGTCTTGGCAGGACACCTTGTCCTCTATGATATGAAGAAAGATAAAGACTGAAAGTTTATGGGCATCTCGAGGATGGAGAAAATAAAATCTGAGTGAGATTCCACCTGGTAACCTCATGTGAACCTTCTCTGTGAAGTATGGGGCAAGGTCTATGTGAAGAAGTAAATGAGAGATGAGGAGATCTAAGGACTTTTTTTTTTTTTTGATAAAAAAATCTCTTACCAGAGGTACTAAGCACAAAGTTTCATTTTTAGCTACATTTCAAGTCTCAAGCAGACAGAACACTACAGTGAAGTAGAACAAGTTAGCTGTATCTAAGCCCCAAACAAAAAGGCAGGTGAGGTCACCCCAGGGCAGCTGGGACTTTTCTTTACTTTTCTTTTCTTTTCTTTTCCTTTCTTTTCTTTTCTTTTTTCTTTTTCTTTCTTCTTTTTTTTTTTTAAGAAGACATACACATTTATCACAAGCATCATTGGAGAGCTGTGGGCAGGATAAAAATCCACACACTCTCGTTTTCAGGCTTGGCTGGTCTCTTGCTCTTGGTGTATGCTTTTTCTGTATGAGATTTCATTAACGGTGATGCCAGTAAGTGCCATGGTGTCCTAATATTTAGAACATAATCACAGAATTTAGAGCTTGAAAGGTCCTTTGAGATCATCTTGTCCAACGTCTTCTGTTTACAGATAAATAACTGATGCCCAAAGAGTACGCAAAACCATTTATTGAGCTCCTCTTAAGAGAAGGAACTTCTCCATGAGCTGGGACTTGCTCAGCTAGTTAGGGTCAGAGCTAGATCAGAAGAGCCCAAGTCCTGAATTCTTAGCATTCTCTATTCCTAAACATTCTCTCTGCGACATAGATGATGATGACTAGTCCCTAAGGAAGCAATGCTTCAAGAAAAAAATGTTCAAAGCCAGAGTGGACAACATGCCACCAGATGTCTCCTGGAAGAGAGTCCAATATAAAATCCACAGTGAGATGGCAGAAGATAGGGTGACTGGTGCCTCTGTTGGGGGATGGCAGGACAACTGTTGTCTTCCTCTGCAGAAGCAGAAGACAACAATTTGTTCACCTCTCTAGCTATACAGACATAAATGCATACACATGTCTGGTCTTGATTGAAAATAAAAGTGATTCAATGGAAAGCTCACTAAATACCTCTAACTTGGATTCATTAAATATCCTTCACAATTGTATATGCCGATTGTGTAGGCTTTGGGATAATTTCAGCCAAGAAAAGCACTTTTTTTTTTAAAAGATTTTATTTATTTGACAGCGAGAAACACAGCGAGAGAGGGAACACAAGCAGGGGGATCGAGAGAGGGAGAAGCAGGCTGCCCGCCGAGCAGGAAGCCCAATGTGGGACTCGATCCTGGGTCTCATGACCCAAGCCGAGGGCAGTCGCTTAACCAACTGAGCCACCCAGGCATCCCAAGAAAAGCACTTTTTTACGGTTTTATCTATTTCTTTTAATACTATGTTTAAGTGAGTACTTAGACATGAGAATGCTAACTCTCATCAACTGATTTTATAGAAGTGAATTCAACTATCCAGGGATATAACCCAGTAATTTTAGCATATTTATTTCATTGTAATTTGGGTCATGCTTGTGTGTGTTAAAGAAAAAAATCCCTTTGTGCTATAGACTGAATGTTTGCATCCCTCCTCCCCAACCCATCTTCCAAATACATATGTTTAAAATACGTGAAGTTATTAAGATGGAACCTTCACGAATGGGATTGGTGCCCACATAAAACAGGCCTGGGAGAGCCCTCATCCCCCTCTGCCTTGTGAGGGTACAGCAAGCAGACAACTGACTATCTATCAACCTGAAATGGGCTCTCACCAGACATTGAATCTGCTGGCGCCTTGATGTTAGACTTCAACCTCCACAATGGGGAAAAATAAACCTGTTTCCTGTAAGCCACCCAGGCAGTGGCAGTCTGTTAAAGCAGCCCGAACAGACTAAGACACCTTCCTTCCTATTTTATTGCCGTCAGACCCCTAACTACTAAGACTCCTCACTTCTGGAAACTACCCTTTTCATCTCTGGCCAACCCCACAATCAACTCTATCCATCCTCAAGCCAGGAGGAAGTAGAGGGAGTTTCCCAAAGAGGAAGGAGATCAGCATAAAGATAAAAAATAACTTTCGTAGGACACTTAAGGACAAATAAAAACCAGTACAAGATTTAGGTCTTCTCCATGCCCTGGGATTGCTTCAAATCTCATCAGCCCTAATCCAGTTTAAATGCAATGTGATGAATGGCCCAGGAGACAAGATGTTTGAGTATTACATCTCCCTTTTACTGAGCACCTAATATAGGCCAGTCCTGATGCAAATGTTCTGTATATGCTCTCATGTTTTTCTTGCGACAATCCTATAAGAGAAATACTACTCTCCACTATTTAAGAGATATAGAAATGGAGACTCAAAGAGGTAGAGTAGTTTGTCAAAAGTTGCTGGCATGGCTCGGTGTCCTTGTCTCTGAGTCAGACACGAACCTGCTATGTCGTGTTGCTTCTAAAGTCAGAGTGCTAGGGATGATTAAAGACACTATAATTATTAACGACAATAATTATTTAATGAGTTTCTTCTTCGGGTAGTCATTGTGCTAAACACATTATGTGCACTAGACAATTTAATCTTTACAACAATCCTATACACTGGGGACTGTTGCCCTTATTTTATAAAAAAGAAACCAAGAATTAGGCCAGTTAAATGCACTGTTATAAGTCACAATTCTAAAACAGATGTGAACTCGGACTGGGTCACTCTGAAAGCCATGTTTTCAATGTTGCTAGTGATTCTTGACTTTTATGGACTCAGATTCCTTTGAGAATCTAATAGAGGCTACACATTCTCACCTCTTAAAAAATAAATATTTACACTACAGTTTCTCCACTGCTGCACATTTGGACCAGATAATTTTGTTGTAATGGGGGCAGTCACGTATTTTATAGGATATCCCATATGCCCAATGAAGTATATCCACAATTTCCAGGGGGTCTAGTTACCTTATATTTCAGCACCTGTTATACTCAGTGATGCCGAGGTACTATTTCTACCACGATTACTGGTGATGTTGTATGGATTAATCCACCTCTTTGGGCCAATTTTGTTGGTAAGGTCCCTCTACCTCTAAAGTTCTCATGAACACAGAGGGGAGAGTAAGAAAGCCTAAGTGAAGAACTAGCCTCGGCAAAACACGAAACAAGCATGAGGGAGTGGGCTGTCTTTTCTCGGGAGTAGTTGGCTGGAGCCCAAGGCCAGTCCACATTAGGCCAGGGTGTTGAGAGGATTAATCACGACCAGATGTCGGCTCCTGCCTCTGCATGTTTCTAATGGGGCCCTCAGTAAAGCCTCCTGGGATATTATCAACACCCAGAGCCCAAATCCCAAAGCCTGATTTCAGACTGCGAGCAGGGTTTCCCTGGAGTGGGCTGAGACTCCAGGCAAGATGACACCTTATTGAGGGAAAAGATTGTCTTGAACAAATCCTTCACAAGGCCCTAAAATCATTCCATGACATCTGCCTACCATACTTTTGCAAAAAAAAAAAAAAAAAAAAAACAATCCAATCTACAAAAAAACTTTACATTCCAGATTGAAATCATTTGACTTCATTTAAAAACAATAGCAATGAAAGCAAACGAATAAATCAAGATTTTAAAGTATAGTTTTTGAAATAAAGAAGGGGAATAAAGAAAACTGGTAAGACTAGAAGCATGTACGTTCTTGTCTTAAAGAGTACCTGCCCTACATTAATCAATATTTCACATGATCAGGGCGCCTGGGTGGCTCAGGTGGTTAAGCGACTGCCTTTGGCTCAGGTCATGATCCCAGAGACCCGGGATTGAGCCCCACATCGGGTTCCCTGCTCGGCGGGAAGCCTGCTTCTCCCTCTCTCAGTCCCCCTGCTTGTGTTCCCTCTCTGGCTGTGTTTCTCTCTGTCAAATAAATAAAATCTTAAAAAAATATATATATTTCACATCATCAGTCCTAACACAACTTATACCGATATAAACAGGGCCAATTCTTCCCAGGTAAGAGCTCTATTTTCCCGGGATAAGAAACTGTATTCTGGGGTAGACACCACTGTGATGTGGTCTGTATTTCTCCTGTCCAAAACGTCCTTTGCGTTCCTGCTCAACCACTGAATCACTATTTAGCCTTCAAAACAAAACTCAGCAAATATTTCCCATTCATAGATTTCTGCAGAGGCAGAATTAATTGCTCCATCATCACAACACTGATGATATTTTAATTATACTCATCGACCACACCTTTATCATAGAGAGTTGTTTATGTTTTTAACTTATTATGCCACCAGCTTCCTAGATTACGGAAACAGTTGTTTTAAAGTTCCCTATCTCTGGTCTACTATATAATGTAGAACTCACTAGAGATGTTCAAGAAGTGCATGCTAAATTGAGTCACTTGAAAAATCACTCAGGTGCTTTGGAGCTGGTGTAAGTTTATTCTACGATGAGAAAACGGTTTAGGTACAAACTGTAACTGTGAGAGATTCATGGACCCAGGCTGGCCTGAATATGACAGCATGTGTTCACAGAACCTTTAGATTTCTAAAAGGGAAGCCTGATCACTTCCTGTATACTGGTCTATAGTCACTTCCTCAACGACTGCAAAATTTAAATTTATTCATTTCATTGAGTATCGTTTTAAATCTTTATTATGTAGCAAACCAGTGAAGTCTCAGCAAGATACAATTTACTCTGTATTTGTGGTATTTGAAACTGTTTTTGCCAAAGATAAAAGAACATTAATATTCTTTATTACTAATAATGTTTATAAATAATAATATTTTCTACAATATATATAATCAAAACCATTCTAATACTTTCAAAATGTATTATAATTCTTTCATTTTAAGGTCTCTCTAGAAAAATGAGGGGCATAAATATATCCCAACTTATAGACACTACTAGAGTCATTACTGAGTCTTATAATTTCCGCAGCAAAAAAAGTTTGAGAAGCACTAACTTAAAGAGTTATCACAAATACTCACTGGCTTACTATGCAGTAATGGCATTTTGTGCTTATCTGACACTTCCGCTTCCTGTCATTTCAGCTTCCTCGCCATATACTCTTATCTCCTTCCTGATTTTCTGTTTTTGGTTTACTTTGGCCTAGGAAACTGGATAATAAAAAGCTTATTAAGGCACATGTGTTTTATATGAGTTAAGAAAATTCTGCCATGATCGCCTAAGACGACGAGAATCTGAGGCCTTTACAACTTACTGAAAAATCTTATTTAATTAATAAAAAAATAACTGTACAATTGTTTGTGTTAAAATTGCTTAAAGTCTTATCACTGGAAGAATGGATCCAAGCAAAGTGCCAAGGACAAAACTTAGATCATGTTATGAACTTAGTTATGTATATGACTATATAAGTATATATAATAAATTTTATAAATATATAGTAAGTATATACAAATATATTAATTCTTTCTCTGTCTCTAGATATCTCTCTCTATATATCTATATATCTATATATGGAACAGATATCTATTTTATAAATACTCATAATGAAAGTGACGATAGCTTTACAGGTGAAATATATACTTTGAAAGTATCATTATCATGGTATATTAATTTTCGTAGATTATATTTTCCTTTTTGACTAGGACTACCAAATCTTATAATTTCTTTCAGCCCATGGAGACAATCATGGAGTCCAAAATAGACCTCAAAATGATGTAGGTTTCCAAAATTTTATCTGGCATGGTATGGTTTTTTTATTTGAATTTCTGTGCATGAAACAAAAATGTCTAAGTGCTAAAGATCAGCAAGAAAAGCAATGATTAATGCTGGTATTGTGAGATTTTAAAAAATAATGTTCTATTACCTCTTTATAAAATAGGTGCTACTGGAGAAAAACCATTAAATGAGGAGCCTGACTCCATGAATTAACATAGGCCAAGATTGTTTTTTTTAATAAAAGGAAATTGGGTTAAATAATTAGCATAACAATTGATACTATTTTTCTGACATTTAAGTTAATAATTTCATTTTTAACGTAAAATTCTTATCAGATACACAGTGATTCTGAATTTTTCCAGGCAAGGTTCCTGCTTTTAGGTGTTCCTAAAAACATATCACATTTTTGTGGTCAGGATGAAATGTCAGAGTTCGGTTTTCACAGTTGAGGATCCGCTACAGAGCAACTGACATCCTTGGAGTGGAGGGTCCATTGGTCAGAGGTAAAAACCTGGAAGATGTGGCTGCTGCTAACAACTGTTCCAGTTTCCCACCAGCAGAAAACATTATCAATTTTAAGAAGAATGGGTAGTTAAAGAAATCATTTAACATTAGTGTTCCTTCAAAGCTGTCCCTTTTAACTTCCTTTGAATTCATTAAATATAGATCCACCCTATGATTTATAGATGCTGTAGAGATGGAGCTGGAAATGACTCATGCTGGAAACTCCTACTGGACTCCCGTTGAGTAGCTTGGCTGCTGCTAACTGTTCCAGGTTACAGAGAGACGTGAACATTCAAGATCAAGCACTGTATTCTCAGGAATTCTAGAATTGTGTATATTCTCTCTAAAAATGCACACCTTTTAGTCATTTAAAATAGGGAGACTGCTTGTATGAGATCATTTTTTTCTTTTGCCTCATACTAAATCATGTGGATTATGAAATTCTGCATCTCTCAGAGGGAGTATTCCAAATTTCCTAAGCACACCAGAATCAAATTACTTAAATTATGTCTATTTCATATTCTGAGTGCATGCATTTGCAATTAGCTATGTCAGGCATTTTTCTTTCATTTAATTTCATCATCATCAAGTAGTATTTATTAAGCACAAACCTGGCTAATTAATTTTCTAGAGAATAACAGGTATTCTTAAATCCACTCTATTTAAGAGACCTTAAATAATCTGATACATGACATTTTTCCCTTAGCAAAAATTACCTTTAAATTTTAACTTTTACCTTATCATTTCAAGATTTCAGTAGGATATATTCTACTCTTAAAGTCTGTATATTCAAATAAAAAATGTCATTTAGAATTAATATAACAGACTCCATAAATTTTTTTTAAGATTTTATTTATTTATTTGACAGAGAGAGAGATCACAGGTAGGCAGAGAGAGAGGAGGAAGCAGGCTCCCTGCTGAGCAGAGAGCCTGATGCAGGCCTCTATCCCAGGACCCTGAGATCATGAACTAAGCCAAAGGCACAGACTTTAACCCACTGAGCCACCCAGGTGCCCCCTCCATGAGATTTTTATTCTTACTAAACCATACTAATATCTTATCTCAATTAAAAAAAATCACTATTCTAGTTACATATTTTCTCTAAAAGTGGTTTATTTTTAAGGTAGAAGCCAAGATAATTAGGCAGCTTAAGTTATTATTATAATCAATAGATGTAAAAATGCATTTTCTCCTCGAAAATTTTGTTACTATAGTTCATGAAAAGCAAAGCAAAAGAAAGCTACTGATCTTAGAATTCAAAAGATTTAACCAATAAGGTTAAGAATATGGAAGGTCTTCAAATCATCAAGACTTTGTGCGTGCTTTAATGGGGGGAGGAAAAGCTAACTTTTATATGGATTGGGGGAAAGAAGAGTATTTTTCTCAAGGTATTTTTATTCTAACTACAACAGACAATATTCATTTGCATTTAACAATAATAATACCACCATGTTTGCTTTAAATTCCAATCACCGAACTGAAATTTTAGAAAAGCATCTCAGGTACCTCATAATGCCATGCAGAGTGGTTGGGACACCTGGAGGCTCAGTCAGTTAAGCAGCTGCCTTTGGCTCAGGTCATGATCCCGGGGTCCTGGGATCAAGCCCCACGTCAGGCTCCTTGCACAGCAGAAAGCCTGCTGCTCCCTGTTCTCTGCCTGCCTCTCTGCCTACTTGTGCTCTTTCTATCTCTGTAAATAAACAAAATCTTAAAAAAAAAAAAAAATGCCATGCAGGTTTTGGTTTGGGAGACGTTAAACCCATAGACTTCTATCTGGTATATTTAGGTTCTGGAAGCAATTATCCTGTACTTCAGCGCCAGTGCCCAGTAAGAATGACAGAAACTAAAACAGGACTACAAACATACAATGCCTGTTACTGTTTAAGCGAATTAGCACCAATACTCAGTCATATTTGGCTACTGAGGTCAATGGTCACTTTGTATTTGAAGAGCAGAGCTCAAAGTGATGTTTCAGAAGCATCCACAAAGAACTCGGTGGGCTGTAAGGGTCTGAAATGGCAGATGTTGTGTCCCGATACAAGTACGTACGGAAGAGTTTCTGGGTTTCCTTCTTGATATGCGGACTGGAATTTAAATATTAATGAGATTAAGTATTTGGATAACTCTAAATAGAGTACAAATATTGTTCAGTTTGCCCCTAGAGTGAGAGGAATTCACTCCAAGAGGGAATCCTAGAAGAGCCAGGTGCTTTTATTTTCAAACAGAGATTTACATCTCCATTAGAAATAACTCAAATAAGAGAGGAAATGATAGAATGCAGTATCTGAGAGGTAAATAAAAAAATGAAAGAATAAAAATAAAAAGAGAGAGAGAAAAGACAGAAGAGGTCCTCGATTATAGTCACAGTCACACAGTGGTTTGGGGGTTTTGCATCTGGCAAGAAGTAGCCGATCTTTGTTTACACCAATGCAAAACCCCAGGAGAATACAGCACGCAGAATCCACAGGAACAATTTAGTCATACTTTTCAAAGTAGTTTAGTTTTCAAAAATCCACCTTCCTTAAAGGGAAAAACACCTTGAGAACCAGTTAGTGGTACGAAGGGCCAGGAGAAAAAGATTGTGCTCTGGCAGAAAGATTATTTTTTTGATTTCAGGTAAAAACCTAGGGCCAGATGCTAAAGTGGATGTTCCCCATGCTTATCTCCCCTTTGCCCTGGGGACAATGCAGTCTGTTACATTTGTATCTTCCAAATAGGGACGGGAACAAAGTCTCAAAACAATTTCTGTAAGACATAATCCTGAATCACAGAACAGGTGGCAATTTTCTGAAGAGTAACAGTGGACTACTGGAGCAGCAGCAGCAGAATAGAAAAATACTTTCCCTCTCTCTCTTGTTTTTTCTGGTTAATCAGATTTCTTGTGAGCAAAGCTTAGTCCTCGATCCTTTACACTGCAAAAAGTAAACAAGACAAATGGATACTAAACATTCACAATAAGGCTAAATTCATGATTGATGCCTCTTACTGTTTAAGATCAGCTATAAATATGCTGTCCAGTGGTTTTTAGTGGTGTGACTGTCTGACTCAGCAGACCGGTGTCAGGAAAGAAATTTACATAAATGGAAAGTGAAATCTTTCTTGGAGAAATAGGACTCTTAGAAACTGCTTAGGTAAGGAGATGCTCACTTACACAAACATGGATATACATATTAAACCTGTTCTCCAATATCTGCTTGAGCTTAAGTTATTGCCCATAAAGAAGCTAAGATGTTTGCTTTTAATTTCCAAAAAATCATTTCAGTTCCAATTTTACTTGGAATAAATTCTGCAAACAGAACTGTCATTAGGTATAAGAAGAATTATATCAAGCCGGTATCCACAAGCATGACCAAGACTCCTCTTTAAACCCAGCATAAGTCTAGATTGTAAAAATCCATTTTACAATCTAGATGGATTGGTCAAAGCTGACAAGCATGATACCAGATAACTCCAGGGTAACGGCCCCTGATCTCCAGGAATATGAACGGATGAGATGAAGCAGACTTCACTGCAAGGCAGTGGAGCACAAGATCTGAAGTCAGACGTCCCGGGTTCAAATCTTAGTTTAAGCAATTCCTGACTATGGCCAGGGGAGAGGCACTAAACTCTGTAATCTGCAATTTCCCTCTGAAGGAACGGCCCGATAATCATCCAGTGTCAATAGGAAGAATGCAGTTAGAGAACCCCCTAAAGTACTTACCACTGCACCTGGCATACATTAAGCGCTAAGCACACTGAAGGTTAATTGCTGCTGTTGTTATTATTACTATTACTCTCCTTTTGCTCCTGGTTCTGTGTCTCTGAGCCAGATGGGAGAGTTCGATAGACTGAATGATTGGCCCCCATGCTTCACCCTTCTCTGGACTCACACCTTTGCCATAGCCTTACCAGGGGTGGACTGTGTTTCTTTGGGCCTTGATCCTGGACTCACGCATGTGACTTGCTTTGGTCAGAGGTGCACGTGTATGTATATGTGTGTGCATGGAGGGGCAGTGTGCCAGGTTGGTGCCTGGGATTTAAGAGGCTTCACTCTTTGCTGCTGGCCCTCTGCCACCTCAGAGCATGAGAAGAACGTGTTCCGGCTACCTTGCTGGTCCAGGGAGGTAGGTGACGTACATGGAGGACACTAAGACTTGCGGACATAAGGAGTGACAAAGGCACAGCAGCCTGAATCCCAGCCCCTTGAGTTGTCCTGCAGAGCCTCAAGGGACATAAAGGCTCACTGACGTATGTTACTGAAATCTCGTCATTACTTAATATGCAAAAAAAAAAAAATAACTGATCTGAGGAGCACATTAAAAAGTTGTTTACTCACAATAAGTTTCTTATTTCCCAAGGAAAAAAGCATCAGCTCAGTGTCTAGGTCTGAAACAAATGTGGAATGACAAGTGAGAAGAGACAAGTGCTTTGACAAAGCCAGGACTGCTGGACCACAGATGCTCCTGGGAACTCTCCATAGGCCTTCTTGGCTTCTGTTTAGGGAGGGTCATGCGTGATTAACGTCGGATTATTTTTAAATGGCTAACATTTGTTGAAAGTTTATCATAGGCACTGTGCTAGACAATATGCATATAGTATCTCTCTTAGTCCTCTTCAGAGCACCAGGAGGAGGTTCTGTTAATTTTCCTCATTTTACAAAAGAGAAAACTGAAGCATATGAGACAAGTAACTTGTCCACATCGACAGCAGGAAGGAGTAGTCTGGGCAGGATTCAAACTCAGAAAGCTGAGATGATGGGGCGGGGGACAGCTGATGATAAGTACAAACATCTTTCCCCCCTCTCTAATCACTTTGCTGTTTTAATCACAGTATGTGTCTTAATTTAATGCATAGGACACTTGAATTAGATATTACCTATTATACACCCTCCGGGGACGAATAAATGGGAACAATACAGGTCATGTTCCTTGCCCCTATTCCCACATAGCTAGCAATGGTGTGGTGGTCAGAGCACATGGTAATGAAGCTGGATTTGAACCCAGGCAATCTAGCCAACCACTGAACTATGTTAATAGCTACGATCACGCTGCTCACCCCAATGTGTAAAGGCAGAATCACGTTCCTTCCTTTTTCTCTGAAAGTCTGTAAGCTTTTCCAAGTTCAAAGGCAAACGTGAATTCCTAGCACCATGGCTACCTTCAAGTGCTTATAATGTGATAAATGACCTTTAATTTACACTACAATCATTCTCAGGCTCCACTGAGATTTCATTCTTGCAAGAGCAATTTCCTTATTTGCTGCCTTCATGTTGACTTGTTTTTAGTTTTATTTTTCTGAGGGTATTTTGAGCTTCAACTCTTTCAGGTTAAAAATTCAGAGGAATCTTAACAAAGTAATAAAAGGAATGGAAGAAAGAGTATTGATTATGATGGGTTTAGAGAACAATGTCTAGGAAATAGAAGTAACCACACAGAGTGTGAAAACAGACAACTGTTGCCCAGATCTGTTCACTCATATACTTGCTCCATCTACAGGACAGCCTCGGGGTCTCAGGTCTCAGACAGTCCCTCCACCCAGTTCCCAAGCAAACGGGACACATGTTGAGCACCTTCACATGCAAACAAGCAGTCCTACTGACCTTGAAAGCAGCACCTCCATGGATGATGGATTTGATAAAAATTCCCAAGTCCGTTCCAGTTTCTCGAGATTTGTTCCCTTTCAAGCTCACCCCCAGACCAGCAGAACCTGAATCATTCAAGGGGATCTCGAAGGTGAGTTGCTCAGTTGTTTCCAGGGAGAGTGCATAGCAGTCTGGTTCTCCTTTCTGTTGAAGTATGCATGGAAAAAGTAAAGGGAAGAAAACAGATTAGTGTTTACACCCAAATGGCCTAACAGAGAGGCAACTGGCAAGACAGGGTGATTGGACCTCTAACAGGCTGGTCTTCTCTCTCAAGGAGGGGCCACCATCATGTCCGTGGGTGGTAGAAGAGTTTTGGGGAGTCATTATCTGCTGATGGTCAACAGAGAGGATCCTTTGGCTAGGTGGAGTCATGCCATTTGAAACATCCTGTAAATATCCGGAAACTCAGCAGAATAGTCTCAATAATCAAAGAGGCTGGATATTACTTAGGGGATCTTAGGTACTAGAAAAGACCATAGAGATAAGTCATCTTAATGCCTTCATTTTACAGATGAAGAAACAAAGCTTAGTGTAGAAACATGCTAAAATTTGGGGGAAATATTTGGCTTATATAATTTAAAATGTATCATTTACCATGGAAACAATGTTCATGATCAAGAATGTCAGTGGGATACAGAGCCCTGAAAAAAATGTTACCTTAAATTTACAGAAATGTGATTTATAATGAGTCTCACTGAATTAAACTTCACTTTGTCCCATTCATGCCTTAAGCTTTCTTCTTTGACAGTATAACTCAATGGCAACCAGATATTTGAATCTAACCAAAAATGATAATGCATGACAAACATTTGTGTCTTCTTTGCCGAATGTCACCTAGCCAAAGCACAGCTGTTTTAAAAAAAAATAGAATAACAGTACAGAGGCAACAGGCACACTTAGGGTTCAAGTTTCCAGGGAGAAGCAAAGGTTAATCATATTTGGCCCCTGATGTTTTCAAATATTCGGCAGTAGCAATGGAAAAGTGCTGCCTACATGATAACCTTTGCACGTGCCCCCTACTGCCTCCCCCATAAGCTTGCAGAAACATGAAAGTCAGCCACAGTGTTCAATCGGGAAATCTGAAAATGAGATAGCCCTAGAAACCTTCAACTCATGCTAGGTCGGTAGTTCCTTCCTCTCGGTAATTATGTCTAGAAACTCTCATCTTAGGGTCACTTTGAGGGACTCTTCTGTAAAATTGCATATTTTAAAAATTACTGTGAGTGTCTGAATGTCAGTCACCAAATAACAACTATAAAATCAGAAGTAGCAAAGAACCATAATTAAAACAAGATTAAGAGGCTGATCATTGCCAAATCCACTGACCTAGCATTTTCAACTCCTACCAAAATACAGAATGACCATGTCTACCTTCAAAGAAATAGTTCCTTCATTTAATTTCACTGTAAATAAAGCTAGTTATAAAAATTGGACAATAGGTGGTTTTAAAGAAATGAAACTTTAGTACTTGATATAATAAACCCATTACTAGTTAGTTCTTTTAACTAACTTATTGTATTATTATCTATGAAACATCCCATTATTTGATTCCAACTAGTTGTCTTTTTTCTCCTCCATGGGAATTCCATAGTTAAATACAAAATGTAAATTGTTAGCCTTCATCTTTGTCTTCCAGAATGTCCTATTTAGAATCCGTAACATTTGATAATCAGTTATGTTTCCAGGTCTCTCTGGGGTTTGGTTAATTTTAGTCTAATAAAGTTCCACTGAATTAAAGTACAAATTAAAGAACAGCTGTTCTGCCTAGAAGTTTGTGAATACCATTTTAGAGGAAGACTAGAAGCTTCTCTGACTTTTTATCCATTAGAAACAAAATGACATGAGGGCAAGTTTTGCTTGAGTAATATCTTCAAACCACTTTATTCTGTAATCAAATCCGATTTCTTTGGCAACTGTCTTTAATTAAGATTGACAATCACTATTTGTACCAACATCTTTCATTTATTACTTACATGGTAAAAAACAAAATAGAAACCAAGTGATATTATGGCTATCTTTTTCATTTGTGTGTATGTGTTATTTTATTTTTTAAAGTTTTTATTTTAATTCCAGTTAGTTAATATACAGTGCTCTATTAGTTTCAGGTATACAATATAGTGATTCAACATTTCCATACAGCACCCTGTGCTCATCACAACAAATGCCCTCCTTAATCCCCATCACCGATTTAACCCATCCCCACACCAACCTCTCCTCTGAACAAACCATCAGTTTGTTCTCTATAGTTAAGAGTTGGCTTCTTGGTTTATCCTTCTCTCTCTTTTTCCCTTTGCTCATTTGTTTTCTTAAAGTCCACATATGAGTGAAATCTATATGGTATTTGCCTTTTGTTTAGCATGATACTCTCTAGCTCCATTTACATCATTGTAATGCAAGAGTTCATTCTTTTTTGTGGCTCAGTACTATTCCATTGTACACATACACCATGTCTTTTCTATGCATTGAGCAGCTGATGGACACTTGGGCTGTTTCCATAATTTGGCCACTGTAGATAAAATTGTTATAAACACCAGGGTGCATGTATCATTTTCAATTAGTATTTTTGAGTTTTTTGGGTAAATACCTAGTAGTGCATCTACTGATCATAAGGTAGTCCTATTTTTAACTTTTTGAGTAACCTCCATACTGTTCTCCAGGGTGGCTGTACCAGCATTCATTCCCACCAACAGTACAAGAGGGTTCCCCATTTAAGTCCCTGATACCCAACAGCCAAAAGTAGAACAACAAAAACAATCTAGTAGTTAACAATGGTTCTAAGTGCTTTACATATATTAATGTACTTACTCTTCATAGCAGCCCTATGAGGAATATTATCACGCCCATTTTACAAAAGAGGAGACTGAAATGCACAGCAGATAAGTACCATGTTTACAGTCCATAAGACTTGACAGTGTTGGAGCTTTGTGAGGTCCAGGCAGTGTGCTTCCTGTGTCAGCCTCTTAACTGCCATGCTATGTCTCAACCTCTGTGACTTGACCTAGTCACAAGAAATCCCAAGACTGATTCCCACAATGACAGTAAGACACCATACAATTTCACGTTCTGTACTCAACTACAGTTCTGTTTTCTATCTTTCTTGCATTATATCAGGCTCAAGCCATAATTAGTAGATTCTAATAATAGCAAATTATTATTGCCATTATAGTAGTTAACATAGCCATTTCCTCTATTAGAAATAAATGTCCCTTTACCTAATGCACACTCACACAAAAATCAACATGCTGAGTGCTTTCCTTCAATAATCTTGGTTCAACAAAGAACTCTAAAAATTAAACTCAAATATTGCCAGACAACATTCTGGAGAAGAGGTAATAAGACCTCACAAATGCCCAAACGCAGGACCTTAGTGATATGACGATCCCAAAGGCAATGCCATATCTACATTTTGGATCCTCCCTTGCTTCCTATCTTTCAGACAAGAGCTCTTTCTGCACTGTGTTGGGAATATCCCTTGCTTTTTACACTCACAATTATCCAGAGGGGGAAAAGAAATTGAGATGTATGGCTGGCATAAAAAGGAAATCTTGTGAAATTCATTCATTTTTTTTTCTTTTCATTATTTCTTTTTCTTTGCCACTAGAAGCCATGTCTTTAGATACAAAGTCCATGAGGTTCCTCGAGCCAGGCCCAGGATGGATGCTCACATGTCCCTAGTGCATATGTCTTGGCTTAATGCTCTGGGACCCACCCAGGGTCAGCCTTTCAGGGTCCATAACTAAAGCTTTCTCAATCTCAGCACTACTGATATTTAGGGCCTAATAATTCTTTGTTGTGGAGCATTAAAGGACAGTCAGCAGAACCACTGGCTTACTACCTACTGGATACCAGTAGTACCTCCTTCCCCAAGTATGATAACCTCAAATGCCTTCAGATGCTGCCAAATATTTCCTGGGCTCAAAATCACTTCCAGTTGAAAATGACTGCCCTATACAGTCAACTTTAACTGCCAAGTACTGTCACATTTAAGGCAACTGCCAAGTACAGTCAGGTTTAAGGCAAGTAGGGTCCAGAGAAGTATTGGGGACTACAGTGTTGCCTGAAACACTGCAGTCCCCCAGAAAGGGGACTAAGTCTCAGGCTTACAGGTTCATGACTGACTGCTTAGCTGGTCATGGAACTGTGCACTTAGTTATGCCTTTGCTTATAGGTCTCTGGTTATATGGCAGCTAATTTTCTAGGGACAGAAATATGGTCTTTGAAAGATTAACAGAGTAATGAAAGTGATAAATATTGAATTTATTGATACATATACAAAATGCTGACTTTCACTAATATAACCTAGAAGAAATTTTAGCCTATCAAGTAGTGTTTGTTAGGTTAGTTATGCTTCTATGTATGCTGATTTGTACTTTTTAAAAATTTATTAAGAACCATAGACTTCTATAAAATAGTATTCACATAAAGACTTCTACTCATGTGAGAGTATAACATTAAGAATAATAATGTATGCATACAGTACATTTCAACTATATAACATATATACTACATACATACTGACACCTATCTATCTACCTATTACCTACCTGCCTCACTGCCCTGCCCCATCAATGTGCATATGTGTGTATGTCCACACAGGAAAAAAAAAAAAACTATAGTTATCTACTGGCACTGCAATATGGACTACAGTTTCCTTATTTATAATTTTTCTGTGTTTTATAAACTTTTATCCATCATTATAAAAAGATAAATGTTTTTGAAAGGAATTTATGACGGTATAAGAACCTTTTTCTGTATTATTGCACGTCCAACTAGAAAGACATAAACATATCTCTACAATGACACACATGCATGTTTACACATATGCATATTCTAATACTACTTATACTATATGTAATATGTATTGCCCTATAGTATATGCATTCTTTAAAACTAATTATATATAATGTTATATATATTCTCTCTATACATGCATGTGTGTTTAGGTGTACATGTATGTGTAGTACCTTTATATATCCCTCTTAGAGTCGCCAATGACTTTCATGTTACTAAATCCGATGGTCAATTGTCATCTTTTATCTTTCCTGATCTACAGGAGTATTAGACCAAATTGATGAAGTCCTACTTTTTGAAATATTTTTTTTCTTGGTCCTAGGACATCACTCTCTTATAGTTCATCTCCCACTTCAGGGTTCACTTCTTTGCAATTCCCTATGCTAATTCTTCCCCATTTCACCAGTCTTTAAATTTTAGTGTCCTAAGAATCATCTGATTTTATCTCTTCTTTCTCATCCTCATTTTTGAAGTTACCTCACCTAATTTCATGGTTTTAAATACCATTTGCATGCCCATGAGTCACAAATTCCTATCTCCACCTCTCTCCCCTAAACTAGACTCACATAACCAATTCTATAGTGATCAATTTTATTAGGATTTCTACCTTTAAATCATCATATCTAAATGGATCATCCCTTAAACCTGTTCCTCCTGAACAAGTAAATGAACTGTATTCTTTCAGACATTCAAGTAAGAGACTCAATGTCATTGTTGACTTCCTTCTTATCTCACACTCCATATCCAACTTGTTAGCAACTCCTGTCAGCTCTACTTTAGAAATACACTCAGGGCGCCTGGGTGGCTCAGTTGGTTAAGTGTCTGCCTTTGGCTAAGGCCATGATCCTGGGGTCCTGGGATTGAGGCCCATGTCTAGCTCTCTGCTCAGCCAGGAGTCTTGTTTCTCCCTCTCCCTCTCTCTGTCTCAAATAAGTAAAATCTTAAAAAAACAAAACAAAAACAAAACAAAACAAAACAAAACAAAACACACACACACACACACACACACACACACACACACACACACACAGAATTCTATCACTTCAACCATCTGGGCCACCACTGCTTCTCACCCAACACTCTGTACTAGTGTCTCCTTTCTGCCCCCCTGCCTCCACTTTTCTCATCTTCAGGATATTTCTCAACAGAGCAGCCAGAGTTGGTCCCATTAAAACAAATACTCAAAACCTTCTGGTAACTTCCCAGAGAAAATGCCAATGTCCTACAAATTCTAAGCTGAGTGCCCTGACTCTTCTCTCTGCTCATCTCTCCTACTACTTATCCTATGCTTACTGCACTGCCTTTCTTCTTTTCTTCAGGACCTCCTTCATCCTTCATGCTTCTGCCCTAAGACATTTGCATAACCTCTTATCTCTGATTTGAATACTCTTCTTCTAGATTCCTGCAGACCTCCTTCCATCAATACTTTCAATTCTCTGTTCAAATATCAATTTACTAGTGAGGTCATCCTTGACCATTCAGTTTCAGATTGCTTAAATGTCCTCTCAATATCACCTTACCCATGCCCACTATCCTACTTTTCCTCCACAGCACTTATCATATATTGTATACATGTTTACTTATTTTTTTAAGATTTATTTATTTATTAGAGAGAAAGGGCTTGGGGGGTAGAGGGAGAAGGAGAGAGTCTTAAGTAGACTCCATGTTGAGCATGGAGACTGATGCAGGGCTCAGTCTCTCAATCCCGAGACTACCACCAGGGCCAAAACCAAGGGCTGGATGTTTAACTGACTTCACCACCCATGTACTCCTGCTTATTTGTTTTTAATAGGGTCTCTTAAATGCAGGATTTTTTATATTATTCTGATTCTTTTTCCACCAACTTATTGCCAGTGCTTGAAACAATACAAGACACAAAAGCAGGCACTGGATAACTATCTATTGAATGAATAAATATATGTAGATAGATATACATGTTTATGTGTATGTCCAACAGTATGTGCTTGTGTATATGTACACATGTGTATCTAAATATGTATTTGTGGGTTATATGTATATACATGTAAATAAATAAACTGCTGGTATTACTTTTGATTCCTACCATTCCAGATTTCATTAATTTAAAGGTTTATACAAATTAATTCTTACATTAAAAATAACTAGAAAAAGCACAAAGTATCATAGTTTGAAGAAACCTTAAAAGTAACCTAGTCAAATTTCCCTTTTCACATAATGTTTCTAGTTCCTAGGAGAGATGATAACTTAACTCAGTTTCAGCATCAGATCCTCAACGAAGGCATCAAGAGGTGTCACTGCTACTAATGTGTGGTGAACACTGGACTGTTCATGGTTTTAAATTATAGTATGTACTTCCAAATCTTTAGTGAATATTGAAAACAGCAGTATTCATGGTACATTTCATCAGGTCTGGGAAGCACTGTGATCTAGCACCCAAACACACATTATCCATCTTTCTGTCTGTTTGCCTATCCATCCAAGCAAAAACATGTATGTTTTTATAAATGGAAGTTTCATGAGATAATACTTAACCAGAGTGGAACACATTTTAGTGATTGATATGCTATCTTATTTAATTTTTAATTTGATCACAATCTTCTACATTAATTTCATAATCCAATACTGGAACATATTTTCACTTGGGAAAATGCTGAAATTATTTATATGTGTGTGTATATATATATACATATATATGAATATATCTTATTTTTATTAAATAAAAAGATAAATGAAATATAAAACCATATGGCAAGCAAAATGTTAACTGTCTTGTCCTCCCTAATTTTCACAAGCCATTTTAATGTTTTATCCTAACCACCCTTAGCCTTAACTAATCCCTTAATCTCTTTTATGGAAACATTCTTTAAGATCTTATAGCTGCTGTTCCATCATTATCCTAATTAATTGTATTTTCCCTTCTGCCTCCCATCCAGTTATGTCTTTCCCTATTTTTCCATTCCCTCATTATGTTCTGTGTAATACTATCTCTATTCCCAAGCACAGTGAATAACCTGTTAGAGCTGGAATGTAGAAATGAGATTGGTCCATTCTGGCCTGAGTGACAAGAGTCACTCTTTGCAAACCTAGTGATCCAACAAATTTTAATCGAACATCTTGTATGTCCTCAATACTATAATATGAACTGACCAGTATACATAGAATATAATTAGCAAAAAGTTTACTGAACAACATGGGAGGGCCCTTCTGTTTTGTTCACAGTATTACCTGCAGAGGAAGAGTAGAATTTAAGAATAGGAAAGAAGAGAGGGAAGGAGGAAGATGGCAGAGGAGTAGGAGACCGAGGTATCATTGGGTCCCAGAAGTTCAGATAGATAGTTATCAAACCAGCTAGAACACATACAAACTCAATAAGAGATCATAGAGAAGAAGAACAGCAACTCTAGGAACAGAAAAGTGACCACTTTCTGGAAGGTAGGACGTTTGGAGAAGTGAATCAATCCCAGGCGACATTTGGGAAGACAGACTGCAGGGGGAGGGGCCAGGTCCCGGGAAGCAGTAGAGCAGGGAAGCACAAAGTCAGAACTTTTAGAAGGCTGCTCCACTGAGGGATATGGCCCCAGAGGCTAACTGGCAGGTGGAGCCCTCACTGGGACAGTGTGATCTCAGGACCCATGGGGTCACAGAAGGACCTGGGGTGCCTGGGCGTGGCAGAGGGTGTGGGGAAGCCAGCTGCAGGGATGGAGCCAAGGAGTGGGCTCTCAGCTCGGGCTTACCTTAAACCAAGATTTGAGGCACAGTCTGGCCACTGTTATTCAAGCAGGGACCCCGTAAGTTGGCAGATCCAGGGAGGCACCCCTCTTCCTCCACTGGAAGGAGCAGCCCAGCAGTGCAATGCAGGAATCTGCTGGGTTTGGAGACTCCAAATGGGGCCAAGCACCAGAGATAGAAATGCTCGGTCACAGGCTGGGTGAGCACGAGTGCGATGGGAGACCAGGGAAACAGGCATGACTGACTGTTTTTCTCTGGGGGCACACTGAGGAGTGGGGCCCTGAGCTCTCGGCTACTCTGGGCTGGAGACTGGGAGGCCACCATCTTCATTCCTATCCTCCAAAACTATAAGGAAAGTGTTGAGGGAACAAAAGATCCTGAAAGCGAACTTGAGCAGATTGCTTAGCCTGGCCCCTGGCAAGGGTGGGGCACTTCCACCCCCAGCAAAGACATTTGGGAAACAATACAGCAAGACCCTCTCCTAGACTCTCCTAGAAGATCAGCGAGAACATCCAGCCAAGGCCAAATTCACTGATGAATGAGAACTGCGAAACTTCAGATCTAGGGGAATGTATCATGTAGAATTCATAGCTTCCCCCCCCCCCATGATTCCTTATCCTTTCAAAGTTAAATTTTTTTAAAAAATTTTAGCTTTTTCTTATTCGATTTTTAAATTTTTTCTCTTTCCTATTTCAACTTTTTTTTTTTAAACTATTTTATCAATACCTTTTTTAAAAAGATCTTTTTTAGGGGTGCCTGGGTGGCTCAGTTGGTTAGGCACTGCCTTTGGCTCAGGTCATGATCCTGGAGACCTGGGATTGAGCCCCACATTGGGCTCCTTGCTCGATGAGAAACCTGCTTCTCCCTCTCTCGCTCCCTCTGCTTGTGTTCCCTCTCTCGCTGTGTTTCTCTCTGTCAAATAAATAAATAAAATCTTTAAAAAAATCTTTTTAAATTTTCATTTTTATAGTCATATTCTATCCTTTCATTGTATTTAAGCTTATTTTTTGTATACATATAAGTTTTTCTTTCTTTAAAATTTTGGGTAACAGTTTCTTCTAATACATCAAAATATACCCTAAATCTAGCTCATTGCTTTGCTTTAGTCTCCAGCCTCATCATATTCTTTCTCCCTTTTTTGTTTTTTTTTTCAATTGACTTCTTATCAATTCCTTTTTTAAAATCTTTTTTAGTTTTCATCTTTACAGTCATATTTCATCCCTTCATCATGTATACCTTATCTTTGTACATATATAAGTTTTTCTTCCTTTAAAATTTTGGGAAGCAGTTTCTTCTAACAGATCAAAACACCCCCCAAATCAAGTGTGCAGCTCTGTTCTATTCACCACTTTAATCATACATATATAGATAGATAGAAAGAGGTGGATATAGATATAGATTTTTTTCCTTCTCCCCCCATTTTCAGATCTCTTCTGATATGGTTAGTGAATATTTTTCTGCAGTTGTCATTACCATTTTAGTATTTTGTTCTCTCATTCATCTATTCTTATCTGGGTAAAATGACAAGATGAAAAAATTCACCTCAAAAAAAAAAAAAAAGAACAAGAGGCAGTATTGATGGCTAGGGACCTAATAAATAGAGACATTAGTAATATGTCAGGACTAGAATTCAGAATGATGATTATCAAGGTGCTAGCTGAGCTCAAAAAAAGCATGGAAAATACCAGAGAATCCCCTTCTGGAGAAATAAAATCCCTTTCTGGAGAAATAAAAAAACTAAAATCTAAAGCTATTAATGAGGTGCAATAAAAAATGGAGGCTTTTATTGCTAGGATAAATGAGGCAGAAGAGATAATTAGTGATCTAGAAGACCAAATGATCAGAAATAAAGAAGCTGAGAAAAAGAGAGACAAACAACTACTGGACCATGAGGGGAGAATTTGAGAGATAAGTGATACCATAAGATGAAACAATATTAGAATAATTGGGATACCAGAAGGAGAAGGGGGGGCAGAAGGTATATTGGAGCAAATTATAGCAGAGAATTTCCCTAATTTACTGAAGAGAACAAGCATCAAAATCCAGGAGGCAGGGAGAATCCCCCTCAAAATCAATAAAAATGGGTCCACATCCCATCATCTAATAGTAAGACTTACAAGTCTCAGTGACAAAGAGAAAATCCTGAAAGCAGCTTGAGAGAAGAGGTCTATAACATACAATGGTAGAAATACTAGATTGACATCAGACCAATCCGCAGGCCAGAAAAGAATGGCATAATATATTCAGAGCACTAAATGAGAAAAATATAAACCCAAGAATACTATATCCAGCTAGGCTGTCATTGAAAATAGAAGGAGAGATAAAAAGCTTCCAGGATAAACAAAAACTAAAATAAGTGGCTAACACCAAACCAGCCCTACAGGAAATATTGAAAGGGGTCCTCTAAGCAAAGGGAGAGCCTAAAAGTAACAGACTAGAAAGGAACAAAGACAATATATAGTAATAGTCACCTGAGAGGCAATACAATGGTATTAAATTCATATCTTTCAATAGTTACCCTGAATGTTAATGGGCTAAATGCCCCCAATCAAAAGACACAGGGTATCAGAATGGATAAAATAATAAGACCCATCGAAATGCTGCTTCCAAGAAACTAATTTTAGACCCAAAGACACCTCCAGATTTAAACTGAGGGGGTGGAAAAAAATTTACCATGTTAATGGACATCAAAAAAAAGCCGGGGTGACAATCCTTATATCAGACAAATTAGATTTTAAGCCAAAGACTACAGTATGAGGAAGGATATTATATCATACTTAAGGGGTCTTTCCAACAAGAAGATTTAACAATTTGAAATATCTATTTCCCTAACATGGGAGCGGTCAATAATATAAAGTAATTATTAACTAAATTGAAGAAACACATTGACAATAATACAATAATAGTTGGGGACTTTAACACCTCCCTCACGGAAATGGGCAGATCATCTAAGCAAAAGATCAACAAGAAAATAAAAGCTTTAAATGACACACTGGACCAGATGGACGTCACAGATATATTCAGAACATTCCATCCCAAAGCAACAAAATAAACATTCTTCTCTAGTGTACATGGAACATGCTCCAGAATAGATCACCTCCTGGGTCAAAAATCAGGTCTCAACCAGTATCAAAAGACTGGGATCATTCCTTGCATATTTTCAGACCTCAATGCTTTGAAACTAAAACTTCACCACAAGAGGAAAGCTGGAAAAAACTCAAATACATGGAGGCTAAAGAGTATCCTACTAAAGAATGAATGGGTCAACCAGGAAATTAAAGAAGACTTAAAAATAATTCAAGGAAACAAATGAAAATTAAAACACAACTGTTCAAAATCTTTGGGATAAAGCAAAGGTGGCCCTAAAAGGAAAGTATATAGTACTACAAGCTTTTCTCAAGAAACAAGAAAGATCTCAAGTACACAACTTAACTACTACACCTAAAGAAGCTGGAACAAGAACAGTGAATAAACCCTGAACCCAGAAGGAGAAGAGAAATAATAAAGATCAGAGCAGAAATCAATGGAATAGAAAAAACAAAAGAACAGTAGAACAAATCAACAAAACTAGGAGCTGGTTCTTTGAAAGAATTAACAAGATTGATAAGCTCCTGGCCAGACTTATCAAAAAGAAAAGAGAAAGGACCCAAATTAACAAAATAATGAATAAAATGAGAGAGATCACAACCAACACCAAAGAAATACAAACAATCATAAGAACATATTATGAGCAACTATACACCAGCAAATTAGACAATCTGGAAGAACTAGATGCATTCCTAGAGACATATAAACTACCAAAATTGAAACAGGAAGAAATAGAAAACCTGAACAGACCTATAACTAGTAAAGAGATTGAAGTAGTCATCAAGAATCTCCAAGCAAATAAGAGCCCAGGGCCAGATGACTTCCCAGGGGAATTCTCCAAACATTTAAAGAATTAATACCTATTCCCCTGAAACTGTTCCAAAAAATAGAAGTGGAAGGAAAACTTCCAAACTCATGAGGCCAGCATTACTTTGATTTGAAAACCAAGAGCCCATCAAAAAGGAGAATTACAGACCAATATCCTTGATGAACATGGTTGAAAAAATTTTCACCAAAATACTAGCCAATAGGATCCAACAGTATATGAAAAGGATTATTCACCATGACCAAGTGGGATTTATTCCTGGGCTGCAAGGTTGGTTCAACATCCACAAATCAATCAATGTGATACAGTACATTAATAAAAGAAAGAATAAGAACCATATGATCCCCTCAGTAGATGCGGAAAAAGCATTTGACAAAGTATAGCATCCTTTCTTGATCAAAACTCTTCACAGTGTAGGGATAAAGGGTACATACCTCAATATCATAAAAGTCATCTATCTCATGGATCGGAAGAATAAACATTGTCAAAATGTCTATACTGCCCAGAGCAATCTATACTTTCAATGCCATTCCAATCAAAATTCCACCAACATTCTTCAAAACGCTGGAACAAACAATCCTAAAATTTATATGGAGCCAAAAAAGACCCCGAATTGCTAAGGTATTGCTGAAGAAGAAAAGCAAAGCTGGGGGCATCTCATTACCTGACTTCAGGCTTTATTACAAAGCTGTGATTACCAAGACAGCGTGGTATTGGCACAAAAACAGAGAAATAGACCAATGGAACAGAGTGGAGAGTCCAGATATGGACCCACCAATCAATGGGCAAATCATCTTTGACAAAGCAGGAAAAAATATCCAGTGGAAAAAAGACAGTCTCTTCAATAAATGGTGCTGGGAAAATTGGCAGCTACATATAGAAGAATGAAACCAAAGTTGGTGGTATCACGATTCCAGACTTCAGGCTCTATTACAAAGCTGTAATCATCATGACAGTATGGTACTGGCATAAAAATAGACACAGATCAATGGAACAGAATAAAGGGCCCAGAAATGGACTCTCAGTTCTATGGTCAACTCATCTTTGACAAAGTGGGAAAGAATGTCCAAAGGAAAGAAGACAGTCTTTTCAACAAATGGTGTTAGGAAAATTGGACAGTCATATGCAGAAAAATGAAACTGGACAATTTACTCACACCACACACAAAAATAGACTCAAAATGGATGAAAGACCTCAATGTGAGACAGGAATCCATCCAAATCTTTGAGGAGAACACAGGCAGCAACCTCTTTGACCTTAGCTGCAGCAACTTCTTCCTAGAAACATCGCCCAAGGCAAAGGAAGCAAGGAAAAAAATAACTACTGGGACTTCATCAAGATCAAAAGCTTTTGCACAGCAAAGGAAACAGTCAACAAAACCAAAAGACAAATGACAGAATAGGAGAAGATATTTGCAAATGACATATCAGATAAAAGGCTAGTATCCAAAATCTATAAAGAACTCCTCAAACTCAACATCCAAAGAACAAATAATCCAATCAAGAAATGGGCAGAACATGGATAGACATTTCTCCAAACAAGACATCCCAATGGCCAACAGACACATGAAAAAGTGTTCAACATCACTGGACATCAGGGGAATACAAATCAAAACCACAGTGAGATGCCATCTCACACCATTCAGAATGGCTAAAATTAACAAGTCAGGAAATGACAGATATTGGTGAGGATAGGGGGAAAGGGGAACCCTCCTACACTGTTGGTGGGAATGCAAGCTGGTGGAGCCACTCTGGAAAACAGTATGGAGATTCCTCAAAAAGTTGAAAATAGAGCTACCCTATGACCCAGCAATCATACTACTGGGTATTTACCCTAAGATACAAAGGTAGTGATCCTAAGCAGCACGTGCACCCAAATGTTTATAGCAGCAATGTCCACAATAGCCAAACTATGGAAAGAACCTAGGTGTCCATCAATAGATCAATGGATAAAGAAGAACTGGTATATATAGACAATGAAATACTATGCTGCCATCAAAACGAATGAAACCCTGCCATTTGCAATGACATGGATGAAACCTGAGGGTATCATGCTGAATGAAATAAGTCAATCAGAGAAAGACAATTATCATATGATCTCTCTGATATAAGGAATTTGAGAGACAGGGTGGGGGGTCATGGGGATTAGGGAGGGAAGAAATGAAACACGATGGGATCAGGGAGGGAGAAAAACCATGAGAGATTCTTAATCTCAGGAAACAAACTGAGGGTTGCTGGGGGGTAGGGAGGGAGGGATGATAGGGTGGCTGGGTTATGGACATTTGGAGGGCATGTGCTATGGTGAGTGCTGTGAATTGTGTAAGACTGATGATTTATAGACCTCTACCCCTGAAGCAAACAGTATATTATATGTTAATTAAGAATAGGAAAGAAGAAACAGAGGAATCTACATAATTGGACCTTGGGAGATATCCTAACCATTTTTATTAAACAAATATCAAAAACAATTATTTTGTGTGAGAAGTGAAAAGGGAGGAGGAAGATGGATGATTTGTGAGGCATCTATATTATTTGCTTAAGAGTATTCCAAATAAGGCCATGTATGGAATCACAAATGTTCTTGTAGTGCAAAGAAGTACCTGATTCACTCATGCAAGTTGTAAAAACCCAGTCTCCCAAAGCCAGGGGGAATCCACCAGGGTGCAGGACCAGTGTTCAACTTCTCAGAAGCCCAGGTCAGACTTTAGGGCATTCATGCTTAAACTTTGATGGCCCTCATTTCATTAAATGCTGTGCTCTTGGCTCTGCACAAGCAAGCTCTGAATGTCTTCACCTCGCCTCCCAAGTGTGTCATTCGTCTGTGTTATGAGCAGCTTACTTTATCCAAGAATTATGACTCCTATTCAGTCATTTTGTCAATCACCAAAACTCAAACAAGAGGGCTTTAAGGAAAAAAAAAATATATATGTATTCATTTTTATATGTAATATATTATATATAATATAAATAATATATAATATTACATATACTTATATACAATATATATAATATAAGTATTATATATATGGTATATATATAATATTACATATAAAGCAAAAGCCATACCTGGAAATTCTGTCAGGATATTTTGTAATAAGATTAAGTACTGTTAACTTTTGGCTAAGTAAATTCTAAGGAATTTGAGGTAATTTAAAACTTTTGTTATAGCTAAATAAATTTTCATAACAATGAAAGGATCAGATATGTGCAAGACACTTAATTTTCTGAATTTTTAACATTTTCTGAAAAAGTCATACATGGGTAACTATTATGAGCATGAAAGGGTTTTGGTCAATTGAATTACATAAAATTCAGAATGTGAATAATCATCCTCGAGTAGGGATAATAAAAGGCTCCTTCCAACAGCTGGGAGGCATCCTATTTTAGATTGTACTTTTCAGAGAATAAAGAGAGAACAGCAAGAGATGAGCAGGCACATGCAAAGATAAATGGTGATCCAAGGATGATCATCTTAATAAAGGTAAAGGACTTTCCCCCAACTGTTGCTAATATATAAATGAAATCAGCAGAACTTTGGGTGATTTATAAATGGATAGATTATCTTTTAAAGTCTTTTGCTCTCTGGGCAGTACAGACAATTCACAAGGATGAGTCAGAGGCCATTCTGCAGATAACTGGAAAATCTTCTGAATCACACTATAGGTTATTGATAATTAACCCAATCAATGGGGAAAACTTCTTAAATGCAGGTTATGGATAGCTCGATTATCAACATATTAAGTATATGACCTTATGTGATCTCCTTAAGTAAATATTCATCCATTTTCAAATACTTTATAACTAAAGACCTGAATGAAGAGAATCCTACAAAATGTCTATAACTGAGATACTTTTTTCAAGTTTTTTGATATCCATTCTTTAGAAAAGATGAGGAAAGAACCTATCGAACACAAGTGCTGACTTCTGACTGCACTTACTAAAAGACAATTTTCTTGGGGCTCCTGGGTGGCTCATTCATTGTCTGCCTTCTGCTCAGGTCATGATCCCAGGGTCCTGGGATCGAGCCACACATCGGGCTCCCTGCTCAGTGGGAAGCCTGCTCTCCCTGCTTGTGTTCCCTCTCTCACTATGTCTCTATCAAATAAATAAAATCTTTAAAAAAAAGACAGTTTTCTTAAAGTCAATGATTAATCTAATACCAGAAAACAAATGTCAAAAAATGGCCATTCTTCATAAGTCTGCTCAATATAAAAATACCTTAATGTAATACTAAGAGTTTAAAACTAACAGAAGTGTAATAGCTATCTTCCCCCCCCTACTTATGGTATATATACTCGAAAGATCAGAAAATTCTACTGTTTAGTAAAACTGGTAAAACAAAACAAAACAAAACGCTGTTTTTTCCTTTTTCCGATAAGCAAGAAAGAAATGAATATAATATATTGTGTCATGAAAAGTGGTATAAATGAACATTTTACAATTCAGACAGCATGGATTCTTTATAAAACTATAGGGGGAAGCAATAAGTCCTTTTTGTTTTGTGTTTCTTCTTTCCCATTAAAAGTGAACTAGAAACCTGATTAAAATGTCATAAACCTTTTATAGACAATCATTCAGTGTTTAAAATACAAGAATACACACTTTTACATGAGTATAAGATTTAAGAACAAACAATACTATTGTAATAATTTAATATTCTAAAAAGGAAGCATAGAGGCCTGATTCTTAGAGGAGCAGAACTATTTGAAAAGCTGGAATCCTAGGTGGAATACTTCTAGTATCTTTGCCATCCTAAATAGTCTGCCAACCTACCCTACATTTAATGGCTTTAAAAGACAACTCAATTATCCAGTATAAAAGCTGGACATAAATTAAAAATATGAAGCAATTCATGGAAGGGAGCTCACCAGTTATGGGGCCTCTTCCCCTCACAGCATGACCACTGCTTAGGAAGGGGTAGCAACTCACTGCATTGGAGGTGCCCTCTGACCCCAAGACCGTCCGTCCATAGGTGGCTAGTGTTTGCTGTGAAGGTCTGGTCTAAGGCCATGCCCAATCAGAGAGGGTTTTAGAAACCAAATATTACAGCCAAATTGGTTCCTTCTAAGACACAGGGTCACAGTCATTGCTTGTGAGGACAAATACCCTGATAGTTTATATTATGAAAAATTCTAGGGAAAAGATTTATTTTAGGACTACTTTTAAAAGGTTAATACATATTACCTAATTCACTTGATCATGGGATACACCTTTGCATGAGTATATTAGAGGAAAAGTATTCCCCACTTCACTTAAAGATGTGTTGCTTTAGAGAACACAGGGAGGATCACAGTAGCAAGGAATGGAGCAGAGAACAGAGAAGGCTCAAGAGAGAAATCTTGTAGGACATGAACAATGTCCTAGAGATACCACATAGCCTCATGGTTAAGCTTTCCAGGTCCATTACTTCTGTGTCACGCTGCTGTGTATATTCCATATGTCACAATTCGCATCCTCCATGACAGAGTATCATGGAAGGAAAGCACAGACTAAGGCCAGGCTACTAAAGATATAGAACAAGTATGTTCTGGAGCCCTTAGTCTGTAAAGGGGGAAGAAAAATTCACTCCTTCCTTGTGAGGAGTGAATTTATTTTTATTTTTAGTTTTTAGTTTTGGATTGGGAGAGATTTCTACAGATAGTTTAAAGACAATGGATTACAGGTTTTCCCCTACCCCCACTGGGATTTTAGAAAGTCACAGAATAAGAAAACTAGCCAATAGAGTAAAAGTATAAAAATTTTCTAAACCTACCATTCTGAGTATGTGTGTCATTATTTAGGGCACAACTCTTTTTTTTAAGTTATTTATTTTATTTTTTCAGTGTTCCAAGATTCATTGTTTATGCACCACACCCAGTGCTCCATGCAATACGTGGCCTCCTTAATACCCACCAGGCTCAACCATCCCCCCACCCCCCTCCCTTCCAAAACCCTCAGTTTGTTTCTCAGAGTCCAAAGTCTCTCATGCTTCGTCTCCCTCTCTGATTTACCCCAGTTCACATTTCCTTTCCTTCTCTTAATATCCTCCTTGTTATTCCTTATACTCCACAAGGAAGTGAAACCATATGATAATTGACTTTTTCTGATTGGCTTATTTCATTCAGCATCATCTCCTCCAGTCCCATCCATGTTGATACAAAAGTTGGGTATTCATCCTTTCTGATGGAGGCATAATATTCCATTGTATATATGGACCATATCTTTTTTACCCATTCGTCTACAACTCTTTTAGTAAATATAATAGAGCTTTCTTTCCAACTCAAGAATTCTAAAGGCAGAGATTATGTCTCCAAAACCTTCATTTTCTTTCAAAGACTCAATAAATGTTCTTCCGCCTTGAGGCACAGAACTCTGGTGTTTATTAAATTATGCTATAATGCAGTGACAGTACTACCACAGCCTCTCAAGAAAGTGGGGGCTGGAGGAGGGGGTAATTTGTTGGTAAAGGCTTTAAGAAAATAAAATGATATAAATATAGCCATTTTAACCCTATCCTTCATCTGATGTTTGAGTTGTATCTAATGAGATTCTAGCTGGAAACCAATCTCCTTTAGAACACTATCAGTGATAAACAATCCTAAATTCCAAATATAGATTGAGAAATCTCAGTAGGTAGTAACCACTTTAAATTCACAGTACATGTTATGTTTACTATTATAATGAGAATATTCTTATCATACATATAATATGCCCTTTATATATGTAGATGAAGACATAATTTGCATTTTATTTTAATTAAATCAATTACTCTATTAAAATTAATTTTCAGATAAAACTGACTTTAAAATAAGACGTCATTTATGTTCTGTAGAGTATGAAAAATCCATCAAAATTAAAATGTGGCTATATCTTCCCTATCCCCACTACAACAAGCAAATTGGGGAGAAAGGAAACCTACAGATATGTGAGCCAGAAATAAATGCCTTATTGTTCATACCCCAATTTGAGCATGGTTTGTAATGCAACATTCTGTGACAGCAATGGATTGATACACTTTTCCCCATTAATTAACTCTGGGTAGGTTTCCTTTCTCCCTCTACCTTGGGAGACTCATACAGACCTAGAAGCTACTCTGAAATAGAGACTATACACTTTTCACCATTAATTAACTCTGGGTAGGTTTCCTTTCTCGCTCTACCTTGGGATACTCATACAGACCTAAAAGCTACTCTGAAATACAGACTATAGGGTGGTATCTTAGTCCATTTGGGTCACTGTCACAATACTGCAGGTTGGGTGGCTTATAAACAAGAGAAACTCTTTTCTCATAGCTCTAAAGGCTGAAAGCCCAAGATCCGGTGCCAGCATGATCAGGTAAGGGTTGTTTTCTGGATCAAAGACTTCTCCTTTTATCCTTATGTGATGAAAAGGTCTAGGGAGCTCTTTTTAAGGCATTAATCCCATTCATGAGGGTTCCACCCCCATGACAAAATTGCCTCCCAGAGGCCTCCCCTCCTGAATGCCATTAACTTGGGGATTAAGATTTCAACATATGAATTTTGGGAGACACACCAACATTCAGACCATAAAAGATGGATGAATATATGTGTCAGTAGAAAATGTGATACCAAAGGAGGGGAAAGAGATGAGTAAAAAAACCAAAAACCCTATGATCTATCATTAACCTTTGGTGTCTCCCATATATATATATATATATTTATATATATATTAATATATATAAAATCACTCAGTTGGAGGATAGGATTATTGGTCTCAACTCACTTCCAAATAGTAAAGGTAGAGGAAGTTGGTAGCCTAGGTCTGGGAAGATCCCTCTCCCTACATCCCTCCACTGTTCCTGCCAGGTTCTTAAAAGGGGCTGTTCAGGTGGCTCCAGGGTCTGAGATAAATGGCTTACACTACTGAATACTGCCTTCCACTTGACATTTTTCTTCTTCAGCATTTGTCTTCCAAATGATCCTTTCCCTTCCTGTTTTTCTATATATAGAAAAGCAGGACAAGGGTAAGGGAGTAATTTCTATGGCCTTAATTCCTGTAAAATTAGTGTGTAATTACAATAAGTTTAAAAGTTCAGCACACTTCCAATCAGTATTTCTCCAGCTTTGGTTGAGCAGGACTTCTTTCTTCCCTGAACTAATGGATCTTCATTTTCTAACAAAGTCAAGTATGCATCAAAGACTAAACAAGGACTATCTCACTTCATGCCTAAGGAACTTTTTAAAATTAATCAATTACAGCACCATTTTCTTTCTTTGCTGATACATGAAAAAGGAAGACTCATCCAAGTACAGTGAGTGAATCTTTTCAGTCAAGCATTTTCCTGATAGTACAAACCTACAATTTTTATGAAATGAAGTTAAGCATAAGAAAAAAAAAAGCTTTATTTTTATGTGTATGTGTGTCTATATCAAGCACAGAAATTATTTTCACCTCAAAAGAAATTTTACAGTTAAGGTATAATGGAAAAAAAGACTCTTTACTTAATATCTCCAAACAGTGATTTTGTGTCTGCAGCATATAAGACACCTGGTCCTTCCCTGATTTTATCAGTAAGAAAACAATTTGCCCTCCTCTGAACTTCATTTTACTTTCTTTTTCCCATTCTTATGATTCTCATCACTTTTTCTATTCTTATTTTCTGGCCTGTCTTAACTCCACTCTATCACTGTGATCTCATCAAAGGCAGGAATTATGTTTAATTCAACTTTGAACCCAGTTTAGCATCCAGCTCAATGCATACATATAAAAAAAATAATTGTAATAGGATGACTTCATAAGTTATTTTGTTGATACTTCTCTGCCACAATGCCCTTTTCTGACGCAATGGAATTAAAAGGGCAAAAACTCAAAAAAGTGACTTGCATTATAAAATCATATTTTTGTGTTGTGTCTTGAATCTATAAAATCATATTTTTAACATTTCCAGCCTAAAGTTTTTAGCATGTTTGTTAGATGGAACTAAAATTAATTAATTAAATATCACAAAGAGCTTCTCTTATTTAGAAGGGTTTCTTTCTACCTAAAGCTCATTTCTCTCCTCCCACTTTGACGCTCACTGGTAAACTCCAATTTACCCATCGAAACACATCTCAGTTGTCACCTGCTTTTTATGGCTGGGCCTTCATCTGGGTCTGTTTAGCACTATATATATAATAATCATATTATATTATGGCTATTTGTTATTATATGAACCTTTAAAGACCTCAAGGACAACAAGGATCATGTCATTTATTTTTATACCACCAACACCTATCCCAGTGCATGTCTGAGAACAAATGTATGGTAAATATTGAAGAGTATTGCTGATAAGTGTTGGATCAGTTAATTCTCCCATTGTAGTTCAACATGGGCCACAGCTCATTAATATAAAAAAAATTTAAGAACTGCTATTTAAGTTCCAATAATAAGGCCATTATCACCATGACCACCATCACCAAGAGGAATTTTGGAATGTTAGGTAGTGCATTTGGGATACGCAGAGCAACAAATTCCCCTTCTTCATTTTCTACATTGCTAAGCTTAACCATGACCTGTTGGCACACTGATGCCTATGAAGGGCTGAGCTATGCAAGAAAATAGCTCACAAATGTTTCTAAGAACTCACATTTATTTTGGCTCATCTGATCACCATATCCGCTCTTGAGTTTTGATATGCAGTGGAGTAAATCTGTCATTCGCTTCTACTTTATTATGACAGCTGGTGCTATTTGGCAACTACTCTGTTCAAATTAACCCCCCCATAGCAATTTTTCACATTTAAAACAAAGATCGTGTCTCTATCAACTCCTAAACAATTGGTGAGAGGTTTAAATTCACTTACTGAGTGACTTCACTTACCCTAAATAAAAGTGAAAAGCAAATAACCCAAAAGTTGCTTTGACAGTTTTTGTTTGTTTTACTAAATTGGGCAGTGTTGTATACAAACACCGAATCAAACACTCTCAATGCACTTGGTATCTCCCTGTCTTTGTTTTTCAAATCCACTGCATATTAGGCATGGGTAATCCAGAATATTTTTTTATATGCTATTTGACTTGAAAGAAGAATCAAAGTCATAATTCAAATACGATAAAGACTGCTAGAAAAGACACCTGACCAATTACTTTCTGGTTAAGGCAGCCCTTGATCCTAGGCTTTGTCTCTGTCAATGTAGAGTTCATCCCATTATTTTAGCCACATCAAAAGTAGGGCATTCATTGGCTAAACAAACATGCATGATTTATAAAGGCAGCCATATTTTAGTGATATAAAGCAAGCTGTCTAGTGTTTAATGGAGACTGTATGTTCAGATATCCCTTCAAGTAATTTCTTTACTCTGTTACACTGGAGAAGGGAAACCCAACCTACCAAAAATCAAGCTGAGAAACATAAAGAATTAAAAAAAAATCTAGAATTATGAATAAATGCAACTTATTTCATAACATGTTGTAACAACAGAGAAGGAATACATCAACTTTAACCATTCTTCAGCCTATCAATACATGTTGTGCTCTGCCTCGATCTCTAACTTCCAAAAAAAATATCTGTATTAGCAGAAAATTCAACTGCAACTTCCTAAAAAACATGAATGGTGTTCTAAGAACATTATGTATGAGCCAAAGTTCACTTTTTCCCTCCTAACATTTTATTAAATAATTCCCCCATCTTCTCTTAAAGGAAAGCAGATTTGGGAACTTAAAATAAATGGAATGGTCTTCCTTCTACTTCCTTCACTCTCTGGTTTGAGGTAATTAATGTCTACTCAATACCACGCTCAATCATGTTTCCCCTGGGACAGTACTTTCAATTAAACCTTTTATTTCATCCAGGAATGCCTGGTCTCATTGACCACTACACTTTTTATCTGTGGATTTATGATAATCTAATGCACATCTCTTCACAGGCAGAATGGCCTTATGAGTCCTTATTGTTCTGATGCCAGAAGAGAAGTGAAAAACAAAATTAGCTCCTGTGGAAGCCAGGAAGGAAACCACATTTGTTTAACCCAGTGAGAGGCCTTTCACTACCTGCCCAATGGCCTTGACCATCACACTGCCCTGGCCTCTCAATGTGCAAGCTGCCCTTGCCTGGCTGCTCCAGTCTGATAAGACATGCCAACTCCCTTGAGAGCTACTGGACGCTGAGGGGTGAGAGGCAACGCCATCCTCCGGTTACATTTTCAAAGGGTTGTGAAGGAAGTCCGACATTTACGTGCTAGTGCTATTCTTTTCCGTAAGAAACCCTACAGGTTAAAAAGAAACCTCTGAACTACTATCTGACAGCAAAGGCTGGGCTTTTTGAAAAGTAAGCAGCTAGCTTGTTTGGAGCTGTGTGCCTTTACTTTCTTTCCAGCTAGGACCCACATGATTTGGTTTCTATTTCAGAAGTACACAAATTATAGTGACATGTTATTAACTTAACCACCATGAGAAATTACATATATTTTTTTTTACAGTCATACTCTGTTATGCAGCTGAAGACAAGGCTGGATCTAGTGTACTTCTATCTCTTCGTGATATGGGGAATAAGTCACTGTTATGTAAATCCTCAAACACAAGTTCAGCAGCCTTCATCTTTAATTTTCTTGCATGCCTACATAGCACATAAAATTATCAAGTTAATAATTACATTAATATATTTATTTATATAATTTATTTACAACCTGTCTAGCACCAAAGAGGAATTGAGATGGCTCGCATTAATAATTACACTGAAAATATCTGCCAAGTTTTCAACAAGTTGCTAGTGCTGACACAGTCCTATTTTTCAAACTGAAGAATTCAGAACCCAGAGATTTTTTATTGCCTTAAGGATGGCCCAAACCTTAATGAATAGTGTTTGCAATTCATTCACTTTTCTTCATGTGTAATGAAAACGAGCGTTAAATAAACTATGACTGTACGGACAGATGAGACAATTTCTACTTAAAAAACAGGTTACATTTTTTAAGTTTGTATTTGCGTTTGCTTGTAAACCTGCTCCTTCCGTGAATTTTTCCTTTCCCTCTGTTAAAAGGAATACTGATCAATTGTGCCTGGGTTGCAATGAGCCAATGGGGTTTATTCACTCCACAGTATCTCCAGAGTATAGCACCATGTAATAATTTACATTCTATTGGATGAGTTTTATTTAAAAACCGCTTATGGGAAAATGCACTAAAACTTCCAATTTTGGAAAGAAGGAACATATTTCCTTCTGAGCTAACTACAGGCATGAAGGCTCTAATGGTACCCACAGCCATGGTGGCATCAGAAGATTGGAGGAAAGGCTACACCTGTGTATACCAACTACTATAGCAAAAAGAACCACAATGGCAAGGGGTCGAAGAGAGGTGGCCATGAGGGAGATCTCTGCTGGCAATATGTTATTATTCTACATTTACTTAAGAGAAGTCACTCTTTAGGTCAAATGCTCCCAAGGTATTTTGAACTATAGAACAAACAAACGCTCAGAGGCACACTCCCACGGTGCATTCATATACAAAGAGATCATTCATAATTCAGGCGCTATCTCTATGGAGCCTCAAGCCAAAATCTGATGCACAGATATTCAGACTAGTATTCTGCTGTAGGAAGAGGTCTAAGAGACCAATTAGTTCAATCTCCTCATTTTGTATATTAGGGAACTCTTCTCCCTGTTTACTGTTATTTCTTTTATTTTGATAATTCTAGTATTTATTAGTTTATCACTATATCCATAATCTAACTCTTCTTCCCAAGTGTCCAATCCAGATTGTGGATAACTACCATAGAAAGGTCTATCTACATGGGATGGGAAGAAAAGTAACAAGAGGGTCAAGAGTTTATGTTTAGCAAGAGTGTCATGACTAAAAATGTCACTGAACACCAAAGTAGGGAAGGGGCCACCCTTCTCTGCTCTGGCTTCCCTCATGCTGTATTCACATCAAAAAAGAACTCAATAAACTCTCTGTGAAAGGAAAGAAGTTAAATGCTTTTTTTAAACTTAAACATCCAGAGTGACGGTCCTGGGCCAATTATGTGAATCTCACCTCCCTGGCCAATACTCATTCTGTTATAGAACAGTGTTCTCTTCAGCTTTCTAACCGAACGTGAGACTGGAATGATATTGGCCCCAGTGGGTTATGCCCTCCTAAAGTATGACTGCTGCTTTTTCCAGGCAGTCATGGCATCTATCTACCCATCCCCTGAATCCTAATGATTTGCTTTGACAAAGAGAAGAAGGCAGAAGTATCACTGTGCAATCAGGAGGCAGGACGTGAGGACCCCCTGCATCTTGTTTTTGTTGTTCCAAGAATATCCTATAAGGAAGCTGGACTAGCTTTCTGGAGGATGTAAAAGACACATTAACTAGAAGCAAGGTGTCACACCCAACAGCTAGAACCTACTGACAGCCATGTAAAGGAGACCATCTTGAACCTTCCCACCTCATAGGTGCTCCAGTTGAATGTCAACCTCAGGAACAAACCCAAACCCAAAACACAGAAACAGAGACATTATGAATACAGACTTCACAAAAGAGAGCACCACCTGGATCTTAAATTTTATAGATTTCTGTTATCCCCAGAAATAGTCTTGCTATAGACATGCAAATTTTGCTCACATGGTACTATAAGTAGCCAAAGGTATTAACACTATGACCAAAATGTTCCTTTCCTCTACTCTTCCCTTTTCTTCAGTTTTCCTTCCCACCATTGGCTCATGCTTTTCCATATCTCTGGAATTCCTACTTTGCTTGCTTCTTGAACTTATCCATGGCTCAAACATAATGCCATCTCATAAATGAAATTTTTCATAATTTTAAAGTCCTTATTTATTTCTTCCTTTTGTATAACTTCTAGCTTACTATTAACCTCTTAGCTTGTTCCTTAAATTTATGCAACTAAAAAAATAATATGTATAACTCTTCCCTCTCCATCCAACCCCCCACAGATCATAGACAGTATGCTATATTCTTGCTTCTCTAATGACACTCAGCATCATCGATAAGTTCTTGGAGTTCAGGGATCATCTTTTAAAAAAATTTAGAGTACACAGTGTGTGGTGGTACAACATCCAATAAATGTTTACTAAATATTTGGTCAGCTAAACAGGGAAAATAGTAGGTGTCCAGGACTTGTTAAACAATTGAGTCCTTTATCAGTATGGACCCCAAAATAGAGGGCAATAGAGGACTGATAATTCTGAATACCAATCACTCTCTAAGTATCAAAGAAGAGAAACATTTGGTCTTAGGGAGATGGAATGCAAGCAAGTAACAGGTAAGATGTTTTGGTTGGGTGTTTTTGTGTTTTACTATTTGGTTTTTTTGTTTGTTTGTTTTTTGTTTGTTTTGTTTGTTTCTGTTTGTTTTTGCCTTCCAGTGGGAAGTCAAGGGTCTACAGATAAAATATGTAGCTTTTGGGAAGGAGAGGAAGAAGATGGTGAGCCCCTTCAAGTTAAACTGAAAGTCTGCAACTTCCCTGCAGGGTGCTAAGGTCAACAGTTCCATAAACCAGGAACCACAGACGCCAATATTTATGAAATAATGACCATCAAGGAGAGGCTTTGTTGTTCCTGGGGTTATTTTTCTCCATTCTCCTACCATTGCCTCCATCTACATCACTTCCTGCATTTTAATGTAATTTGATGTAATGTACCATTATCTTCCTCTTCATCACCACTTGGCATTTTAATGTAAAACAGAATGCAGAAATATATTCTGGAATAGAGAGATACCACACTGAGTGTTATTTGCTTCCAGAAAGGCAGGATGATAGGTCAGTAGAAAGAAGAGAGGAAAGAAAATGAGAGGATGAGGAAAGATGGGAAAACTGAAACAAATCTCAAGCTATTAAATAATCCTTCCTTTTGTCCTAAGCCTTTAAGAAATGCAAAAGAATTAATTACGGAAAGACAAGGTGATAAAAGTCCTTCACATAATTCAATAAGTGGCCAGGCAACATAATTGAACTCCTTTATAATTGAATATCCTGCCATGGGAGCAGGCTTAAAGAAAAGTAAACTTACGGAGACATAACAATATTAAATGTTCCTTTGTCTTTTTAATGTTTACGATAAAACATTCTTTTTAAAGAAAGACCTGGAATAGTGGTGGAGCTTCATTTAGGGAGCAACAGGAACTGAAGAGCATGTGACTTGTACTTGGGCATCTTAAGTTAAATAATTATAATATCTTAAAGAAAAACATATCTTAACTCCTTTACCATTTTATTACATCTGACAAGTTCAGTACAAGGGCACCTATCTATTCGTGCATTATGCGTCATATGTTCTGCACACTCATTAAAAATAATGAGAACATATTTAAAAGTCATTGCCCAGAGAATCTTTGGGGACGGGGCATAGAAAGAGGTAAGTGGCAACAGATTGTGATTTAAGCGTCTATCTCTGTTTTATCAGCCCTTAGGAAGAAGGAAAAAGAAAAAAAAGCAGTAGCAAGCTTAAGCTGATACTCTTTAAGGATAAAGATCACACAGTTTCCTGAAAAACAGACAGATGAAACATGTTCAAACCTCTAAATACACTTTCAAGATGAAATGGACTGTAGTGGCGGTTTCATAAGTACGGTATTTACTGTAATAATAGCTGGAAAAGTTAACCACGATCAATTAAGGATGTACTTCCCCCCCTTAATCTTTAAATATCCTTTATAAAATGAACATATTTCCTTATCTCACACCAAATGTACCTTAGCAAACGTACTGATCACAGGCAGAGGTAATTAAGCAAATCAAGGTCATCCCCTGAGTTCTGTAACCACCTTCTTATCGAGCTGTTCCATATCAACAGCTGGCTTGAATTATTGGAAACATTTGGCTAACTGGTAATAAGAGGGATCTAATCTGTGGTTGGTTACAATATTGCTTTTTTTGAGCTGTCTAAACATGTATGTTTAGAAAATTCTTCTTTTTAATCTAACCCCCAGAGGCCTAACCATGGCCACAATGGCCACTAACAAGACATATGTCTTGTGCCTAGAGAGGACAGCCCAATCTCATGGCCCTTCATCCTTAGCGCTGCAGGAGAATGGAATTGGGCTCCAATCCTCTGAAATGTCATGACAGCTTCTTTTCAGCATGGAACACTTCTTCCACTACCTTCCCGTCTCCAACAAACCAGTCCTGTGGGGCGCCTGGGCGGCTCAGTCATTAAGTGTCTACCTTCCGCCCAGGTCATGATCCCGGAGACCCAGGATCAAGCCCCGCATCGGGCTCCCTACTCAGCGGGAAGCCTGCTTCTCCCTCTCTCACTCCCACTGCTTGTGTTCCCTCTCTAGCTGTGTTTCTCTGTGTCAAATAAATAAAATCTTAAACAAAAAAACAGTCTTGTGTTAAAAGTCATGATGTACTTTCGTTCTGACACCTGGAAGCCATACAACCAGGCCAAGTGGCCAGCTCTTCCTCCATCTGTTTTCATAACGCCGGACCAGAGCGTTTGTCGTGGTCCATTTTATCACGACTAGATTTTGCTGACAAGCGTTCTGTAAGATTCTTTCAGGTGTAAATTCTTCCCATGGAGTAGCAAATGACTACTAATCCCTCGGCCTTGTGGGTTATCAACACATTAAAAAACTTGGCAAAGAAGAAGGATCTAGTCACTTAGTACACAGCACAACTGAAAGAAGGTGGGATGCTCAGCTCAGTGAGGTAGAAATCTCAAAAAAAAAAAATGTGGCTTTTGACAAACAATGTAAATTTTGGCAAGGGGCAGTGTCTCTGTGTCTCATTTTTCCCATTTTAAAGATGGATAGGAATAGCTAACCATGGTTGAAAAAATGAGGATCACTTTCTTGGGGGCTTTGAAATCTTTGCCAAGAGTTTGACCACAGCAGGATGGGGGAGGGTAGACTATGGTTCATGTAAGGGGCCAATATCTCATCCTACAGCATTCCATCTTGGAGACAGAAAGGGAGAAGGGACAGATGTATAACTACAAACAAATACCAATCACCCAATCTTCAAAAGTGCCCTAGAAGCACCTCTCTTTGGTATACGCTTAAATCTACAAGTTACAAGGTGGCATGCCACAAACTTTGAGCACAATCAAATCGAGTGTGGGAATTTAAAAGCATGATTGAGCCGGGACTGAAAAAGTCAAGTGCAACTGTGTTTGCCTAAATGAACCAGGTGAAATTGAGTTTAGTAACTGGATTGTGCTCAGCCCTGGCCCTGTGCCAAAATGAGAGGCACATGGCCCAAGAAACACAACTCAATTGTCTTAAAATTTTCACAGGCTATTTTTTCCAGAGCAAAAAATTGTTTGCAAAAATAGAAAGATAAAGCTGAAATTTGGTTACTGGAATTAGGTAGAGTCACTAAGTTATCCTATAGGCCTTTATGCTCTTTATACCAAAACCACTATTCCAGTGATTCTCCAACTTGAGTGAGCATCAGAACTATCTGGAAGGCTTGTTAAAATATATCTTTAGCTCCAACCCTAGAGTTTCTGATTCCTCAGGTCTGAAAAGAGACTGAGAATTTACACATGTGACAAAATCCGAGGTAATGGTATTTTGTTGATCTGAGACCACACTTTGAGAACCACTTCAATTGAGATTGAAGCACTTAAAAAATACTTTAAAATACTTTTAATATTAAAAAAAATTTTAAAATATTAGGCAATGGTATTTATTGTTTCTCTATGTCTTTATAAGTAAACTGTAAAACTAGATTATACAAATGTATTCAGATAATTTAGACGACCTAAATTGTCATTTATATTCTAGATTTTTTTTCTTTGTGGGGAGGGACAGAAGGAGAGAAAGAGAATCTTAAGCAGGCTCCACACCCAGTGTATGAGCCCAACATGGGACTTGATCTCCTAAATCTGAGATCATGGCCTGAGCAGTAATCAAGAGTTGCATGCTTAACCCACTGAGCCACTCAGGCACCCCTGATTTACATTCTCTCAGTACTATCCCTATCCTCACTGTCTTGTGTAGCAATAACCAGATTGCTAATGCTCTGAAATTTGAGGAAATCTATGCATATTATTTTTATTTTATTTGGTTTAAAGTAATTGTCTCAGGAAGGATAATGCATTAGATACAGATTAGACGTAGAGTAGGAGCCACAGCGCCTTTAGCAATGCCTTTTCCAGCCTTCTTTATTGTCTGCTTTAATAATGTGTAGCTTTCATTTATTCAGTCAACAAATATGTTGTCAACAAAAACTGAACATATAGGTTCAGGAAATAACAACAGAAGATAACTTATTTGACACTCCCTGTGTATTAGCATCTATGCTCAGCTAATTCTCACTACAACCCCACAAGATAGTTGCTATTATAATCTTCATTTTGGTAAATGAGGAAACTGACACAGAGAGGTTGAGTGAGATTGCAAAGCAGGGATTCACATTCTATGTGCTCTATTCTAAGTACTTTATACACATCTCTAATGGTGACAGTCTCTTAGGTAGACAGTACACTGATCCCTGAGGTGAGGAACCCAGGGGGTAGGGGGCACTCAGGGAAATAACTTAATCAAGACCATTCAGCCAATATGTGGTAGAGCCAGGATTTAACCTGGGTCTCACTGATCCTGAGCCCCAGGCTCCTAATGATTACATTATAGCCAAATACAGTAAGTGCTTAGCAAGTATCTGAGTGTCTTTTCACATCTTCCAGTTTATTCCAAACAACACTATTTTTCATATTAGCCCTTGCTCAGTATGCCATCGAGCTAGGCTGCCTACTGTCTCCCTGATGTATATTATTTTTTCTAACCTCAGAGTATTGAAGATGCTGTCTCCTTCCCCTCTGTAGTTCTGCATTTTGAAATCCTACTCAATAAAGACCTTTTGCAAATACTGTCATGATCTCAAAGGTTTTCTTGGTCCCCCAACTTTGAATCTGTGTAATACTTCATTGAATAATTTGACCAACTCATGCTCTTCTTTATAGGCCAGAAGCTCCTTGAGGACACGAGCACATCTTATTCATCTTTGGAGTTCATGTTGCAGAACCTTAACTAGGATTAGATGAGTATTTCTTGAATGGAACTGCACTAAGCGGGGGAAAAATATTGCAGAGAGAAGCAGAAATGAAACCATATTTTAGCAAGGATTCCATGTTCACAGGAACTGTGTTATTTGGAGAATCCATAAAATATAGCTGCGTTTTGATTTCTGCATAATTATTTAAATTCTAAAACATAACTCCTGCACTTTGGTTTAGGTAGACAAATCATTCTGAAATCATCCTTCAATTTCTGATACTTATCCACAAATAGCTGCTATAATATTCATTCTTCCTTAAGTACCTTGCTTAATTAAGCATGGAATCATTTGAATCTAATAGCCAAAGGGAATAAAATAATATATCAGTTAAATGAGGTTCATCTAAGATTTCAAATGAAAATTCTTGCATGATTTATGATATTAAATAATTTGATGTCTGAAGGTATGAATTTTTCACTTCCTAAGAAGATAAACAGTAAAGGAGTGGGAGCCACAGGGCATTTGCAGAGGCAGTTACAGGGATTGGTAAATATGGTGGTGCTGGATGACACTAAGCTCAGCAGCTATTCGGGGAGCATCCATACACATGTATGCAGAGCACTGTGTTTTGTTTTGTTTTTTTCTCTGCAAAAGCAATATTTCTAAGTGAAGGTTGCATCGGTGTGACAAACATGGCTGGCTACCTTTTGGATCTTGGTCATGCTAGGCAGCAGCAACTTGCTTGCTGGAAATATAGTTAATGCCACTTACAGTGGCTGGCATTTAATAGCAGGCAAACGTGGCAGGTAGAAATTATAAATACATTTGAAATTTTCTCAGCTTGCTTTACCCACCAGGGGTTGCTGCGATTTTCAGGATAATTTAAAGATAAGGCAGCAGGTTGGAACATGAACCATTAAAGAGGTTAACAAAGGAATAGCACCATGGTTTTTTTCTCTCCAATAAATGAAAGAAGACACACACACGTGTGCACTATACACACCTACATCACAGACAACACAGTCTCTCTTGCTCGCACGCTTGCTCTCGCTCTCTCTTTCTCTGAAGCTCTCAAAAAAAAAAAAAAAAAAAAAAAAAAAAACAGAGGTATGACATCAATAGAAAACCTTTAGTTTTTCATGATCTTTCCTAACTGACACTCTGCATAAGAACACAAGAATGTGGGGTGCCAGGGAGGGGAGAGAAATCACAGAACACATCAAACAAAGCGCTGATTCCGGAGCCCAGTGTTCGCTTCCAGCGCAGACGCGGGCACGGCACTTTCACTTGGGATTCTATTACCGACACTAACCTCAAAGTCTCTTGCAAAAACATTCCTTATGTGAACATCTCTTTAATAAACTCTCACCTAGTCAGGAGGTGAAGACATCAAAGGGTCTTCCAGCTTGGGATTCTGGAAAGACTGCCTTTGAAACACGGTTCCTTTGGTAAAGATACTAGAAAGCACGTAAATAGTTGTGATGCTAGTACATGAATCCCTCTCATTTGATGTTCACCCCGGCCTGCCACAGATGGAATGAAGGTTGGCTAAATATGCTGCTACGTCTGTGATACGAACCGATGGCACGGGAGGAAGGACATGGAAAGAATTCAGCACACTCCTCCCGTGGCTGGTCAGGAGAAATAACCAGGAAAAGGGTGCTCAGGCCTTTGGAATGACAGAGGGTCACATCTGAGACAGACCATCCTATCCTGGGACTTCCCGTCTAACTGCTGACCCATGCTGCCTTGACCCTCAGTGTTAAGACTTACAAGGAGCTAAGATAACAAGGAAGTAAGGAGGATCTAACTTTCGGAAACGAGGCAGAGCAGTGCCATTAAGAGGCGATACGGGTCCTGAAACAGCAAGGCTTACAAGAGGGGAGAGGACAGTTTCTCAGAACAGGAAAACAATAAACACGGTTTGTTTTCTTTAAAGGAGATAGAACAAGACAAAAGCAGGAAGTGCTGTCCTTCCTTCATCCTGCCAGATTTTCAATGGAAGTCAAGCGTGTGCATCAGTCATGATAAGGGAGGAGAGACCAAAGTGGTAACACCTTCAGTATTTTTTTGAAAGAAAAATACAGAGATGTGTCATCTAGCACACTGTTCTTCGTTCTGTTCTTTGAAATAGTCCCAAGCATGTCACACTATGACGTGATTCACAATGGACCAGGGCCATGCCTTCAAACATGACCTCTCTTTAAACATCCTGTATGCTTCTTGCCACTTAGCACTCAAGGAAGGCATTTGGGCTGGACAAAGTAGACCATTCCATATTTCGTTAAAACAAGGATTTTGGGTCCACATCACTTCGGTGGTTGTAATCCTCAAAGGCTTTGCTTTGTTGTGATTACAAAGAATATTCCACATATTTAGATAATTAGAAGTCAAATGTTTTTTAAAGAGTCTAGACTGTCTGCCAGGGAATTCTAGGAGAAGGGATACTAACCGCATGCCTTCCAAATTCGGCATAAAACTAAAAACAATGAGAACAAATAATTTATTTGCACTCATAATCTTACAGTTGCACCATTAATTTAACATGCACCCTGGGGGGCTTGGCCTATGATGTCACTTTCTGGGATAGAAATCAAATTTTACTAAATTCTACTAAATGAGAGGGAACCAATACATATGGCCTGCCTGACCTATGGATTTAGTTTCAAACCAAAAAAATTATTTTCTTTATTTTGTATTTTGGACACCAGTATGTATTTTAAAATAACAATTTAAAAAGTCAGTGTTCAAAATAATGGTTAGTCCCAGGCAAGCCTGAATAGATCTATTTTCCCGATAAGGTATCTAAAGTTCAGTGTTGTGCTTTTATTGTTTGGCAAGGTACTAGAATAGTTATAGTTAATACATACTGAGAACTTACAACTGGCCAGGAATGATGCCAAGAGCTTTGCATGTATGATCTCTTTTAATCTTCACAACAATCCTCCGATAAAGATGAGAAAATCGAGCCTCAGAATGATTTTGTGAGATGCTCTAGATCACACAGAAACCTTGTGAGATATGGAGATTCCAGGGAACTTCAGAGATAATGCACCAAACATTAAGAAACCTATGCCTCCAGTTCCCAAGCCAGGCAGGACCATCAACAGGTAACTCCATCACATTGCACCTCAGTTTCCTCATCTGCAGATTAGATTTGGACATACTGATTCTTTCAGCCTGCTTTACTCTGAAAATTCTATTTTTATATTCATTAACTTCCAGCTACAATTGTCTGTGATTGAGAATGCATTCAGTTTCAACCAGAGTAAGGTCACATCCATCTTGCCCTTACCTGGGGGAGGAGGAGGGTAAATCTTCTAGAACAAAGTATTAGCTATGAAGTTAAGAATTCTAGAAGACACAGGGAAAGGGGTAAAAGGAACTATTAGATAGGAAACTGAGGCCTTGTAGGGTATGAGCTCTCAGCTGGAGTTCTATTATTAGGTTCTTTGGCTGGCTGGAATGTTTCTTTCTTTTTCTTTTTTCCCCCCAACTTTTATTTATTTATTTGCGCGCGCGCAAGAGAGAGAGAGAGAGAGAGAGAGAGAGAGAGAGGGAGAGAGAGAGAGAGAGAATGCATGAGACAGAGAGAGAGAGAGACAGAGACAGAGACAGAGTACACAAGCTGGGGGTGGGGAAGAAGGAGAAGCAAATTTTCTGGTGAGCAGGGAGCCCCCCCCACAGCAGCTCCTGGGATCATGACTTGAGCTAAGGCAGATGCTTAACTGCCTGAGCCACCCAGGTGCCCACAGAACATTTCTCTTTCTATGCAGGGACTCATACCAGAATCATAGTTCAACGGAGTACACGGTTAAAACTTCTTTCCTTGTTCTCCTATCCCTGACACATGCACATAGTCCCACCAAAGTTTTCTATAGGTTTTATCTCCAGCAACCAAAGAGTTGGACAAGAAGTGAAGGGCTTCCTGTTACATATACATGCTGCCTCTTTCTAATTGTTTCTTCTCACTGTGACCCTTGTAGAGAAAGACCAAGGTCTTTGGATAAATAAGGGATTGAAAGAAAAATCCACCTGCATTTTAGGAAAAAAATCTGGACTCTAAATTTCTGCACCATTTACTTTTAGAAATGGTAAGAAGCTTAAGTGAGAAAATGAGATGGAAATTCAAGGTTCGGCCTTCCAAAATGGCTGGCAATGGAGAAGTCAAGTAGAGAAAAGCAGGTGGGGCTTCTAGTCTTTATAGCTCATACCACCCAATCTTCTTCCCTTCCCTATTTGACTGCAGATCTTCCCAGAGCATTCAATAGGGCAAGGGGAAAAACAGAGATGATGGGAAGGCGAAGGAAGGAAACAGAAGCATGTGGGAAGGGAGTCCTTTGATTGGTATTAAGAAGCATTAATAAATGAGAGAGGTGTTTCAGGAAGATGGTATACTCAAACATGAATATAAACATAGATAATAGAATATTACATTTGGAGTAGATACCTTATAATTTATCTAGTCTTATCGCCTTATCAATGGGAGAATTTTTTCTAGAGCATATCTGACAGATGGTGAGGCTAGCTCTGTTCCAATATTCTTTTTTTTCTTTCTTTTTTTTTTTTTTTTAGATTTTATTTATTTATTTGACAGAGAGAAACACAGCGAGAGAGGGAACACAAGCAGGGGGAGGGAGAGGGGGAGAAGCAGGCTTCCCGCCGAGCAGGAAGCCTGATGTGGGACTCGATCCCCAGTCTCCGGGATCATGACCCAGCGGAAGGCAGTCGCTTAACCAACTGAGCCACCCAGGCGCCCTCTGTTCTAATATTCTAAGTTGTCTGTTCTTGGACAGCTCCAACAGTTAGAAGCTATAGTAACTTGTAACATTATCACTTTCAAATATTTGTTCTATTACCAGCGCAAGGAGGGCAGGAAATGAGTCTCAATTATTTCTGTATCCCCAGAACCTCCAATTTAGTGCACAGCATATACTTAGTAAATTATTAGATTAATAAATACATAAGTATGCTAATGGATAGAAACTACCTGAAGAAATATATTAAGTCTACTTTTTTTTAATCCATACAAAAACTCCTTATTTATTTGATAGTAATAACAAATGTGTCCTAAACTTTCTCTTTTTCAAGCTAACTACACTCAGTTTTCTCAACTAACCCTCACTGCTTCTGATGATACAACTCTGGGAACCTACCTTATTACCTATATGTACCTCTGTCATTTCCTACATAGATTCAAAAGAAACAAAATTTTTAAAAAGGCATAACTAAAAATCCTTTTCACCACATCTATTCCTTTTTGTTATTAGCCACAACATTCTTTAAATTTTTCTATAGCCTTTTTTTTTTTAAAGATTTTATTTATTTATTTGACAGAGAGAAAGATCACAAGTAGGCAGAGAGTGGAGGAAGCAGGTTCCCTACTGAACAGAGAGCCCGACACAGGCCTCTATCCCAGGACCCTGAGATTATGACTTGAGCCAAAGGCAGAGGCTTTAACCCACTGAGCCACCCAGGTGCCCTTCTATAGCCTTCTTAAATTCATGTCAATAAAAAAATAATAGGTGTTCATTATTTTAAAAATGATAAAATTAAAATGTCTCATAATCCCAACTTCTGGGCACATCTCTTGCAGGTTCTTTGGATTTTTTTTGGAGCTTTTTTTTTTAAGATATTTAATATAATCTGATCATGCTGTATATATCATTTTATATATTACTTTTTTTCTTAATGTGCTATGAATGTTTTCTCATGTTATTATCAGCTCATCACCAAGACCTTTTTAAGTAACTATTATATTTCTTTGGAGAGCTATCTGGTTATTTATCAAACCAATAAGTTATGGTTGTACAGTATACAATAGATCACTACAATAAATAGAACTCGAGGAAAAAAAAAATCAATGTAAGTGAATTTTTCTCCACATCTTTGATGATCAGTTTAGGACAGATTACTAGAAGTATAGTTAGTAGGTCAAAAAACATATATTTTCACAACACTTTTAAAACTCTCTTCCTCAGGGTACCTCTCCAGGCCCTTACGACTAGGCTAAATTCCCTTGTGATATGTTCTTATAGCCCCTGCAGTTCTTGTTCATCCTCTTCATCACCATTTTGAAGACCTGATTATATTTTATTTCCTTTTAGACTACAAACTGCATTAAGGCGGCTCATGACCATTTTAGTTGACTGTGCTTTGCATAAAGCTAACATATAGCACAACACTCAAAGTATATTTTATTTAGTTGAATACTGTAAAATTGCTTCCTTAAAAGGGATTTGAATTAGTACCCCAGAAGCACTGCTGGCCTATGTCCAACTCACTGTATTAATAACAGAAAGCCATGACACCCCCAAATGGGAACCATCCCCCTAAGAAAACTCTTAGCGTGTTCAATTCTTGTTACAAACAAAACTTGTGACTTAGAACTCATCTCTCAGCTACTGTGAATTCACTGGGTATATTAAACTCTGCATTGAAGATTCAGTGAGTCTGAACCTTACCAGCTCTCGGGGAAGAAAAGTTCCTTCTTGACGGACGATGACCAGCGATGCTGTCTCTCCTTGCTTGGTGCTCCTCAGCATGGCCACAAGCTCTTCCTGACTTCGCCCAGTGACATCTCTGCCATTTACCTAATAGATGCCATCATATGAAGAGATTACAACACTTTCCATCTCCTTCTATGCTAGATGGCTTCTGAAAGTAAGTAGCTAACAGGATTCTACAATCAATGAAGCTTTGAAAAGATGAAAACTGAACACAAGAACCTAAACCAACCATGTTCAAAGGATCAGTACTACACTGACCATTATTATGGTGCTAGACCATTTTAGATAGTAATTAGGATAAACAGTTTCTCCTAAGATATCATGTTCTTATGAGTGGGACATCAAACTGACAGAAGAAAATAATTCCTTAAATAGGAAATACCTAATACAAAAAACAAATGAACCATGCTCACATGGAAAATTCCTTTGGCAGCATACGTCTTTTGTTATAAATAGTGTTCTCCATGTATAGAAAATTATAGTCTCCTGGTTATCATAGATTATTAGAAATTAGAATTTGGAGCCAATAGTCATCTGATAGATCTTCTTTCATAATCTAGAACTACATAAAAATCTATAGTGTTGCTTCCATGCCCTAAGAAAGTTAAATAGGACCGGCCAGCTTCAATGAGGAAGATTTCTTGAAAGGTAAGTTGACAATATATATTTAGCCAAGAAGACAGTGTTACCAAACAAAAATACACAGAGGAAAAAGCCTCTTGCTTTGGGTAGTTCCAAATATTTCTTTTTAGGCACAGATCAATCTGAGACAGGCAGCCCATCCCTATGGGAAGTTTAAAGACATCATTACCAGAGTTTGACTAGAACTCTGAAATTCTTGGCTCTAGCCATATTTATGAGGAATTCCTAGATTTGATCCAAATTCCCCAGGGACCCTAAGAGGTGGAAGTAAGAGAAGACTGGGAAAAGTCTGCAGTGTTACTTGTCCTTATGTCACTGACTTTATGGGGAACTTAGAAGTTAAGCTTGCCATTAACTAATGATTTTTATAATTAATGCCCTTATCTTGTCTACAAGTGATACTTTTCAATATATTATATTCAAAATATAAATAGTAACATTATTTATTTAAACACCAAGGATATTTTATTGAAGATATTAATTCTAATTCTTACCTCCAAAATTCTGTCCCCTGATTGTAGGCGGCCATCTTTTATTGCTGCTCCCTTTGGTAAAATGTTTTTTACAAAAATGGGACCAGGTCCATGTATGGAAGAGTCTCTGGTAACCACAGTGAAACCCAGTCCTTCAGGGCCTAACGTGTAAGAACAGGAAAATGCATGATCACCTTAAGTAGAAACCTACAGTAACATCTACCTAATTTAGACTAATGTGGAATAAGTAAAATATTTACATTCCAGCAAATATTTTAAATTCACTTCAGTTGTTCTGGTTGCAAATACAGATTATAGTTCCTGACAGGCCATGATGGTTTCAAAGTGAATTTAGGGCTCAACGCAGATGTGTAACACTTTTGTTTACGGAGGCCCCAGAAGAAATGACACATGCTATCCATAACCTCAGGAGATTGATTTCTCGGTAAACCATGAGCAGCCAAAGGCCATCTGACATGAGTTTTGTCAGGCGCTCACTCAGCTAGCCATCCCACAGCTCCCCCACCTGGGCCTTGATTCCTCCTCTGCTGTATCCCCTTGTTCCCTCCCTCACTCTTGCTGTCCCATTCTCTTGTATCTCAATCTGTCTCTCTCCCAGTATGTGGTTTTCACTTTGACTGAAGGTATGGTCAAAGATCTCTGCCCTAAAGAACCCTTACTTCAATCTTACTTCTTCAGTCTTCCACCACCAATGACCTACCCCTAACAGCATCCACTAACTTTTCCTCTTCTGATCTGTCCCTTTCTCTAGCTTTGACACTTCTCATCAATGGTTCTCTTGAAATTAATAGCTCCCTCTTCAGTTTTCCTGTCTGTATTTTTTGATTATTTTCCTACCTCTCTTATCACATCGTGTTTACCACTGTCTCCACTGTTCTCCCACATGAACAAAGATATTCTCCAAGGATCTGCCCTAGGAAAATTTGTTCTCTAGATTCTCTGCCTTGGCCAGCTCCCAGCTCCAACTGCCATCTCCCTATAGATGACACCTAAATCTCTTTGGCCCTAATCTCCCTGGTGTTAGCTTGCTTGATAGGACCATGCATACACTTTCACCAGCATTTCAAACTTCACTGTGAAATCTCCTTCTCCAATTCAAATCCTGGTCTTTTCACATATACTCATCTACCAAAAATTCTAATTTTTAGTAATGGTATCTCCATTGAACAAGCCACCAGCAATTCCTCTCTCTCTCCCCTCCTACATCTGGTCAGCAGACAAGACATACATACTATATTTAGACACATTCAACGTATCTTTTACTTGATTCTTTGTTGTTTGATCCCTTCTTTGGTGCACCTTTTTGCTGTCAGATTAATCTTCCCAAAGCATAGCTGTGACAGTATATTCTTTATGTTTGCATTCAAGGCTTCTGATTCTTAAGGTTACCCTTTGCGTCTGAATTATCTATCCTCAGAGCACTCAACCCCGTGTTTTATTTGTAACTCGTAATCTGTACAAAAAAGATAACTGATACATTTATATAAAAAGCCTAGGGCTGCCTGGGGCGCCCAGTTTGTTAAGTGAGCTCAGGTCACAATCTCAGGGTCCTGGGATCAAGCCCCACTGCAGGATGTGTGCCCAGCAGGAAGTCTGCTTATATATTCTCTCTCCCTCCCTCCCTCTGCACTCCTCCTGCTCGTGCATGAACATGCACATGCTCACTCACCCTTTTGAATGAATGAATGAATGAATAAATAAATAAATAAATCTTAAAAAAAAAAAAATGCCTGATTGCCAAGCACGAAGGTAACTTGCCTCCTAGTCCATATAGTTTCTTCTCAGTACAGAATTTTTAAGGGCGACAAAACCCTGACCCGAAGATCTTTCCGAATAATCACTATACCCTAATTAAGGGTGCATTATTTGTTTTTCTATATGTTAATATGTATTTTAGAACTACCTTGTGATTAAATTCTGTATTAATTCAGACAAAAATCTGAGCTCTTGGTTTCTTTTGAATTAAGTCTTGAGAATCACATCAGATTGCAGAATGTTGCAGTGGGGGAAAGGATTATCAGGATGTTACAAATAAAAGCACAGAAGTACATGAAGGCTTATGTATGTATAACATTGCATAAATATGCATGTACACACATGTCTTAGTCTCATTGATCTGGGTTTGAAATGCATAGAAAATTGAAAAAGATGAAGACAAGGTTATACATGCTTTTGAAATTAACTATGTTTTGAAAAACTATTTGCAATGTTGAATTAGAAAAATTTCAATTATATAATTATATATAATAATTATCAATTATAATTATTGCACGTTTGCTTTTTTGAGGACTAAATGTTTTTCTGGTATCAAACTGGCTTAGAGAACCAGAAACATATATGCGCTTTTTAGACTTTACCTAAAGGGTGCAACGAACTCACTAATCTTGCTCAAAATAGTGTTCAAATGAATTTCAGTACTTCTTTAGTACTGCGTTTCTCTCCAGTTTGCAATGGTTCTTCCCATTTCCCAACACATCTTTATCATTTTTTTTTTGTTTTAAATAATCTACACTCTCCAGAAGAACAAGTAGTACAATTTCAAGAGATTTAAGTTACCTACTTAAATCTATTCTTTGATACAATTAAATGAAGGAAGAATTAACGAAATTAGCCTTAATGCATTTCTCTTAACCAATTTTACATGTTACAATAATAGAATGCTATTAAGCATAATTTAATAATTACCTTTCTTTAGGTCAATCTTAATTTTCTTTGCATTCTTCTTGCTGCCAAACCCCATGAGAGGGGAGAGTGAGGGAGAGGATGGCTTTCTACCCAATCTTGGTACCCGGGGGCTCTTGTTCTGTTGCAGAGAGGTCAATGGATCCTCTTCAGTACTACCTGTTCCTGTGAGATTTACAGTTTTTATTCCTGTTATTCCATGGGCAGGAGATGGCAGCTTGGTTCTCAAAACACCATCATTGTTACCAAAAATGTTAAGCGGTCCAATGACTGATTTTTCATACTGTTCGCGGTTTTGAGGTGCAAGCACATGGAGGAGCACACTGGGAGACTTCATCGCCTGACGGAAGACCTCTTGAGCCCTTCAAAGAGAGGTAGTAAATATATCACAATACCACATTCTAGCATGCCACCTAAAGCACCCAGCATCATGGCAGCGGGAGCAGCATCGGAGGAACTGTTTGTTACTCTTACCACCAGGATGACTGCAAACGAAATACTACGTACCACTTATGACTTGCCCACCGGGCACCCTGACGCTGGGTTACACACGCTTTAGTAACATGTACAATTGTCTTGTTGAATCTTTTTTAACAACTTCCTCAATCTTCTTATTTCGTCTTAAGTATATACAGCTCGCTCTTATCTTGCAAAACAAGGAAACTGAGGCTCAGACTGATTAGACAACTCATCCAATGACCCACAGTTTTTAAGTATTTCTAAATCTGAAAATCCATCCAGAGCCATTCCTAAGTAAGTATAAAAGCAAACTTTAGACGGAAAAAAAATCCTCTTGTAGCATTATCAGAATATCAGTTCCTTTTTAGGGCTTTGTTCTAAAGCACAGGTCCTCTCTAAAATGGGTTGTGTTCCAGAATTTCAATTCCGACACAAACATTTTTTCTCGTGAAGGTATTTGGTGTGCTGGCTGTGCCCGATGTCATAGTGAATTATCGATCCAGTATGCACCTTCCCTGTCAGTCTGTTGTTGAGTACCTGCATTTTTGTCTTACCACTTGTTTTTCCTCATATTCCCTGCTACAATTTCTCTCCTTCATCCTTATGCCTCATGACTACGTTAAACAACTACCTTTCCCAACCTATCTTGCCAATGAGACTTACACAGAAGGGTTATAGGAAAGCGGGGAGCCAGAAAGTTTTTCCTTCTCCCATTTTTCCAAACTCAAAACCCCAGCAGCTATCTGGTGACTGAGACACAACTTAAAGAGAGTAGCCACTTAGTAAGGATGGCACAGCTGAAAGGGGGGGGGTGCCCCATTTGCCGACACTTGTGGAACTGCCACACCAGCTCGGGACTGTCACCTCCACACTTATTTGACCTTGGTGGGGGAAATATTAATCTTGTTTAAGGAGCTTTTATTTCAAGTCTCTGTCGGTAGCAGCCCTAGCAAATAATAACAAATCATAATTCCAAGTACTATCTGATACGTCCCTCTCCCCACCCCTAATCTTACTGAATGAAGTGCTTACTTTCCGTGCGGGTAGGGGAGGGGGAGAAGATCCCACAGAGGTAGCTCCACTCCTCTAGTCAGTTCCCTGACTGGGAGTCAGTTTCTACTCCACACTATCTTCATGCTGAATTTTTATGAGCCTCAGTTTTCACCTCACAAACCTATCGAGTCCTTATAACAAAGCACAGTGGTATTATTATTTGAAGAAACAGAGTTTTAGTTTTCATTTCTTTCCACATTTAAGTCCTCAGTGCCCACAGATCTTCTCACCCACAACCATTCGCCCTCCCACTCATCCCCCCCCCCACAACCAAACATACAAATATTGACAGAGAATGGTTACAGAGAATATATATGATGCATTGTTTTGGTCAGAAACAAGAGAAGCCGGTGGTCATTACTAAGGCGTAGTAATTAGTATTTATTCCCTTGTTCCAGATCCCCACTGCGATGCCAACACACATTAAAAAAAATATGCATCAGACTGCTGTATACTCTAATTCTTGGCTCTAAGAACCTATTCCCATAATATTCGCACATGCAGAAAAATGATTACTTGAGGAAGAATATTTTAATTTTTTTCCATTTGTTTCTATTAGTGAGTCCTCACAGACATCTCTCATGGACATTTAGTTTAAGGAGGACTGCTGACACAAAGCTAGTTAATTAATAAGCTGAACTAACAGTCTGTGAGAAGAGTCGTTAAATACCAGTCTAACTGACCCATATCCCAAGCAAAACAAACCCATCCAAGGATGATCCAAACAGACAGCCAGGCTATTCTTGGGGCCGCCCGCGACACCTGCAGGCCACCTTCGCGGATGCTAACACATAAGATGCCTTATGTGGAGGTCCTGGAGTCATTCGAAGGGGACTGACCACAAAGTCTACCAACAATTTTGATCATCAAGAGCTCAGTAATGATGCTAAGCAGGCCAGGAATCAATACAGTAAATAAAACAATAAAAAAATGCTTACTGAGCAAAGGTTTTGTCTATGAGTTCCACGTTGTTGATTTTTACAATACATTCATTTTCATGAAATAGTCCCTCTCGCTTGGACCTGCTATTTTCTTCGATGCCGCGGATGAAGAGTCCTAGAATCCTAAATGCAAAATTTACGTTGAAATAGAATTACTGAATAATATGTTAATTTTCCTCCACTCGCAAATACCAGAAATGAGTATTGGTTTCTATTTATGAAAGAAATTATGCTTTATATTTAGGCAACTGTTTGTTGTTTAAATCCTTAGTAAAACAAAACAACAACAAAAATCCATTAAAAGAGGAAACGGCCTTCAAGACAGACATAAACACCGACCCAGAGTACGCGGAGCAAGGCCTCCTTTGCCTTGTCTGCAGTATTAGAAAAGGCCACACTGCAGCTCAGTGGAGTTGAGGACACAGAGGCGTCTGGTTAGGAGGAGAGCACGAGGCCGACTGTAATAGGTTGAGTGGGTGCGGAGGCAACTTGAAGCTTAATAATGGAAGAGGACTAGCCATTCACCAGAAATTTTTTATAGTCATACTACCTGTTCTAGTAATTTGCATTTTTAAGAAGCAAATACTTAAGCATAAGTCATATTGCTCGTTTAAAAAGCAGTTCAGTCCCATTCAGTTAGAGCCCTTAAATCAAGTACGTGGGGGGTGTTTCCAGTGCTCAGGATGGAGGAATGTGAGATCTGGGGAGAAAGTGGGATATAGGATCCAAAGAATGAGTAGGATTTGGAAGAGAGAGAGAATATACACGGAGTGGGGGTGGAGGGCAGGCTGAATGCTGTGTGTCTGTGTGGGGAGCTCACACTGGCTGGGGAGGCCAGAGCCTCACTGAGGGGTCTTGAACACCAGTTGCTGGACTTTATCTAATGACACCGGAGCAGCACACCCCCACTCACTGCTTCTGAGGGAGACAGAGACGTGATGGTGGCAGGGCTTTGGGAACACTTGTCTGCAGTTTCAACCTGTAAGACTCAGGATTCAGAGAGGATAGCTGGTGGCTGCCACTGAGTCAGGAGGGGAGGAGTTGAGAAAAAGGAAAGGAGAAAGACTATAGCAATAATGAAATGCCTGGTGTGTGCATGTGATTCTGTGGCATTTTAGAGTATCTACATAAAAAGCTTTAAGAAATCAAACTTGTCTATATTTTAGCTATTTCTCATATGAGAGATTTCCCTTCCTCTTGTGACATGTCAGGGCCCTAGCTATGTCCCCAGAATAAGACAGGTATGTCCTCCAAGAGGAATCTGCTGGGCATGGGAAAAACAGCCACCTCCTTGTCCCTCATCCTCTTGTTTTTATGCTTTGTCATTCTTCTTTGCATACGGGCCTCCTGCATTATCACATATTCCCTTCGCATTAAATGTCCGATCTGAATAAAATATGAGAACATCTTATAGGTGAATAGAAGGGTCAGCCATGGAGAGAGGGCAGGGTCTAAGCAAAGTGGAAAAGAAAACCATCTTCCTGTTTGGAGCAGTCACACAGTAGGGCCTCTGCCTCCAGAGCCCCTGTTCATTTAATGGGCTCCTGTCATCTGAAGACGGCAAGAGGAGGGCCACCTGCCATGGTCTTCAGGTCTCTACTCCAGTGGATACAGTGCACCAATGCAGGAAAGAGTGAGTCAGGCTCCCTGTGGTAGGAAGGCTCAGGGTCAGAGTCACAAGCATGGGGGGGGGCAGTGTTCTGCTGCCTTTCCTGTAAGAGGTTAGTAAAATTATCACATTCTGTGTGGAAGACAAAAGGGGCCAAAGCTACTATTTGATAAAGGATCTGAGATTCAAATTAATATTTTTGAGATCCTAATCCTACCTTAATCTCATAATGTAATATTAAAAATTGAACTATTTGACATGCAAAAGAAGAAGAGGGAAAAGAAGAAGAATTAAGACAAAATAGTGCTTCCTTCCTAAAGGAAACAACCCTCTAATAGTTCACATTTTGGACTTTTTTGTTACGGTGGATTCACAATAACATGATCCATTAGGAGGCTCACATGTGGTTATAAACTAGTTTATGTAAGCGATATTTTTTTAACAAGCATTCAAGTCTTCCTTTAATTTAATTCAGTACATCATCAGTCATGTAATGTTACTCCCTAGGATTTAATTTCACATTTTGGGAGATGAATTAATTCTTTCAGGCCACTGGGTTGCAATTTAGCTGGCATATTACAGCTGGAGTATGCTATGTGAACCTCACTGATCTAAATAACCTAACTTTCCATGAAAAATTTATTGACAGAATAAGCTCAACTGTAAAACCCAGTGTCAGAGGTAATTTTGGTAAAATGTAAAACTGACTGATTTTATTAGTTTGGTCCCTGGCAACAAACCACTCCTGCCTTCTCTATTCCATAGAAGGGATGGATTCCCTCCAGTTTGATTTCATCCAGACCAGTATGAGAAGGCTCAAAAAGGAATCTGTCATTTTTCTCTCTGCCCCAAACTGCTGGGCTGTGATAGTGGTCTCATCTGGGACCAAGGCTCTCAGGGGTTAAAGATTAACGCTGTTGAGGAATTGTAGGCTCAGAGTAACCAGTTAATTTGCATTAATGAGCAGTGTTAAAGGAGGCTGAAACCCACTGCCCCACAGAGTAAGAGGGGTGGCAACTGCTTCTTTTTCTTCTAATAATAATGTAGACACTAAGCCACCGACTCCTTGCCCCCTTCTACTCTTCCCACGGTATCACAGGCCTTGGCCATTCTACCAGCTTTGCCTCTTTACCTAAACATTGCCTCTCATTATGTGTCACTCCTCACCCATCCCTTCCTTCTTCTCTGTCATATGTAGCTGTCTTTACTAGGAAACTAAGGTATATTTTGCTCTCTTTATTGAAAAACAATTAGATTTCATTCTTTTAATTCTAAAACAAAAGTATCTTAATTTCTTTTAAGTTAATGAAATAAAATTTATTTTTACTTGCAGGAACTCAGTGTTTTGTATATTTGTTTTGCTTCTGACTGGATATGCCAAGGGCCCTCCATATAGATGGCATTTAACACCCTATGCTGTCATAACTAATGAATGCACTGAAGCCTTATCTAGTACAGCAGCCACAATATTGTACTCAGGGTGTTCTGAGATTAAAGTTCCTAGTCAACGACAGGTGTGGCAGTATTTTTCTGAAAGATATATATATATATATATATATATATATATATATATATATATATATATGTATGTATTTCTGTATACACAACATACATACACACATTGGAGGCAAAGTCAATTACAGTAGTCTTCATAAAGAATCAAATGCAAATTCTAATTTAAAATAATGACACAAACCAATAAATGGAAGGAAATTAAGGACAATGTATACCACTATGACCTTAATTCACTGCCCCCCAAGCCCCTGTGCTCACACACTGAAACCATATGGTATTATGAAGTCAGACATTTGATCGACATGCTCTATACTCTGTTGCATCTAAACACATGTGTTGAGTTAAGTGTGCTATTTCAGCCTGTCCTCATTACTTCTTAACTTTTATTGGCTCATGTCTCCACTTCCATATTAGTTTTATGTTTTTTAATTAAATTTCCTTTCTATAATACTAATGGGTAGCAAAAAAAATTATACAACTATTTCATCAAGTTACTGAACAGTTGACCATGAATTTATAAAAGTTCACTTCTGAGCCAGGCTTTTTTGTTTTAGCCGTAATATTAATAATACTGATAATTTACACATTCATATGTTATGTGCTTTACAAGGAGTTTTCACATTTTTAATCTCATTTAATCCCTACAACCTTGATGTGAAGTAGGTATTCACAGGAGGCAAGTTTAGGGGACTTGCTCCAAGTTGTAAAAGAGAACACTGAGTTTCAAATCCAATTGCTCTGAATCCAAGTCTAATGTTTTTTTCCTAGTCTTCAAGTCTTACACTAGCTATCATAACCAAGAAGGAGAAGGGGATAAATCAATGCATTTTAGTGTGTTCCTCTCATATGAGGTAAGAGAAGGTGATTTCTGGTCCACAGGGTCAACTTGCTTTCCAAACTATTGCAAATGAAGTATGGCGACTGTCACATTGTACATTTCTTCATGTTTTGGACATTGGGATGATCTTGCGCTCTATTCGGGTTTCATTAAACTAAAGGGCTTGGTAATTCAACCTCTCTGGTATTTCACAAAGCTCTATCAGTACACTTCTGCCAAAAGCCATTAGAATTTCTCGTGACAACTGGGTAAATACTCTTGCTGTCTATCAAAAACAACCTCAGCTTGTCCTGTGCCATAACCCATAACATTTATAAACATGCTTATTAACACATACGGGAAATGAAACAATAAGAGCCACTGGCTTTTCAGTTCATTTCTTTTTAGAGAACATTCATTCCAGCAAGAGCTTGGCATCACATGTTATTTGCAAAAAAAGGTGATGACTTTGCAATTACAGGTAGCAGATGGCTACCTGCTGAAAATGATGCCAACCAAAATATCATGACTAAATCTTCTCTTCCCATTATGTGGCAGACTGAACTGAATAAATATTCTGAACCAGTAAATTAATACTATATAACCTTTGGGAAATTTTTGCTCTAGAAAGAGCAATGGAGTAACGGAGATTGTAGCTGGATTTTGTATGACCTTGAAAAAAAAAATCAATGGACTTTTCTGGATGCTGCTCTCTTAAGCTAAAATAAGGCATTCTGCCTGAAATTTTCAGTGATGCATTTAATATAAGAAAAAATAAATTTAGCAAATTAATTAAAATCCTATCATGAGTGAGAAACTGATTTAAGAAAAGCCCTTTAAGATAGTTCTTGCCAGTATCAATCTAGTGCTAAAGACAGTCATCTTATTGAACAATGACACAATACCTACTACTAGCTTTGTAAAGTTGTTGTAATAGTACTAATATTAACTCTCAGGCACACACTTTAATTTACAACAGTAAAACAGCTTTTATATCCAGTTAGGTGGACATGAATTTCAAGAAATGTTGACATCTAAATTACCATTTGCCACTGTAGATTTAGCAGTAAAATGTCTTTAAAATTTCAGAAGGAGGTGGTATGCTGTTCTGAATTGATTACATTTTATTTAAAAAAAAAAAAACAGCACAATGGTATTTTACTATTATAGCTAAAATCATGAAAACACAGCATTTAATACAGTTACTTACAGTGCTAGAATATTTATTATCCTAAGTTCCATATATGTAAGCAGAATCAGGAAATATCCATGTCGATTACTACATTAACTTTTTGAAGTATATTTTGGAACATTAAAAAATTCAGTTGTAGGGACACCTGGGTGGCTCAGTCCTTAAGTGTCTGCCTTCGGCTCAGGTCATGACCCCAGAGTCCCAGGATCAAGCCCTGCATGGGGCTTCCTTCTCAGCGGGAAGCCTGCTTCTCTCTCTCTCACTCCCCCTGCTTGTGTCCCCTTTCTAGCTGTGTTTCTTTCTGTCAAATAAATAAGTAAAATCTTAAAAAAAAATCCATTGTTGGGGCACCTGGGTGGCTCAGTTGGTTAAGTGACTGCCTTCGGCTGAGGTCATGATCCCGAAGACCCAGGATCGAGCCCCACATCGGGCTTCCTGCTTAGCAGGAAGCCTGCTTCTCCCTCTCTCACTCCCCTTGCTTGTGTTTCCTCTCTGGCTGTGTTTCTTTCTGTCAAATAAATAAAATCTTTAAAAAAAAAATCCGTTGTAATATTTGTCTAACAGTATGTTAAAATCCTTCTCAAGGATTCAGTTAACTTCATGTCACTGACAAGAACACTTTAAGAAAATACTTCTGGGGCGCCTGGGTGGCTCAGTCAGTTAAGTATCCAATTCTTGATTTTGGCTCAGCTCATGATCTCAGGGTCTTGAGATCAAGCCCCATGTCTGGCTCCACACTCAATGGGGAGTCTGTTTCCTCTTTCTCCTACTTGCCCTCCCTGTGCTTGTTCTCTCCCTCTCAAATAAATGAAGAAATAAATCTTTCTTTAAAAAAATAAAATAATTCATAATTGTATATGCAGAAATTGCGATTGATATTTGTGCTTTTCCACTGTATCTTAGGAGTAAATGACTTTGTTTCTAACACTTAAGTGGCCAACAGAAGTATATACTGAGGTGTCTGTCTGAATAGCGGAGATACACATTTAATCTTCTCCTGAATCATGTTTGTAAAAATGAGCTGAAGTCAAGTTTTTCATTAGCATGAGCTTCTGATTTAAAGAAAACAACTTACCTTCCACTCAGAGATGAAAAGAAGGGCACTACATGTATTCCTAAGGGGCCTCCTTCCCCAGAAATCTCCACTGTTCTTGTCATATCACTGAAGCAGAAAAAAGTAAAAGCACAGATAAATCTCTACTTAAAAAGAAAAAAGAAAGTAGAAATTCAATGGCAGAGATGAACTCAAATGAGTACATGATTTGCTGGTATATTCATAAGATCCAAGAAAGTTTAAAAGACTGTTTTCTTATTTCTCGTTTTCCATGGAAGGGAAACAAATGGAAATAATGACCCACAAAAATAACTTCCTATTTAACTTCATCTGCATAAATCAACATATTTAAAAGGATATACACAAAAATGAAATTTCTCCCCATTGAGACACACTTGACAATTACTGGGCAGATGATAAAATACATGGAACTGAAGCTTAAATAAAGCTTAAGCATAAAGTAGTCTTCTCCCCCCAGAACAGGAAAATTGAAATAAAATACGTATTTTTTAGAAAAAGTACAGAATTATATTTTACAACAGTGAAGTCCCAGTTGGTAACACATATGGGCATGTTCGGAGCATTATAAATCAGAACTCAGACTTGCCTTTCAATAAGGCATCAGTTGTAGTCAATGGAGTAATTCTAAATTTTCACCTCCTATTTTTTTTTAGAGGTATAAAAAGAAATTGTAAAGCCTGGAGAAAATGTATTACAGAAAGAAATAGAAAGCCTGACCTGCCTAACCTACTCCAGATGAAGGAAAGGATGAGGTAGAAACATTAATGGATAGTGTGTATGACTGAAATATACAAGATATTGGGAAACTTTGAGTAATAAAGAGTGGAACTAACAAGTTTTTATAAAGATGAAAAATAATAACCATGAACAATTATTGGCTCCTTTAATCCTCCAGAGAGAAAATAAAATTGCTAGAGGAAAAATGATAAAGTTGAAGCAAGCATCCCTGTTATGGAAATTGTAAGCAGGTCTCTATTGTTTCCTATTTACATGAAAATGACCTAAAACTAGATGTCAAATTAAGAGCTACAGCTGCTACAAATGCTTTTCTGTTCCAAATTGAAAACAGTGAAATTTTGGCTCCTTGCTAGAAAGTTGAGAACAGCATAAGAAAGCAAAATGCTTGATGAATTCACTCTGATTGTAGTACTCCCTGAATTATCAGCAATCTAAAATAAATGCATTACATTTATTCTCATCAGTGAACTAGGCTTATTCTTAATGTGTTTTCATTGCAAACTTATTAACATTAAGAACTGTAAAAAAGAGCATGTCAGTTTCTAACATTTGTGGACTATGATGGAATTTCAAATCTGATAATAAATTTCAAATGAGTTTTGCTCAGATATTGCTGATATATTTAAAACTTGTTCAGTCAAGCAGGTTGTATCAGAGGCCTGGGGTAAAAGTCAGAAATAAAACAAATCTTAGAGTGATAATATCATGGGATAAAATAGATTCTTCTTGATACTTTCTGTGTGAAAATGCAGATAGTGTATGAATATATATATAATACTATATATATATATATAATTCTCTCTCTCTCTCTCTCTCTCTCTATATATATATATATATATATATATATATATATATATAGGTATGCACTATACATCCTGAATATAAACTGATGGGCAGAGAAAGTTGTATAGGTCTTTTTTTTTTTTTAAGAGTTTTTATCTATTTATTTGACAGAGAGATATCGCAAGTAGGCAGAGAAGCAGGCAGAGAGAAAGGAGGAAGCAGGCTTCCTGCAGAGCAGAGAGCCCGATGTGGGCCTCAATCCCAGGACCCTGAGATCATGACCTGAGCTGAAGGCAGAGGCTTTAACCCACTGAGCCACCCAGGCGCCCGAAAGTTGTATAGGTCTTAATGGACCACAAAGCAATAATTTTTATATAATAATGGATTGATATAGTGCATTCGTAGGTATTTGAGAAAGACAATCCAGAGCATTAACATTCCAGGGTTATAGTATTGTTTTAAAAACTTTTAAAGACAAAATTGAAAAACTTGTTTATCATTAGAACTTTATTATCTCTACCTTTATAATGTATTTTTATAGTTTTACACTTAGAGCATAACACAAATCTTTCCTAATGAATATATTAAGTATCCACAAGCTGAGAGACAGTACACATATATATTATAGAAAGACTTTAGGAATGTAAGTGTTTAGTATATAGTTCAACATTTCAGCTTAAGAATTTTTAGGATGACTCTATGGGACTTTTTTTTGGTCTAATTTGCAAATATTTCTTTACCCAACTCAAAACTTTTCCTGTAAAACATACTAAATTCTATGTATTATACTGATACATACTCTTTAAGGAACTTTCAATCTTTAATTTTTACACTCACTTAATAAAGTAAATCCTATAATTTGTTAAAGCAATACATATTGTTTCGAAACATTACAACCATTCTTGGGATGCAGTTTAAAGGTTCATTTATACTTCGTAAGATTCTCTTTTTTGAGACCTCAGAATAAACACTTATGTAATCTATATACATGGAAATCACAATTCTTTGCCTAGAAACACATGTGACAAATGCTGAATTACTATCATAAAAATATTATCCCAGAAAAAAGCATAAAATATTTTTGATTTTGTAGATTGTAATATGTAGGCAATTAGAGAGAATTAAATCCATTTAATATAAACAAATCTTACAAGTTTTAAACAGGCTTTGTTTTATCATGTTCTTTATTAAATGGTACCGATTATTCTAAGATGGAAAGAAAAGCTCTTGAAAAAGGAAGCCTCACAGACTGTATATTTTTACTCATTTTAAATGGTGGGGGATGCCTAGATGGCTCAGTTGCTTAAGTGTCTGCCTCCTGCTTGGGTCATGATTCCAGGGTCCTGGAATCGAGTCCCACATGGGGCTTTCTGCTCAGTGGGAAGCTGGTTCTTCCTCTACCTCTGCCTGCCACTCCCCTGCTAGTGCACACATGCTCTCTCTCTAATAAATAAATAAATCTTAAAAACAGAAAGGGGGGGGGGACTTTGTGTTCCATTTACCTAAAGGAATTCTGTAGAAACAGATAAACACAGCAAGCAGGGCTGGGCACAATTATTTGAATACTTACAAAGTGAGATTTTAGTGGAAATACACTATCAATGCCATTTGTTTAGTCCAAGTGCAGAGTAAGTTTCAGTGACCAGGGAGCAGGCTATGTACACAATCATTTATGTTCTAGAGGCTGACTAAGAATGGAAGATTTAGAGAATGAGGTGGAGAGGCCATTCTAGCAGTGGAAAGAAAAAGGGATTGGTAGCTACTTGGAAAAACAGACAAAAAGTGAAATGTGGGGTAAAGGGAAAATTAATACACAAAGAAAAGCCGAAGTCAATAAGATCAAAGCAGCTGACTTTATGCAACAAAAACCAAAGCGGACAGTCACAGAACATTAGATCCAACAGTATTAATCAAGCTAAATGTCCTAAGATCCAATTGACAACGCTGATTCAAATAATCCCTCGGACCAGCTGCTACCTAAGATTTTAGGACAAAACCTGGGGTGAAGGTACAGAATAAAAGGTTAAAAGTGAGCCTATCATGAACAGCTACTCTGAAGGAACTCCAGGGATGAGGGCTTCATTTGGCTGCATCCAGAAGGAACACATGAAGCCGGAGGGAGAGAATGCAAGCGCTGCACATGGCTGCATGTCCAATTCCTCACACAAGGCAAGTGGAGAGCATTTTCAACACTGAGATTATTAAACTCAGTCATAGGCTACTCACGTAGATTAAGGGACAGAGGGCTCAAGGCAGGTTAGCGGGGGGCATCTCTTGTTTCAGAAGAAATCATAATTGACTTATGAAATTAGAGGGTAGTATATGTTAGTGGTGACTTTCAGTCAGATATCTGGGTGAATCATTTAAATGAAGACCAGAAGTATTAATTTCCTTATTTGGACAATAGGGAAATTAAGATAAATTCCTAATAGAACTGTTGGTTTAAAAACAATTAGAAGACATAACATGAACATCGTACACATAGTATCTTTTTTCTTTATTTATTTTTAAGATTCTATCTATTTATTTGACAGGAACACAGCCAGAGACAGAACACAAGCAGGGGGAGCGAGAGAGGGAAAAGCAGGCCCCTCGCCGAGCGGGGAGCCTGATGCAGGGCTCAATCCTGGGCCTCTGGGACCATGACCTGAGCCAAAGGTAGTCACCCAACCAACTAAGCCACCCAGGAACCCACATAGTATTGGGTGTATACAAGAGGTTCAATAACTATCATCTATTACAAAGATTATTAGAATTTTTTGAGGGAAAGAGTTTACGGATTATAAGGACATTATCTCAAGCTTTCCATTTTTTTTTTTTTGTCAACTGATTCCCTCAGTGAGATTTTTTAAACTATCCTCAAGTACTGTAGGGTTGAGGAACATGTTTTCTTCATGATTAGACTTCTGCCATTAAAAAGATGATGGGTAATAAATGGATAGAAGGTTTTTGTGGGGGTTCTTCAGGCAGTAATATGCAGGTCTGTCATTAAGTATACAGAACAGTGTGAGAGATGGATAACAAGGGACTTCCCAGAAGAAGAAGTTGGTCGCATGCAAGTATGCTTGATCATGAGGTCTTGTTCATGCAAATACACTGAGTAAAAGCCTAACAAAAATTTGTAGTTGATAGCGGGATTAATTTAATGTACCTGAATTCAATGTATATTAATTGAGTAGTTCCAATGATGAAGTTCTACAAGCAAGACACAGAAGCCAATGTCTAAGGAGTTCACAGTCTTGGGGGCAGGTTAAGACAGGTAACAGAGAATAATACAAAGCAATGGAATGCTAGTAGTAATCGTAGTATATCTGCAATGATTATAAACTATTATTTGGGATGCACTGTGTTAATGGCCTTCTAGCAATATACCATGTACTCTTACCAGAAATATGTAAAGTAAAACATATCACACCCATTTTACAGATATGTAAACTGATGCTTAGAAAGGTAACATAATTTGCCAAACCTCACACCACTTCTACAAGTTAGAGACAGGATTCACAGTGGAATTTATTGTATTCTAGAGCAGGAGTTTTAAGCTACTTTCATGAGAGTTTCAAAGTAGAGGCACTTCCTGGTGAGGCTCAGAAGAAATTAGTACAGGATCAGAAAGAGAAGCCGGGATCAGGAAAGTCTTCCTGAAGTAGGAGTTTAGATGGATGTGAGAAGGGCAAATGGATCTTGAATTAGAAAAAGTAGGTGAGGGGAAGGTGGTGGCATGCAGAGGAAAGAACACGGTCTGCACTGAGACACTGAAGCAGGATAGTTTGTGAGCACACAGACTGGCTGTGATTTTAAAGAAAGAGGCTAGTAAGCAAGGAGAAAGGAAGGGGAAGACAGGGAGGTACTGAGAAGAGAAGGCTGAACCATCAGTTTGCGATAAAATCTCAGAGTGATACGTCAAAATCCACGTGGGAAAAAAAACACACTTAGTTTTGTAGAAAATGGAGTCGTTAAAGGTGTTGTCACTAAGGAGTGGGGTGATAAATGTTGTGGTTTAGGGATATTTATCTGGCAGTGATATGTGGGATCGATTAAAAAAGAGGAAGACAAGATAGAGATTGGTCCCTGAGACAGGAATTGGTAAATTATTGCAAAAACTGGAGAGGTAATAGGGCTTGAGCATCATAGGAATAAATCATTAATACCTGGAGAAAGGTTTAAGGGTGTTTTGTTTTGTTTTGTTTTGTTTTGCTTTTTTGTTTTTGACATGGACTCAACCAATAGTTAACCAACGAATGGATATCAGAGGCAAAAAAGAATAAAACTTGATGGCCATTTTAAGTGTGGGAGAAGAGATAAGTCTGGTGGAGGCTAATTTAGAGATGTGTCAAGGAATAGGTTGAGGTCAGGAATGAAGTTGAACTTAGGAATGAGGTGAGGGTCTTTTGCATGTATTGCTGGCTGTTGAAATGGAAGCTTTAGAGCACCTGGGTGGCTTAGTCAGTTAAGCGTCCAACTCTTGATTTCAGCTTAAGTCATGATCTCAGGCTGTGAGATCAAGTCCCTCATGGGGCTCCATGCTGGGAGTGGAAACTGCTTAAGATTATCTCTCTCCCTCTACCCCTCTTTGCCCCCATTTCAAAAAGGAAGGAAGGAAGGAAGGAAGGAAGGAAGGAAGGAAGGAAGGAAGGAAGGAAGGAAGGAAGGGAGGGAGGGAGGAGGAAAGGAGGGAGGAAGAAAGGGGGGAAGGTTAATGTGTAGTTAAAACAAAACAAAATAAAACAAAACAAAAACTACCCAATAGAGACCTCTTGCTAATCTTAAGATCAAGGTAAATTGAGTAGTGCTTCATAGGAGATGCATACTGTAAGACTATTTGGAGAACCCCGTCTTATGGTTATTTTCTTTAAATAAAAATGTGTTAATACTGGGTAAGCAGCTAATAGGGATGCTTATGATTTATGGAGCAATGTGTTTTAACCACTCACAGAACAAATATGCTACTAGTATGTTCCAGGACCTGTATGACATGTCAGGAATCCATTGGAGATGAAGATTCATAGTCTTATATGGGAGAATGACAGTTACAATAAACTGTGGTATGTGTTCTAATCACAACTGTAGTAGCAACAAATATTTATCCAGCTGTTCATTTAGTATTGTATTGAGTGCAACTGCAACTGATCTCACTTGATCTTCACAGTAATCTGTGTGATTATGATACCCATTTTCCATATTAAAAAATTTAAAGAGGCTAAATAATTAGTCTAGGGTTACATAGGTAGTGTTCAAACCCAGAATTTAACAAAACTCAATTGGGATGAAGTAATGGTTTGTTGAATGCTGTGGTTTAAGAAATTTTCATCTAGTAGTGAGTGATGCCTGAGCTCAATTAGGATAAAGAGACTGGTATTCAAGAGAAGAGACAGTAGGTTGCTACAATCATCTGAGAGGTAATGAAAGCTTGAGCAAGGATTATGGGGTTTAAAATATAGGAATAGGTGCAAAACATTTTGAGATGGGCTCTGGAAATAATCTGCTGAGCTTTTATTCCACCTACATGGAAATAAGCCCAAAGCTCTATTCTTGGGCCAAGCTCTGTGGGATAGCATGCCCTCCTTGCCCTAGGAGAATGACAACAAAACTCAGCTCTAAGTGGCTTCCTAATTGTTCTTCCTTCGCTTCTTCATCACCCTGTGCCAGAACCCATGTCTTTTACTAGAATTGTAATGTCCAACTTTGCTGCTGCTAGTAATGCTGGCCACACGGTTAAGATCCTTCTCATCCTCTCCATATCCAAGAGCCTGCAGGTGCTGGGAGTCTGCACTTACTCTACTTTCTGAATTTGGCCTCAATCGGATTTCAGCTGATTTCTCCAAACTGGTGCTCATCCCAGGAAGTTCCTTAGCATGCAATAAAACACTAAAGAATAAGGGGGTGCCTGGGTGGCTGGGTTAAAGCCTCTGCTTTCAGCTCAGGTCATGATCTCAGAGTCCTGGGATCAAGGCTCACATCAGGCTCTCTGCTCAGCAGGGAGCCTGCTTCCTCCTCTCTCTCTGCCTGCCTCTCTGCCTGCTTGTGATCTCTCTCTCTGTCAGATAAATAAATAAAATCTTAAAAAAAAAAAAAAAAGAATAAGGGAAGGTGTATACAACAGATAACAATGGAGTTGAAGGATTTGGAGACAAGAGTAGTGGAGGCAGATTGGGTCCCTACAAGTTACTTAATTGTTCTGAATTGCAATTCACCAGCCTATTAAATGTGATGATAAAACTCTTGCAAAAATTATACATGTACACATATATTTTAATTAAAGATTTTTTTTAAATTCCTATACTACATTCCTCTCAATTCTTTGTATCTGGAGAAAGTTTAATTAATTAGTTCATGTAGCCATAAGTCAAACAGTGGTTCACTCAAAGACATCTATCCACATAACACTTAGCCAAGATGCTAGTAAACTTTTCAAAAAGCTAACACTGAAAAAAAATGAAATTAAAGGCAAACAGAAGAGTATTACATTCATTATGCCTACTTCCAAAAACAATCTCATCAGGCTTCTAAAAAGACAGTGCCCAGGAGACTTTTTTCTACCAAATTTTTAATATTGTGCATCTCATTCATCAAAGCAATGGAACCTAAATAGAGCACCTATGTCATGTTGCTATAAGCATGAGAGAAGTCCACACAGTAAACCAATGTGATAAAGGATGATCACATATTTTTTTAAAAAGTTAATTCCATGCAAAATGGTCAGCAACTGTTAGTAATTGAGCTGAATGAAAAAGAATATGTTGAGTGAATGAATGAATGAATGAATGGCCATCAACCTTAAAAGCATCGCCTCTGAGTGCTAAGGCCAACAATCCATTAAACATGGAATTACTTTCCTAGCATAAAAGTTGACACAACTTACAAAAAATAATGGGTAAGGAGTGGTGGTGGTTCCGGTAGTATCATCATCATCATTGCCACTGTCATTTCGATGGACACAACAGAGTGGGAGCCAATGGCAGCAAATATCCCCATGCTTACTCTGGCCCAGGCACTGTACAAAGGGCTTTACATATATGAATTCATTTAATCTTCATGTCAGCCCTCTGAAGAAGAGTTTAACATCATTTCTGTTTTACAGACCAGAAACTAAGGCAAAGAGATGAATAAGTTGCCTAAGATCATAGAACTAGCAAGGAGCAAAACTAGCTAAGGCAGAACTGGAAAAGAGTGCAGAAAAAAGTAAGTACTGGGGAAAATGAGGGCAAATGACTTCATATAATGAATGAGTTACTTACAGTAAAACAATGAAAAATCCTAGGTAATAGACTGGATTCATTTTATATACATTGAGTAAAATATTGCACGATGGTTAAAACATAACACAGAGCGATACTCAAAGAGCTAATGTCAAAGTAGAGCACTCAACCACAATGAACTCTGAAAATTCACTTTAAACTGTTGTTCAAAAAGGAAAAAAGCAATTAAGAAATCCAGGTTGCAGAAGAGTTGAAAGACTTGGAGGCTCATTTTATATGTTTGTCAGGAAGTTCTTCAATCATAAAAGAAAATTAAAAAGTGACTAATTAATTTTAGAATTGGGACAGGTTTCACTCCACTCTTCTACCTATCCTGACCTTCCCTATAAAAGCAACTACAAACTATTAAAGAAACATTATCCTGTAATAACTAAAATAGTCTTATTCACATAAAGAGAATACCTCAATGCATCCTTGGTTTTCGGCGATGTCAGTGGTTCTGTCTGTACACCATTCATAACTTCTCCATCTTCTAAGTTCTGTTTGGAATCCTGCAGTCAAACAAATTCATAAGCATGTGGATGCTAGGCATATCGAACTGAAAATTTGAATAAAGTGTCTCAATGTGAGACAGCAAGTGATTTTACTCTCAATATATATAGTATGCTCTGATTTCTTTGAAGACTGGAAACAGGTGTTAATCTTTTCAGTGCTTTCAACGTTCTCTTCTCTCCTGCTTGGTTTCTGAAATACTCAAATGGGCCATTTACACAAGGCAATATGTTAAGAACTTTGGAATACATCATTTAGCTTCCTGCTACTCAACCATAAGCTTTTGGGATGGAGTGTTTTAAATCAGCAAGGAAAGGGGGTACCAAAGGGAAGGTGCCACTGACAGGTGGTGATGTATTAGCTTTAATGTACTATACTTGCCTGCACCCCCTGGTGACACTAAAAACATAAAGAAAGCAAAATCCATGAAAAAAAAAAAAAAGTTGCCTGGCAAGGTCACTTCTGTCAAAAGTGTAACAGGACTATGGCAGGAAAAGAAATCTGGAGTTCTTGCGCTGATATAGGACTCTCATTCCGAGAATTTTCTTCAGCAGAGGGAAGCTAAAATTAACCATTTAATTTCTAAAATGGTAAACACTCCTCCAGTACAAAGAACTAAGAGGGCCAGAGGAGGCGCACCCCAGGACAGTGGCCACACTGAGTTGAATATTACATATAACGGATTCTAAAAAAGCAAGCTTGATTTAGAATCTCATTTGTAAGGCATTAGATTCCTGTTAGGCTTTGGAACTGCACTTGAACAGAGGGATTCTGCAGATACACGACTCTTGAGAAGTAAAGTCATAAACCATGTTATTCATGGACTCAGGTATCTCCAGGTCAACAAACCGCATGGAGAAAGACCCATTGTCAACCAGCACACCTGTAAACAGAGCATTCATGGATCCAGAAGCATCACTGCAACCACAACAAGACACTATATCAGTTAAGAGGTTGGGCATAAAGGAATTAGGCTAATGTCTTGAAGAAAACAAGGCAGGGACCACAATTCAAGCAGTTTATCAGTGTGAAATGATTTTTAAAAATGTATTTCACTTTTAGATGGAATAGCAGCATTTCACATGGGGTTTTGTGTTTTGTGTTTCGTGAGGGACTTGGTCTACACTAGAGTTCTTCTTTAAAAAATTTGTTTTCATCCTTCCAGGGAGATAAAGGGAAGAAAATCTAAAAGGTCAAAGAGTACATTTTAGTTTAAGGCACCAAATTTAGGGTGCCTGGGTGGCTCAGTGGGTTAAAGCCTCTGCCTTCGGCTCAGGTCATGATCTCAGAGTCTTGGGATCGAGGCCCACATGGAGCTCTCTGCTCAGCAGGGAGCCTGCTTCCTTCTCTCTCTCTGCCTGCCTCTCTGCCTACTTGTGATCCCGCTCTTTCTGTCAAATAAATAAATAAAATCTTAAAAAAAAGGCACCAAATCTTAAAGATGAATGTCTTTGAAAGCTTTCAAACATCCTATTATGAAGGACCTGATCTATGCTCACAGAGAAAAGACACAAGGCTGGACAGCTTACAAACATACTTAGGTAGATATTTTAACAAAATCCTTGAACTCGTGACTACTGCACATGTCAGACCTCTACCTTCTTCCCCGACTCTCTTACACAAGAGGGCGTTCTATGAAGGGTAAGGGCATGTCTAGTCCTCTCCGAGTACACAACACACAGAGCTCATTTAGGGAATGTTAATGAATGCATGAACAGAATGGCATTGTAGTAGTTTCCTAATGCTATATAATAAATTACCCCCAAATTAAGTGGATTAAAAAAGCCTATTGTCTCGTAGAGTTTCTGTGAGTCAAATATTTGGAAGGGGCTTAGACAGAGGTGTTTTGGGGTAGAATCTCTGATGAGGTCTCAACATCTCAAGAGGTCAACAAGAAAAAAAAACCAAACAAACTGTGAGTCTTAAAGCTCCAATCATGCCTCTCATTTCTGGACACTCAACTGTATTCCACTGATCTACAAACGTATCCTTTGGCCAGTACTACTATCTTGTGTATTTAGTTTTATATTAAGTTTTGAAATCAGAAGTGAGAATTCCCCACATTTGTTTTTTCCCCAGTTTGTTTTGGCTCTTCTGAGTCCCTTGTATTTTCATACAAATTTTAGAATCAGAACATCAAGTTCTGCAAGGAAAATGGATTTTGGTAAGAATTACATTGAATTAGACATCAATTTAGAGAGTATTAGCATGCAAACAATAGGAAGGTTTTGCATCCATGAACAGTTAACAGCGGCTATCAATTGAAATAAATATTCTTTTTGGTTCTGTAATTCTTCATGGATATATGTCCTCAGAATATCAAAGAAAAAAACCCGCCATATATGTTATAAAATGTTAACAATTTTTGCCTTTTTGCTTCCAATTCCAAGTGGAATTTTCTCATTGATCACTTGCTAAGATAAGAAAACAGCACACTTTCTGGTTCAAATCAACATTCTACAAGGTTAAAATAACTTTTTTTCTAGTTTGAGTTAGATGGTAAGTAAAGGTTCTATTTATGTCAACAACATACTTAATGCTCTCAGTATATGGAAATGTCAATTAGAATTTTAAAGCAATATTGAGCCAACTGCAATGAGATACTCTGCTCAAGGGTAACTGACTATGGTTTTATAGCAATCACGTCAATAACTACAGACTTAAAAAAGAACACACACACTTTCACAGATTTCTCTAAGAAAAGAGTTCCACTACTTTAAAAGTAGCACTGAAAACTCTTTGCCACTGCTAACAAAAAGGGCAGTGACTAGAGTTTATCCTCTCAACTAATGGGCAGTGTGTGTCACTTGCCAAAATGATTCCTATGTATTGAATGACAGAATTCTTTGCTATTCTCTAGCGCCAGGGCAGGCAGACAGATGCTCAGGGCATTCAGCAAGGACACAAAGCCAAGGCCACATGGACTTCAACAACAACGAGGCAGCACAGAGTTTCCAGACTTAAAGACAACAGCAACATTTTTCTTGATGGGGTCCATAAAATCACTTTTTCTGAAAATTACAAAATACCTGACAAGCAATAATTTAGGGGCGCTTAGGCCTTTCCTTCACTAAATTACATGATGAAGAGTCATGAAATCGCACGTATCTAAAAATGAATCTCCCCCCCCAATAGCTTATTTAAATAACTTTGAGGACAATCTGTGAAATATGATTCTTCAGTTGGGAAGTAAAGGGGCAGAAATGATCTGACGATGAAGAGCTAGAGGTATAAACAAAGGGTGTGGAACAGACACGATATTTCTTCAACTTTAGATTTGGGAAATATTAATTATGTGGTTTCAAGTCCCCAGACTTGCCTCTTAAAAAGTCAATGGTTTGGGAAGCTCTACACTTAATTGTATTAATAAAACTATTATAATTTCTATTTTTAAAGTTAAGTCAAAATAGATGTGATCCCCTGCCCAGAATATGAGGATTTGGAGAGACTTCAAAATTTTCTTTTGTGTCCTCTGTTTGCCCACATTACAATTCTTTGCTCTCCAGTAAAGTTCAGCGGGAGGTGGGGTCTGGCCAACCCAGCAGAGGCCTTGAAAAAGATTGTCCTTTATCTCTTTTATCAGAGAAGGGAACATATCACATGTGGCTCTCACAACAGACAAGCTTAATTACTACAATTTTTGAAAAGTGAACATTTTTAGCAACACTTTCAGGATCATGGGAGCATTTCTGACAGCTAGAATGAGTTGGATTTAAACATCACTGCGCTATTTTTAGCTTTAAAATCAACACTTACATAAATATTCCCAAACCAATTAGCAGCAGCTGGAAAGTAAAGGTGTTTACATTTAGTTAGCACTAGCACTAACAACTTCAATGGCTCAAGGCTCCACGAAAGGGGCCCAGCACCAGGCAGGGCACTCCTCCCCAGGGTGATCCTGGTGTTGGCACCAGGCTATCAATTCATATTCCAGTTGGTATAAGTCACTGATTTCAAAGGGGAGAGTGTATATGTCATGTAGTCGCAGTAAGTTATACATCGCCAAAGAAACTTAACGCTCTCGATAAAACTTTTTTTGGAAGAAAATGCTACCCGAATTCTCATTGCTTTTCCCAAGCCGACCACAGCTCTAAAACAATACTAAAAACAGTTTTACAACTCCGTTTTTTATCTCTCAGATGAGAACTAAAATAGATGTCCCATTATCAACAGATGTCTTTGACATATAGGTGAAAATATATGGCTTTGATGTTTTCCCCCTTAGTGCTCTTTAACCACATTTGAGACCACTTGCCCACAAAATTTTAACTGTAATTGAGTGATGTTTCAAAGCTCAGGTGCATATTATAACAATATTTGCATTCTAAAAAGCCAACGGCAAGTTTCTTTTGAAATTGCACATGAGTTTTAGAATGAGAGTAATAGAAAAATTATACAGATTTGAACGTCAGGTTACGTGCCTGATGCTCATACATAAACATAATGTAAATTTTAAAATTAAAATTCTGGGCATAATTTCAGAATCTTTGTTTTTACATTTTAGAACAAAAATATCTGTGCTAAGTAAAAACAAGTTGTATTTGATAAGCACACATATGAAATGATCACGCATTTTGGTAGTCATGCACTGTTATTCAAGCTTGACGTAATAGACATTCTTCATGCCTTGGGCAGCACCTTACCATGGGAAATCATAGTTGCATGGATACCACCTCAAAAGGTTTCAGTTCTAGGGGCACATGGGTGGCTCAGTCATTAAGGGTCTGCCTTCAGCTCAGGTCACAATATCAGGGTCCTGGGATCGAACCCTGTGTCAGGTTCCCTGCTCGGTCGGAAGCCTGCTTCTCCCACTCCCTCTGCTTGTGTTCCCTCTCTCGCTGTCTCTTTCTCTGTCATAAACAAATAAATAAAATCTTAAAAAGATTTCAGTTCTAGCAATTTAACATGCCCGTAATTCCTTTTATATATACTTTTCAGATTTTTATGTATACATATATATTAGACTGTATATCCATATGTCTAGAAATTAGTAAGGAAACTGGAGATATGAAAAGTGCTAAATTTCAAGTTTCTTAAGAATAAGGACAATTTTAACAGAGATGCTCAAATTTTAGCATGCATCAGAATCACCGGGAGCCTTGTGAAAACAGATTGTTGGGCCTGAGGTTCTGATGCAGTAGGTCTAGGGGAAGGCCTGTGAATTTGCATTTCTAACAAGTTCCTGCTGCTTCTCGTCAAGGAACCACATTTTGAGAAACACTACCCTCCAGTCACTACTTCAGAAAGAAATCTTTAACAATATTAATTAAGCACTGGAAAGAATGGTGCTGATGAGCCAGTCCACACTTTTTATAGCTAAGAAAACTGAGACCCACAACAGTGAGCTGACTAACATTTTTACTTACCGTAACAGCAACAAATTCAGAATCCAAGATTCCTGATTTTCGGTTCACTGCTCTTTTCTGAGTTTCATGGTAATAGCTACTGACTTAATGAATGCTGACCTTATCACTCATTTTATTGATCCTGTTTTTATTCAATGACATTAACAAAAATTCTAATGTCTTTTCTTTTTTTTAAGATTTTATTTATTTATTTGACAGAGAGAGACCACAAGTAAGCAGAGAAACAGGCAGAGAGCAGAGGAAACAGTCTTCCTGCTGAGCAGAGAGCCTGACACGGGCCTCGATCCCTGGGATCATGACCTGAGCTGAAGGCAGAGGCTTTATCCCACTGAGCCACCCAGGTGCCCCAAATTTCTAATGTCTTAAGTATATTTTCTTTCTTTCAAAGATCTCAAAACGTTTCATATGTATCTAGATCCTAAATAATTTCTTGGCATTCCTGTTTTAATGTTATGTATAGACATATCCAAAACAAAAAGATTAATGTCTTGTCCAAGGTTAAACGAAGGATCAAAGAAAGAACCAAAACTAAATAGGGCCTATGTCTCCTGAGATTTAGGTCTGCATGCAAGCATGTTAAATATATTTACATTGAATATCTCTCAGTTACAGATTTTATGCAAATAGAATAAAGAAACAATGTCCTATCATGAAACATTAAAAGAAATTACTTACATGAAAACCTATCGAGTGTTTCATTATTCCAGAGATTGAACTCTAATAATTACATTTTTTAAACAAAAAGTTATTTTGGCAGAATACGATTAATTAGATCATAAATAATTAGTCCCCAAACCTTGGCTATGAGGTGTTCCTGTGCACATACACACACACACGGCTAAGCCACGAGTAAGTTGCTGGAATAGATATGGGGTAAGCCTGGACTGGATTTAAATAATTCTGGACTTTGGAAAATACACTACAAGTCAGTAGTCGGCCAGTAGACTGTCTCCCAGAGACTGCACAGTTACGAACGATGTGCTGCCCAGGTTAAACTCCACCGACAGCGCAGAGTTGGTTATGCCTTCTCTTCATCTGGTCTGTGTCCAAGAGATATTGTATGGTTTCAATAGGTTTAATAAAAATAAATTTTTTTAAAAGATTTTATTTATTTATTTGACAGAGAGAAACACAGAGAGAGAGGGCACACAAGCAGGGGGAGTGAGAGAGGGAGAAGCAGGCCTCCCACCGAGCAGGAAACCCTATGTGGGGCTTGATCCCCGGTCTCCAGGATCATGACCTGAGCCGAAGGCAGTCGCTCAACCAACTGAGCCCCCCAGGCACCCCTAAAAATAAATTTTAAAGGGGGATAGCTAAGGCACTGTAGTACAAATAAGCTCTGGTCTAAGACAAAGGAGAACATTTCCAATAGAAGTTCTCTCATTGCTTTGCTTAGTGACTGGACACCTAATTTCCTGGCTCTTATTTTCATTATCTGTAACATGGAGACAAGATGATTTTTATTTCCATTCCAGATCTGAAATGTCCCAGTACTTAGTGAAGGTACGCTACATAGTAAGGCAGGCAAGCCCCCACTGAAGAAACATACTTAGAAAAATTCTCCAAGAGATCAATTAAGAGGTAATTATTCATTGCACAAATCTTGGAAAGCTTCTCCTGAGAAGCAAATTCAACAGAAATATATAATTTTATATTTTCTTCACATGCGGATTCTAAATAACTTTTGAGGAACAAATCTATGGCACGAGGTAAAGCATAGTTAAAACAAAACCATCCCATCTCTACCTCATTATCTTGTTATTTTCTATGATCTTTTCTTGTATATTTCCTTTCCTTCTTATTGTTAATTAGCACAGATAGAATTCACTGTTATGACTTCCCAGTATTCTGAGTCAGATTTGAGAAGACAAATGAAAATTTTTTAATAATTTTTTTTAATGTAGACCCTTTACGTATTTTACCTGCTGTGTGTGTGTGTGTGTGTGTGTGTGTGTGTGTGTGTGTGTGTGTGGCTTATGTGTTTCTGGTAGGAATTTAAAAGCAGCCTCGACTAAACCTCATACCAGGGAGTTAAAACTCAGTATGAGTTTAAAGAGCGCAGGGGGCAAGGGGGAGGTTTCTGTTTGTGTGTGTGTGTGTGTGTGTGTGTGTGAGATCTGAGTGGAATAGACACACTGACCAATCTCACTGAGGTATCAAAGGAAAACCACCACTGATGTGAGGATCAGTGTGTCACCTGCTCCGATCTTTTTTACAGAAGCCCAACACCAATGGGTTGCTGCTTCCCAAGCAAACATATTCAGTGAAAGGCTGCTTCAAAATCCTTTAGAAATGTGAAGTTCAGAAGTTCAACAAGGCGATTCTGCAACTTATTTTAATGTCCACTCTTTCTTACTCACACTCAACACATTTCAAAAAGTGCTGAAATGAAAAGTGGAAAACCCATGCATTTTTTTCCAACACTGCCACAACATGTTTATAATGACCACTTTGATTTATAATTAGATTCTTGCCCCCAAGCAGTTATAGCTGATTTTCCCTCGTTTTCTACATTATTAACCACTTCAAAACCATTGGAGGCTAATGCTGAGGCCCAACGTGTGACACTGTGCATTCTGGAAAGGGTGACGATATTGAACAATACAGCACTCGCTCCCATAACTGTCTGCTTGAGATCACGCTCCCACCATAAAACATATGCTCAAAGGTATCGTAAACATCTGCTGCTCTTCCATTTAACCTTTTTAAACTATACCATCTTCTCAAATATTTAGAATACAGGACTGCCCAAAGGGACAGTTCGATGGCACTGGGGCCTCATGTGTGTCTACAAACTGGCCCCCAAGCCAGTAAATGTAAAAAGACTTGAGAAAGTTGGGATAAGTCAGCAATTTCAATAAAATAAAATAAAAATCTAGCTTAATCATTTTCACTTTGTTGGCTGAAATATATTTCAATCTAGTTTGACTCAGGTAAATGTACCACAGGCATTTAAGCAAAGCTGTGAGACTTCCAGATTTGGCTGCAGAGAGTATAAAGATAAAAGGACACATTATTAAAGGAATACTTTTCATTTGCACGAACATCTCGCTCTTGCTGCCACAGGCATGCTTCCCTGCTGGGTTTCACTATGAAAATCTTCACTGTGAAAATGGGATGCAGAAAATTTTGAATCCATGGACCAAGTCCATAAAGATGTGTTTTAGGAAGGAAAAAAAAAAGTGCAGGGAATTATGTGCATGCTTGGTTTAGTAGAACCTCTCAAAAAGATTTTTGAAATAAAGTAAAAAATTTATGTTGAAAAATCCTTTATAATGATCAGATGGGAGCATCAAGTTTATAATCCATCTTCATTCACGAATAAAGCCTGTTCAGGGACTTACAAAAATGTCCTTCTCGTTGCCCTCATCCTGTAGGCATTTTACTCTCTTCTCATCTAGCCTCTGACTCACTTTATTCTGCCCTGTGCACGTCCGTCTCTCCCATGACCTCCATCTATCTTTCCACACAATTGTTTTGCCATTCACTTTGTCATTCTTGCATTTCACTTCATGACACCTTTATTGGAAGCCTCTGGTTTTGAAAAAGTAGCCTCACTAGCTTATGTTATAAAGACCAGCTGAAAATAAACATTGGGGAAGGATCTTCTCTGACAAGGTAAGGTGCAGCACTTGAAGCAGTCTTGGCCATGACATATGTGAAGAATGAAGAACAGCAGGAGAAGCAAAAGTATAGCACAGAGAAAAGCAGCAGGGGGAAGGCAGGGCCAGCTGTGCTGTCTTGGGTGTTAACAGCATGTGGAAACAGCTTTAAGGGAAGTGCATAGATCTGAACCCCAGAGAACAGCTGTACTCAAGAGTCATAGTCAGCAAAAAGTACACTTTTGTTTTGTTTTGTGTTGTTTTCTCTAGATAGAGAGATATAATAGAGAGCTGGGGAGATTCAGCAGAAGTAGCAATAACTAACCAGACCAGATCATGGAAGGAAACCACCACACATTTCTGCTCAGATACAAATGTTCTCTACTTGAAACTGTACAGTACTTGAGGTGTGTGTGTGTGTGTGGGGGGGGAGTTCTGCCCCATTAAGAAGATCTCGTTGATCTAGATATCAGTAGCTGAAATATAGGTTCCATGAGGGCAGTGGTTTTCTTCACTCATATATCTCCAAAGCCTGGAATAATGCTTGGCACTGAGTAGATGCTCAACAAATGTCTAGACACACCAGCTGTGTAGACCACCACTGCTTGTCTGGCAAACGTCCATCCATCCTTCAACATCATTTAACAGAATGGGCACTTCCTCCTTGAGCACTCTGCATAGATTCAATCTTGCGCCTCAGGCCACATTAGTGCCATACAAAAGTTCCATATTCATTTCAGGGTAGACAAGGATTCCTTTACAGGTCTGTCTCCCTTGCTTGGTTCTGATATCCTGGGAGTGGGGAATGTGTCTTTTCCATTTTTGTACACCTGTCACCTAGCACAGGCCTGAAATGTGATAAATATTTCACTTTAGAGGTGTTTGCTGGATAAAGAAACCCTTTGCCTAGAAATCCTTTACTTTAAGTTCTCTTAGGTAACATTCGATAAAAAATAAGTATGTATCTCAACACTGGTGAACCCTCTACCATGTGCAGAGTGTTATGCAAGACTCCACGGAGGGATTCAAAGATGAATATGACACTGTCTTTACATTCAAAGCTGCCAGCTAGCTGGAACTGTTGCTAGAGGCATCTCTGGCAAGAGAATTTAAAGTAGAATTGAAAGCTAATCTTTATTTATGGATTGAAATAATTGAAGTAAAAGAATGCACTGATTTTTACCTGGCTGGTTACATTTCTTTATATATGCTTTTATATTTTATTTATTATAATGCAATTTAAAATGACTTCCATTATTTATAAAATATTTCTAAACCAATATTTAAAACCATCTAAATTCTACAGTCACTGGAAGTTTGAGTTTGTCAGGCTCTTACCGGCTGGGAAAGAAACCCCACCATGCTGAAACCTCTGAACTAGAGAGTGTTGATCATGGGGAAGATGGGGACCTTG